>JARWKJ010000008.1:49018421-49208247 GCA_029959095.1 Rhinichthys osculus | reverse complement strand
CCATGATCCATTTAGACCGGTCAGAGATCCAAAAAGAACTCCCGGCAGATCAGAGCGCCCCACTGTGGTTGTAGGTCCATACAGACCTCCCACACAGACAGGAAATTTTAGAAAGAATATAAATAGAAAGAGACGAGGGAAGAAAAACACAAACACAAATAGAGTTCCCTGGAATGATCCATATATTAATGAACACGCAGAGCGTGAATTTTTTGAAGATGTTACTGGTGGGGATTGGGTTCCCCATCAGCAACAGAGACGCTTTACTGACTCCAGATCATTCTCTCAACCGAATTTCCAGAGAAGGAACTCTTGGTACAATGTACCCTCACATTCTATTTCCCAAAAAGGAAATAAAAAAGTCTCTTTCGTCAATCATGGGGGCAGATTTAGAGATATTGATATTTCAATAGATAGAGAGCCACAAGTGAAAAGAGCAAGAAGGGATAGCATTCCACGCTACTTTCCCCAGGAAAAGAGTAGGTTTGGGGAAAGGCTCAACACACGTGAATTTACACAGAGAAATCAGTACACACACAGAGAAAGAACTGATTACATACCTGCACAGCCAGCCCTCAAACAAACTATCAAAGCATTTTTTGATCTGATAAAAGTAACGCATCATTTCAATAATGTGACAACGAAGGTGAACGACAATCAGCCCATCACCTTTCGCAGACTTTCCCAGCTGCTCATTGGAACGATCAAGCCAGCATTTCCGACACAGACAGTTAGCCTCATGCTAGAGGGCAACGCTAGGAATTGGGCGTTCAATGCACAGCAGATTCTAGAGGAACACTATGAGTCACTTATTGAGGACATTTTGAAGAGAATTCGTAAATTTGATAACCACACAGATTGGCCAAAAGCGTTTGAAACGGCGGCTGGCTGGGCAGGTAAAAATTATCAGTCCCGCGTTAGTAATGAGTCTATCGAACAGGCGGAGACTTTGATTAGAGCTGAAATGCCAAGCACTTCCACTACACCACCTGTGGCGACTGCACGCGCGTCAACATATGCGGAGGCAGTGATTCAGGGGGGACATACATCCCGTACCCAGACCACTACTGTTACCGCCCCAATGGCACGCGCTCCTTCACCACCACTATTAGTGGCTAGTGCGTCGGCTCTCCCCACTGGGCCTGGTAGTACCTTGCAGCAACACATGGAGGTGCAAACCTCACCACACCTTTTTAGAGGCCATGAGACCACGACCACTTCTTCTCCAAAAAGAGGAGACTGGTCTTTCGAGGAGGAGGTCCCTCCAATTGGTCTCCAGAAGACTCTTCAGCCCATACAGGCTACAGAGCTCACTCCTCTCCAACAACGTCCCCACAAAAGGACGGAAAAAGTGTTGCACTGCACCCCTTCACCAGTCAGACCCATTGAGACCCAACCCTCTGCTGTCGTGGAACAAAGAGTAGAGCCGGACCTTCCACGGCGAGCAGAGGGGTCTCAAGGGGACCTGATGGCCCCAGTGAGCGAAGACTCATATCCGTGCCCTTATCAAACAGCAGCCTCACCTCAGAGCAGTGAGCTTCTCTTTTCTGACCACTCTGAACCACATCCTAGAACACCCTCTCCATTGTCTGAGTTTTTAAACGAAAGAGATCTGTTAGCTGAAACACCAATGAAAGTTAGAGGGAAGGATGAACATGTAGCTGTCATAGTAGAGCCATTATCTCCTGTCTTTGAGAGACCCAGACTCGTGCCCTTTTCGGTGACCACAAACTCACCACCCCCGCCGCTCACAAAAGCGACGGGAGAGATTACTCCTTCACGAGCACGAGTTTCCCTGGGTCTTCCCCACAGACATATGACTACAAAAAAGAAAATGTGTGATTGGAGTCTCACTTTGAACCGAAGATATGTCATCATAGGGGACTCGAATGTCTCAAGGTTTCCAGCTTCTAATTGTGAGGATTTACAAATAGAGAGCTACCCAGGGGCCAAATTCCAGCACGCTGGGAACTTGATCGAAAAGGCCATTATTGAGACAATTCCTGAGAAACTAGTGTTAGCCTTTGGCTTGAACAACAGACAGCAGAGATACCGAATGACAGCCATCACAGAGCTTCAAAAAGTGTTCAGAGTAGCAAAAAAGAGACTGCCTGAGACCGAGGTTCTCTTCCCCATAATTAACTTCTCGAGAATACTTCCACTTGGGGAACAGGGCATGTTAGAACACATTAATACACATATCATGCACCACTTGAGCTTTATCCCGGCGCTGCCCACAGAGCATTTTCACGTCGGTGAGGATGGGATCCATTGGAGACCAGTGACAGCGAGAGCAGTTTTAGAACATTGGATGAAGGCGTTAAACTGCCTGCCAACAATAACCAAATAGAAGGCTCTCACAAGCTCATAGTTAACCTTTCGCGCTCACTCGTCCTCAATGTAGACCAAACCTCAGTGCTGCTTAAGGGTCTCTCATTCATACCCACTCCGCAGAGCAAAACTCAAAAAATTGAATTATTAGCAGATTTACAAGCGTACCATCGCAGAGTTAAACTAGAAACTTTTTTTGAAGGGAAGAAAAATTCAAAGAAAAAACTTCCATTTACTCATTCCTCAGACTGGACACCGGCTCTATCCAGTCTACCTAAAGAGATCTCCAAATTAATCGGAGCAGATAGTTATGCATACAAACATTTGCACTGGGGAATAAAAGAGAAAGAAAACCTGACAGCAGGTGAATTAAAAGCCTTAAAAGAGTTACGAAAAAATAGAGAAATTGTTATCAAGCCTGCGGATAAGGGTAATGCAGCAGTTATCCTTGATAGAGACCAGTACATTTGGGAAGGAGAGAGACAGCTCGCAGTCAGTGAACATTATAGACCTTTAGAGGAACCGATTTTTCCTCAAACAGCTAGTGAAGTCCAGGAAATTTTAGAGGAAATGTGCTCAAAAAGAATCATTAATGGTGCTCAGAAAAAGTACTTGGAAGGAGATCATTCACCAAGACCAAGAAGGTTTTATTTGTTACCCAAGATACACAAAGAACCGAAAAGTTGGAGCTTACCGTTTCAGATTCCTCCAGGAAGACCAATCGTGTCAGATTGTAATAGTGAAACCTACTATACAGCAGAGTACATCGAGCACTTTTTAAATCCTCTTTCCACGAGACACCCCAGCTATCTAAAAGATACTTATGATTTTATCGAGAAAATTGGTAGACTCCAAATTCCTTCCAATGCCCTTCTCTTCACAATTGACGTTGATAGCTTGTATACTAACATTGAGACCAAAGTGGGCTTGGAAGCAGTCAAAAAATTCATGGAAAAGTATCCAGACTCAAGAAGACCAGACGAGTATATTTTGAAACTATTAGAGATTAATTTAACAAAAAATGATTTTGAATTTGACTCCAAATTTTATCTGCAAGTGAAGGGAACGGCCATGGGCAAAAAGTTTGCGCCCTCCTACGCAAACATCTTTATGGCCGATTGGGAGGAGTCGGCATTACTCTCGGCCGTTAAAAAACCCTTCGCATACTATAGGTTTCTCGACGACATCTGGGGTGTCTGGACTCACTCTCTCGAGGATTTCACAGTTTTCACTGACCACCTGAACACACACCAAGAGTCGATCACCATTAAATTCACAGTTCACGAAACCGAAGTGAATTTTTTGGATGTTGTGTCATATAAGGGGCCAAGGTTCCTTCCCACTGGGAAGTTAGATTTTAGGGTTTACTTCAAGGAGACTGATACTCATGCACTTCTACATAAACGCAGTTTTCACCCGAGTCACACTTTCCGGGGTATTGTAAAGTCACAGTTGCTTCGTTTTAAAAGAATCTGCTCTGAACAGTCTTCCTTTTTTGCTGCCACGAAAACTCTCTTCACAGCACTTAGGGAACGAGGTTATTCCCGTATGTTTCTCAGAAAAGTTCTGAAAACGTTCAATAAACCCAAGCCTTTGCCTACCCTGGACATGATTTCCAGACACAAAATTATTCCTCTGGTGTCACATTTTTCAGGTGCGAGCCAACGACTCAATCGGGCCGTTAAATCTAATTTTTTCAAGTTCCTCACTTCCACAAACTATTTACAACATCATAAGCCAATCGCGGCATACAGAAGGAATGAAAACATTCTTGACCTTCTGGTGCAAAGCAAACTGCCCACACCTTCACCAAAAGGCCGAATTGGCAAATGTAAATATTTTGTGTCACTTAAGTGGGTTAAGAACCAATTTAACGGCCAGATTTTTAAACTCTCTCATCCTCTCTCTCACCAATGTACCAATTGTGTATATTTAGTCTTTTGTCTCAAGTGCCAGAAGCAATATGTCGGTCAAACTAAGAATGAACTGCGAGTCAGAGCGTATCAGCATGCACACAACATCATGCACAAGATAGAGAAACGCAGACACTTAGTTAGACACTTCATTATGCATGGCCTTGAGGCCCTGCGGATTACGGGCCTTCAGAGCGATCCAGGATGGTCCCTAAAAGAAAGATTGTGGCATGAGGGGGCCTGGATCAAGCGCCTGGATGCTCGCTACCCCAGAGGCCTCAATGAGACATAAAGCACCTTCATTCTCATGATCATTCATTTTCCTCTCGCCTTAATGGCTACCCGTCTCTTTTCTATCTCAAAATCAGAACAAACATATTTACTAAGTCCATACTCACATCTTCACTAATCCTACCCGTCACTGCCCTCCCTTACAATAACCCTCTGAACACGACCCCCTCCTGGGGCCTAAACCTACCACTCACACCCCTAAGATACTCTACCCTGGGCAAAATAGCCCAAACTCATTTAGCCCTAGGATGTGTTATATCAGGGCCACACAGCCCTGTTTTCCTGGGGCCCTGGGCCCTACAGCCCTCTCTGGTTTATTATTGAAAAGCTATATGTCTGTTTTTCAGTGGTATGAGTTTTTACATTTATTAAAGAGTTCAGGTTAGTAAGTGGAGCCTTGGGTTTTAGACTCTGAGGGTGTTGGAGAGAGCATGTGCACTCAGGTTTTGTGTTGGCGTAGTTTTCTGCCTGGAGTGGCCAGCGGCCGGAAGGACAGTGCATAGCCGTGTCTGGACCCTAGGTCCAGGCTCTGGATTTTATTTCCCCTAACCCTAACCCTAACCCTAACCCTAACCCTAACCCTAACCCTAACCCTAACCCTAACCCTAACCCTAACCTAACCCTAACCCTAACCCTAACTCTAACCCTAACCCTAACCCACCCTAACCCTAACCCTAACCCTAACCCCCCAAAAAAAACAAAAAAAAACACAAGTCCCACCCCCAAAAAAAAAAAAAAAAAAAAAAAAACAAGTCCCTCCCCAAAAAAACACAAGTCCCACCCAAAAAAAACACAAGTCCCACCCCAAAAAAACACAAGTCCCACCCAAAAAAAAAAAAAACACAAGTCCCACCCCCAAAAAAAAAAAAAAAAAAAAAAAAACAAGTCCCTCCCCAAAAAAACACAAGTCCCACCCAAAAAAAACACAAGTCCCACCCCAAAAAAACACAAGTCCCACCCAAAAAAAAAAAAAAACACAAGTCCCACCCCCCAAAAAAAAAAAAAAAAAAAAACACAAGTCCCTCCCCAAAAAAACACAAGTCCCACCCAAAAAAAACACAAGTCCCACCCCAAAAAAACACAAGTCCCACCCCCCAAAAAAAAAAAAACACAAGTCCCACCCCAAAAAAAAAAAAAAAAAAAAAAACACAAGTCCCACCCCAAAAAACACAAATCCCACCCACAAAAAAAACACTAGGTGCAGTACCATATCTCGGCCCCTGGTGGCGCTAGAGCTCCCAAACCACTTGCAATCGACTCCCCGCCCCCTAATTAGTATATGGGAGGAGTTTCAGCTCTATAGGACCTATAATAAGGGGGGTGACAGGGGGGTGACAATACCATATCTCGGCCCCTGGTGGCGCTAGAGCTCCCAAACCACTTGCAATCGACTCCCCGCCCCCTAATTAGTATATGGGAGGAGTTTCAGCTCTATAGGACCTATAATAAGGGGGGTGACAGGGGGTGACAATACCATATCTCGGCCCCTGGTGGCGCTAGAGCTCCCAAACCACTTGCAATCGACTCCCCGCCCCCTAATTAGTATATGGGCGGAGTTTCAGCTCTATAGGACCTATAGAACTCGAGATATTGGGGGGGGGTGACAAAACTGGGGGGTGACAACTTCGCATTTTGGTCTATAACCTAACCCTAACCCTAACCCTAACCTAACCCTAACTAACCCTAACCCTACTCCTAACCCTAACCCTAACTCTAACCTGATCCATAGTATTGGACCCTATATCCTAACCCACCCCTAACCCTACCCCTCATAATTATTAAAACACAAGTCCCACCCCCAAAAAACACAAGTCCCACCCCCAAAAACACAAGTCCCACCCCCAAAAAACACAAGACACACCCCCAAAGTCACGCCCCCAAAATCTGGGGTGAGTTTTGGGAAAGATAAGCTTTCTGGGCGGAGCTATAGGGTCACTTCCTGTTAAATTTCGAGTGCCAATATCTCATGACTCCAACATCACAGAGACATCAGAGTAGTCTCGTTGGAAAGGTCTCAGAAAGCCCTTTCGAATGATACCTAGATCATGTCGCTGACTGCTTCCTGGGCGGAGCTATGGGACAAAATATATTCATGTATCAAAACTGTATCTCGGCCTAGGAAGGTCGCAGCGACACAAACAAGGTGTCATTGGAAAGCACTCGCAGAGACCTTTCCAATGACACCAATCACGAGTCGTTTCGACTTTCCTAGACCGAGATAATTTTTGGATACATGATTGTATTTGGTCCCATAGCTCCGCCCCCAAAGGTCCTAACGATACAAGTAGGGTGTCATTTTAAAGGCCTCGCCAAGACCTTTCGAATGATACCTAGCTTTTGGCGCTGACTACTTCCTGGGCGGAGCTATATGTTCACAAAAAAAACACAATTCCCACCAAAAAACACAAGTCCCACCTCCAAAAAAACACAAGTCCCACCTCCAAAAAAACACAAGTCCCACCCAAAAAAAAACACAAGTCCCACCCCCAAGATCTGGGTAAGTTTTGGGAAAGATTTGGGTGAGTTTTTGGAAATATAAAAAAAAACACAAGTCCCTCCCCAAAAAAACACAAGTCCCACCCAAAAAAAACACAAGTCCCACCCCAAAAAAACACAAGTCCCACCCAAAAAAAAAAAAAAACACAAGTCCCACCCCAAAAAAAAAAAAAAAAAAAAAACACAAGTCCCTCCCCAAAAAAACACAAGTCCCACCCAAAAAAAACACAAGTCCCACCCCAAAAAAACACAAGTCCCACCCCAAAAAAAAAAAAACACAAGTCCCACCCCCCAAAAAAAAAAAAAAAAAAAAAACACAAGTCCCACCCCAAAAAACACAAATCCCACCCACAAAAAAAACACTAGGTGCACTTCCATATCTCGGCGCCTGGTGGCGCTAGAGCTCCCAAACCAAGTGCATTCGACTCCCCGCACTCTAATTAGTATATGGGCGGAGTTTCAGCTCTCTAGGTACAAAAATCAGGGGGGTGCACTTCCATATCTCGGCGCCTGGTGGCGCTAGAGGTCCCAAACCAAGTGCAATCGACGCCCCGCCCCCCAATTAGTATATGGGCGGAGTTTCAGCTCTCTAGGTCCTATAGAACTCGAGATATAGGGAAATCCAGTTCAGGGGGTGCACTTCAGGGGGGTGCACTTTTCGTTTTTATCCCTATAACCTAACCCTAACCCTAACCCTAACCCTAACCCTAACCCTAACCCTAACCCTAACCCTAACCCTAACCCTAACCCTAACCCTAACCCTAACCTAACCCTAACCCTAACCCTAACTCTAACCCTAACCCTAACCCACCCTAACCCTAACCCTAACCCTAACCCCCCAAAAAAAACAAAAAAAAACACAAGTCCCACCCCCAAAAAAAAAAAAAAAAAAAAAAAAACAAGTCCCTCCCCAAAAAAACACAAGTCCCACCCAAAAAAAACACAAGTCCCACCCCAAAAAAACACAAGTCCCACCCAAAAAAAAAAAAAACACAAGTCCCACCCCCAAAAAAAAAAAAAAAAAAAAAAAAACAAGTCCCTCCCCAAAAAAACACAAGTCCCACCCAAAAAAAACACAAGTCCCACCCCAAAAAAACACAAGTCCCACCCAAAAAAAAAAAAAAACACAAGTCCCACCCCCCAAAAAAAAAAAAAAAAAAAAACACAAGTCCCTCCCCAAAAAAACACAAGTCCCACCCAAAAAAAACACAAGTCCCACCCCAAAAAAACACAAGTCCCACCCCCCAAAAAAAAAAAAACACAAGTCCCACCCCAAAAAAAAAAAAAAAAAAAAAAACACAAGTCCCACCCCAAAAAACACAAATCCCACCCACAAAAAAAACACTAGGTGCAGTACCATATCTCGGCCCCTGGTGGCGCTAGAGCTCCCAAACCACTTGCAATCGACTCCCCGCCCCCTAATTAGTATATGGGAGGAGTTTCAGCTCTATAGGACCTATAATAAGGGGGGTGACAGGGGGGTGACAATACCATATCTCGGCCCCTGGTGGCGCTAGAGCTCCCAAACCACTTGCAATCGACTCCCCGCCCCCTAATTAGTATATGGGAGGAGTTTCAGCTCTATAGGACCTATAATAAGGGGGGTGACAGGGGGTGACAATACCATATCTCGGCCCCTGGTGGCGCTAGAGCTCCCAAACCACTTGCAATCGACTCCCCGCCCCCTAATTAGTATATGGGCGGAGTTTCAGCTCTATAGGACCTATAGAACTCGAGATATTGGGGGGGGGTGACAAAACTGGGGGGTGACAACTTCGCATTTTGGTCTATAACCTAACCCTAACCCTAACCCTAACCTAACCCTAACTAACCCTAACCCTACTCCTAACCCTAACCCTAACTCTAACCTGATCCATAGTATTGGACCCTATATCCTAACCCACCCCTAACCCTACCCCTCATAATTATTAAAACACAAGTCCCACCCCCAAAAAACACAAGTCCCACCCCCAAAAACACAAGTCCCACCCCCAAAAAACACAAGACACACCCCCAAAGTCACGCCCCCAAAATCTGGGGTGAGTTTTGGGAAAGATAAGCTTTCTGGGCGGAGCTATAGGGTCACTTCCTGTTAAATTTCGAGTGCCAATATCTCATGACTCCAACATCACAGAGACATCAGAGTAGTCTCGTTGGAAAGGTCTCAGAAAGCCCTTTCGAATGATACCTAGATCATGTCGCTGACTGCTTCCTGGGCGGAGCTATGGGACAAAATATATTCATGTATCAAAACTGTATCTCGGCCTAGGAAGGTCGCAGCGACACAAACAAGGTGTCATTGGAAAGCACTCGCAGAGACCTTTCCAATGACACCAATCACGAGTCGTTTCGACTTTCCTAGACCGAGATAATTTTTGGATACATGATTGTATTTGGTCCCATAGCTCCGCCCCCAAAGGTCCTAACGATACAAGTAGGGTGTCATTTTAAAGGCCTCGCCAAGACCTTTCGAATGATACCTAGCTTTTGGCGCTGACTACTTCCTGGGCGGAGCTATATGTTCACAAAAAAAACACAATTCCCACCAAAAAACACAAGTCCCACCTCCAAAAAAACACAAGTCCCACCTCCAAAAAAACACAAGTCCCACCCAAAAAAAAACACAAGTCCCACCCCCAAGATCTGGGTAAGTTTTGGGAAAGATTTGGGTGAGTTTTTGGAAATATAAAAAAAAACACAAGTCCCTCCCCAAAAAAACACAAGTCCCACCCAAAAAAAACACAAGTCCCACCCCAAAAAAACACAAGTCCCACCCAAAAAAAAAAAAAAACACAAGTCCCACCCCAAAAAAAAAAAAAAAAAAAAAACACAAGTCCCTCCCCAAAAAAACACAAGTCCCACCCAAAAAAAACACAAGTCCCACCCCAAAAAAACACAAGTCCCACCCCAAAAAAAAAAAAACACAAGTCCCACCCCCCAAAAAAAAAAAAAAAAAAAAAACACAAGTCCCACCCCAAAAAACACAAATCCCACCCACAAAAAAAACACTAGGTGCACTTCCATATCTCGGCGCCTGGTGGCGCTAGAGCTCCCAAACCAAGTGCATTCGACTCCCCGCACTCTAATTAGTATATGGGCGGAGTTTCAGCTCTCTAGGTACAAAAATCAGGGGGGTGCACTTCCATATCTCGGCGCCTGGTGGCGCTAGAGGTCCCAAACCAAGTGCAATCGACGCCCCGCCCCCCAATTAGTATATGGGCGGAGTTTCAGCTCTCTAGGTCCTATAGAACTCGAGATATAGGGAAATCCAGTTCAGGGGGTGCACTTCAGGGGGGTGCACTTTTCGTTTTTATCCCTATAACCTAACCCTACTCTAACCCTAACTCTAACCCTAACCCTAACCCTAACCCTAACCCTAACCCTAACCCTAACCCTAACCCTAACCCTAACCTAACCCTAACCCTAACCCTAAACAGGCGTTGAGTTAGTCTGTTTAATGTTTTGAGCTCATGGAATGCCCTTTCCATCTCTTTTCTAACACCTACCCTTCGTGTTTTCTGTGATTCAGCCCTTATTGGAGTACCCCGTGGCAATTTAGCCCTTTTATAATTTTATACATCTCTCTAGACAATATTTGGGTTCATTTTGGTGTCTGTATTTGAAGCGGCCAGAAGCACGATGGACAGTGCACAACCAGATTCAGACCTCAGGTTTGGATCTTGGATCGATTTCCCCTAACCCTAACCCTAACCCTAACCCTAACCCTGTATTTGAAGCGGCCAGAAGCACGATGGACAGTGCACAACCAGATTCAGACCTCAGGTTTGGATCTTGGATCGATTTCCCCTAATCCAGCCCGTGCCTCGGACTCTGGACTTCGTTTTGGGCATTGGGATGTTCCTGGAGTGTTTGTGGGTGTATGTATAGAGTTATAAAAATTAGAGATGAATTTTAAAATTAAAAACAACAAAGTTGATAGCAGAAAAACGATTTATGAAGCATATACATGCTGATGGTGTTTAGAGAAAGTGGGAGGGGCCCCGCCCTCGGTATTACTATAAAGTACAGAGGGAATGAGACACCCTAGTCATTCGAACTCGCCTGATGAGAGCCGTAGGATGGCCGAAACGCGTCGCGAGACAGTTCCTGAATGACACAGACCGTAAAATCTGTAATGGTCGCCATCATATGTGTGTGATGATGTTGCTGAACCAAAAAATAATTTTTCTCGCAGCCCAAACAGGCTAAGAGTTGGTCTGGATAATGTTTCTGAATGATGCAGACTTTAGAAAAATAGAATGGCCACCATCACTAGTGGTGTGGTGATGTTGTTGAGCCACAGATATTTTTCTCATCGCCCAAACAGGCGTTGAGTTAGTCTGTTTAATGTTTTGAGCTCATGGAATGCCCTTTCCATCTCTTTTCTAACACCTACCCTTCGTGTTTTCTGTGATTCAGCCCTTATTGGAGTACCCCGTGGCAATTTAGCCCTTTTATAATTTTATACATCTCTCTAGACAATATTTGGGTTCATTTTGGTGTCTGTATTTGAAGCGGCCAGAAGCACGATGGACAGTGCACAACCAGATTCAGACCTCAGGTTTGGATCTTGGATCGATTTCCCCTAATCCAGCCCGTGCCTCGGACTCTGGACTTCGTTTTGGGCATTGGGATGTTCCTGGAGTGTTTGTGGGTGTATGTATAGAGTTATAAAAATTAGAGATGAATTTTAAAATTAAAAACAACAAAGTTGATAGCAGAAAAACGATTTATGAAGCATATACATGCTGATGGTGTTTAGAGAAAGTGGGAGGGGCCCCGCCCTCGGTATTACTATAAAGTACAGAGGGAATGAGACACCCTAGTCATTCGAACTCGCCTGATGAGAGCCGTAGGATGGCCGAAACGCGTCGCGAGACAGTTCCTGAATGACACAGACCGTAAAATCTGTAATGGTCGCCATCATATGTGTGTGATGATGTTGCTGAACCAAAAAATAATTTTTCTCGCAGCCCAAACAGGCTAAGAGTTGGTCTGGATAATGTTTCTGAATGATGCAGACTTTAGAAAAATAGAATGGCCACCATCACTAGTGGTGTGGTGATGTTGTTGAGCCACAGATATTTTTCTCATCGCCCAAACAGGCGTTGAGTTAGTCTGTTTAATGTTTTGAGCTCATGGAATGCCCTTTCCATCTCTTTTCTAACACCTACCCTTCGTGTTTTCTGTGATTCAGCCCTTATTGGAGTACCCCGTGGCAATTTAGCCCTTTTATAATTTTATACATCTCTCTAGACAATATTTGGGTTCATTTTGGTGTCTGTATTTGAAGCGGCCAGAAGCACGATGGACAGTGCACAACCAGATTCAGACCTCAGGTTTGGATCTTGGATCGATTTCCCCTAATCCAGCCCGTGCCTCGGACTCTGGACTTCGTTTTGGGCATTGGGATGTTCCTGGAGTGTTTGTGGGTGTATGTATAGAGTTATAAAAATTAGAGATGAATTTTAAAATTAAAAACAACAAAGTTGATAGCAGAAAAACGATTTATGAAGCATATACATGCTGATGGTGTTTAGAGAAAGTGGGAGGGGCCCCGCCCTCGGTATTACTATAAAGTACAGAGGGAATGAGACACCCTAGTCATTCGAACTCGCCTGATGAGAGCCGTAGGATGGCCGAAACGCGTCGCGAGACAGTTCCTGAATGACACAGACCGTAAAATCTGTAATGGTCGCCATCATATGTGTGTGATGATGTTGCTGAACCAAAAAATAATTTTTCTCGCAGCCCAAACAGGCTAAGAGTTGGTCTGGATAATGTTTCTGAATGATGCAGACTTTAGAAAAATAGAATGGCCACCATCACTAGTGGTGTGGTGATGTTGTTGAGCCACAGATATTTTTCTCATCGCCCAAACAGGCGTTGAGTTAGTCTGTTTAATGTTTTGAGCTCATGGAATGCCCTTTCCATCTCTTTTCTAACACCTACCCTTCGTGTTTTCTGTGATTCAGCCCTTATTGGAGTACCCCGTGGCAATTTAGCCCTTTTATAATTTTATACATCTCTCTAGACAATATTTGGGTTCATTTTGGTGTCTGTATTTGAAGCGGCCAGAAGCACGATGGACAGTGCACAACCAGATTCAGACCTCAGGTTTGGATCTTGGATCGATTTCCCCTAATCCAGCCCGTGCCTCGGACTCTGGACTTCGTTTTGGGCATTGGGATGTTCCTGGAGTGTTTGTGGGTGTATGTATAGAGTTATAAAAATTAGAGATGAATTTTAAAATTAAAAACAACAAAGTTGATAGCAGAAAAACGATTTATGAAGCATATACATGCTGATGGTGTTTAGAGAAAGTGGGAGGGGCCCCGCCCTCGGTATTACTATAAAGTACAGAGGGAATGAGACACCCTAGTCATTCGAACTCGCCTGATGAGAGCCGTAGGATGGCCGAAACGCGTCGCGAGACAGTTCCTGAATGACACAGACCGTAAAATCTGTAATGGTCGCCATCATATGTGTGTGATGATGTTGCTGAACCAAAAAATAATTTTTCTCGCAGCCCAAACAGGCTAAGAGTTGGTCTGGATAATGTTTCTGAATGATGCAGACTTTAGAAAAATAGAATGGCCACCATCACTAGTGGTGTGGTGATGTTGTTGAGCCACAGATATTTTTCTCATCGCCCAAACAGGCGTTGAGTTAGTCTGTTTAATGTTTTGAGCTCATGGAATGCCCTTTCCATCTCTTTTCTAACACCTACCCTTCGTGTTTTCTGTGATTCAGCCCTTATTGGAGTACCCCGTGGCAATTTAGCCCTTTTATAATTTTATACATCTCTCTAGACAATATTTGGGTTCATTTTGGTGTCTGTATTTGAAGCGGCCAGAAGCACGATGGACAGTGCACAACCAGATTCAGACCTCAGGTTTGGATCTTGGATCGATTTCCCCTAATCCAGCCCGTGCCTCGGACTCTGGACTTCGTTTTGGGCATTGGGATGTTCCTGGAGTGTTTGTGGGTGTATGTATAGAGTTATAAAAATTAGAGATGAATTTTAAAATTAAAAACAACAAAGTTGATAGCAGAAAAACGATTTATGAAGCATATACATGCTGATGGTGTTTAGAGAAAGTGGGAGGGGCCCCGCCCTCGGTATTACTATAAAGTACAGAGGGAATGAGACACCCTAGTCATTCGAACTCGCCTGATGAGAGCCGTAGGATGGCCGAAACGCGTCGCGAGACAGTTCCTGAATGACACAGACCGTAAAATCTGTAATGGTCGCCATCATATGTGTGTGATGATGTTGCTGAACCAAAAAATAATTTTTCTCGCAGCCCAAACAGGCTAAGAGTTGGTCTGGATAATGTTTCTGAATGATGCAGACTTTAGAAAAATAGAATGGCCACCATCACTAGTGGTGTGGTGATGTTGTTGAGCCACAGATATTTTTCTCATCGCCCAAACAGGCGTTGAGTTAGTCTGTTTAATGTTTTGAGCTCATGGAATGCCCTTTCCATCTCTTTTCTAACACCTACCCTTCGTGTTTTCTGTGATTCAGCCCTTATTGGAGTACCCCGTGGCAATTTAGCCCTTTTATAATTTTATACATCTCTCTAGACAATATTTGGGTTCATTTTGGTGTCTGTATTTGAAGCGGCCAGAAGCACGATGGACAGTGCACAACCAGATTCAGACCTCAGGTTTGGATCTTGGATCGATTTCCCCTAACCCTAACCCCCCAAAAAAAACAAAAAAAAACACAAGTCCCACCCCCAAAAAAAAAAAAAAAAAAAAAAAAACAAGTCCCTCCCCAAAAAAACACAAGTCCCACCCAAAAAAAACACAAGTCCCACCCCAAAAAAACACAAGTCCCACCCAAAAAAAAAAAAAACACAAGTCCCACCCCCAAAAAAAAAAAAAAAAAAAAAAAAACAAGTCCCTCCCCAAAAAAACACAAGTCCCACCCAAAAAAAACACAAGTCCCACCCCAAAAAAACACAAGTCCCACCCAAAAAAAAAAAAAAACACAAGTCCCACCCCCCAAAAAAAAAAAAAAAAAAAAACACAAGTCCCTCCCCAAAAAAACACAAGTCCCACCCAAAAAAAACACAAGTCCCACCCCAAAAAAACACAAGTCCCACCCCCCAAAAAAAAAAAAACACAAGTCCCACCCCAAAAAAAAAAAAAAAAAAAAAAACACAAGTCCCACCCCAAAAAACACAAATCCCACCCACAAAAAAAACACTAGGTGCAGTACCATATCTCGGCCCCTGGTGGCGCTAGAGCTCCCAAACCACTTGCAATCGACTCCCCGCCCCCTAATTAGTATATGGGAGGAGTTTCAGCTCTATAGGACCTATAATAAGGGGGGTGACAGGGGGGTGACAATACCATATCTCGGCCCCTGGTGGCGCTAGAGCTCCCAAACCACTTGCAATCGACTCCCCGCCCCCTAATTAGTATATGGGAGGAGTTTCAGCTCTATAGGACCTATAATAAGGGGGGTGACAGGGGGTGACAATACCATATCTCGGCCCCTGGTGGCGCTAGAGCTCCCAAACCACTTGCAATCGACTCCCCGCCCCCTAATTAGTATATGGGCGGAGTTTCAGCTCTATAGGACCTATAGAACTCGAGATATTGGGGGGGGGTGACAAAACTGGGGGGTGACAACTTCGCATTTTGGTCTATAACCTAACCCTAACCCTAACCCTAACCCTAACCCTAACCCTAACCCTAACCCTAACCCTAACCCTAACCCTAACCCTAACCTAACCCTAACCTAACCCTAACCCTAACCCTAACCCTAACCCTAACCCTAACCCTAACCCTAACCCTAACCCTAACCCTAACCCTAACCCTACCCCAGAGGCCTCAATGAGACATAAAGCACCTTCATTCTCATGATCATTCATTTTCCTCTCGCCTTAATGGCTACCCGTCTCTTTTTTATCTCAAAATCAGAACAAACATATTTACTAAGTCCATACTCACATCTTCACTAATCCTACCCGTCACTGCCCTCCCTTACAATAACCCTCTGAACACGACCCCCTCCTGGGGCCTAAACCTACCACTCACACCCCTAAGATACTCTACCCTGGGCAAAATAGCCCAAACTCATTTAGCCCTAGGATGTGTTATATCAGGGCCACACAGCCCTGTTTTCCTGGGGCCCTGGGCCCTACAGCCCTCTCTGGTTTATTATTGAAAAGCTATATGTCTGTTTTTCAGTGGTATGAGTTTTTACATTTATTAAAGAGTTCAGGTTAGTAAGTGGAGCCTTGGGTTTTAGACTCTGAGGGTGTTGGAGAGAGCATGTGCACTCAGGTTTTGTGTTGGCGTAGTTTTCTGCCTGGAGTGGCCAGCGGCCGGAAGGACAGTGCATAGCCGTGTCTGGACCCTAGGTCCAGGCTCTGGATTTTATTTCTCCTCAATGTAGACCAAACCTCAGTGCTGCTTAAGGGTCTCTCATTCATACCCACTCCGCAGAGCAAAACTCAAAAAATTGAATTATTAGCAGATTTACAAGCGTACCATCGCAGAGTTAAACTAGAAACTTTTTTTGAAGGGAAGAAAAATTCAAAGAAAAAACTTCCATTTACTCATTCCTCAGACTGGACACCGGCTCTATCCAGTCTACCTAAAGAGATCTCCAAATTAATCGGAGCAGATAGTTATGCATACAAACATTTGCACTGGGGAATAAAAGAGAAAGAAAACCTGACAGCAGGTGAATTAAAAGCCTTAAAAGAGTTACGAAAAAATAGAGAAATTGTTATCAAGCCTGCGGATAAGGGTAATGCAGCAGTTATCCTTGATAGAGACCAGTACATTTGGGAAGGAGAGAGACAGCTCGCAGTCAGTGAACATTATAGACCTTTAGAGGAACCGATTTTTCCTCAAACAGCTAGTGAAGTCCAGGAAATTTTAGAGGAAATGTGCTCAAAAAGAATCATTAATGGTGCTCAGAAAAAGTACTTGGAAGGAGATCATTCACCAAGACCAAGAAGGTTTTATTTGTTACCCAAGATACACAAAGAACCGAAAAGTTGGAGCTTACCGTTTCAGATTCCTCCAGGAAGACCAATCGTGTCAGATTGTAATAGTGAAACCTACTATACAGCAGAGTACATCGAGCACTTTTTAAATCCTCTTTCCACGAGACACCCCAGCTATCTAAAAGATACTTATGATTTTATCGAGAAAATTGGTAGACTCCAAATTCCTTCCAATGCCCTTCTCTTCACAATTGACGTTGATAGCTTGTATACTAACATTGAGACCAAAGTGGGCTTGGAAGCAGTCAAAAAATTCATGGAAAAGTATCCAGACTCAAGAAGACCAGACGAGTATATTTTGAAACTATTAGAGATTAATTTAACAAAAAATGATTTTGAATTTGACTCCAAATTTTATCTGCAAGTGAAGGGAACGGCCATGGGCAAAAAGTTTGCGCCCTCCTACGCAAACATCTTTATGGCCGATTGGGAGGAGTCGGCATTACTCTCGGCCGTTAAAAAACCCTTCGCATACTATAGGTTTCTCGACGACATCTGGGGTGTCTGGACTCACTCTCTCGAGGATTTCACAGTTTTCACTGACCACCTGAACACACACCAAGAGTCGATCACCATTAAATTCACAGTTCACGAAACCGAAGTGAATTTTTTGGATGTTGTGTCATATAAGGGGCCAAGGTTCCTTCCCACTGGGAAGTTAGATTTTAGGGTTTACTTCAAGGAGACTGATACTCATGCACTTCTACATAAACGCAGTTTTCACCCGAGTCACACTTTCCGGGGTATTGTAAAGTCACAGTTGCTTCGTTTTAAAAGAATCTGCTCTGAACAGTCTTCCTTTTTTGCTGCCACGAAAACTCTCTTCACAGCACTTAGGGAACGAGGTTATTCCCGTATGTTTCTCAGAAAAGTTCTGAAAACGTTCAATAAACCCAAGCCTTTGCCTACCCTGGACATGATTTCCAGACACAAAATTATTCCTCTGGTGTCACATTTTTCAGGTGCGAGCCAACGACTCAATCGGGCCGTTAAATCTAATTTTTTCAAGTTCCTCACTTCCACAAACTATTTACAACATCATAAGCCAATCGCGGCATACAGAAGGAATGAAAACATTCTTGACCTTCTGGTGCAAAGCAAACTGCCCACACCTTCACCAAAAGGCCGAATTGGCAAATGTAAATATTTTGTGTCACTTAAGTGGGTTAAGAACCAATTTAACGGCCAGATTTTTAAACTCTCTCATCCTCTCTCTCACCAATGTACCAATTGTGTATATTTAGTCTTTTGTCTCAAGTGCCAGAAGCAATATGTCGGTCAAACTAAGAATGAACTGCGAGTCAGAGCGTATCAGCATGCACACAACATCATGCACAAGATAGAGAAACGCAGACACTTAGTTAGACACTTCATTATGCATGGCCTTGAGGCCCTGCGGATTACGGGCCTTCAGAGCGATCCAGGATGGTCCCTAAAAGAAAGATTGTGGCATGAGGGGGCCTGGATCAAGCGCCTGGATGCTCGCTACCCCAGAGGCCTCAATGAGACATAAAGCACCTTCATTCTCATGATCATTCATTTTCCTCTCGCCTTAATGGCTACCCGTCTCTTTTCTATCTCAAAATCAGAACAAACATATTTACTAAGTCCATACTCACATCTTCACTAATCCTACCCGTCACTGCCCTCCCTTACAATAACCCTCTGAACACGACCCCCTCCTGGGGCCTAAACCTACCACTCACACCCCTAAGATACTCTACCCTGGGCAAAATAGCCCAAACTCATTTAGCCCTAGGATGTGTTATATCAGGGCCACACAGCCCTGTTTTCCTGGGGCCCTGGGCCCTACAGCCCTCTCTGGTTTATTATTGAAAAGCTATATGTCTGTTTTTCAGTGGTATGAGTTTTTACATTTATTAAAGAGTTCAGGTTAGTAAGTGGAGCCTTGGGTTTTAGACTCTGAGGGTGTTGGAGAGAGCATGTGCACTCAGGTTTTGTGTTGGCGTAGTTTTCTGCCTGGAGTGGCCAGCGGCCGGAAGGACAGTGCATAGCCGTGTCTGGACCCTAGGTCCAGGCTCTGGATTTTATTTCCCCTTACCAGCCCGTGCCTCCGTCTCTGGGCTCTGGGTGGACGCTGTGTTGACCTTGACCTGTTGTGCGCATGTTACTCACTCACCTTTGCATTAATACACCTCAAAAAATTGATATATTAAATACAAACCAGTCTCACTCTATATAAGAGCATAGCCTATTTTGCAAGATACATGATTTTCATAATAAAAAATATATAAATATAGATACAAGAGGTACATACATAAGAAACATAAGTCACAAACATGATACATGATTTCCATAGTAAATAAACTAATATAGATACAATAGATACATACATATGGAACATGAGCTATAAACAGGACTAATAGATATATAAAAATTAACAAACATGATTGATTGATATATAATCTACAACATGATTGATGGAGGTCTAAATATTGTAAACATGATTAATATAATAAAAATCTGGCATGAAAAAAGTATAAATCTTGCATATATTGGCAGAGAGGAAATAAATATCTATCATCAGAACATTACATAGATACTCACAAACAAATTTTGTGGATGTATTAGGTAATGTATGATGTATCTTTTATGTATAAATGTACATATATGTGTGTGTTGGAAAATTTTATGAATGACTCCAATAACAAAAATGAAAATCATTTTGTGGAGTAAGTACATAAATTCAACAGAATGGTGCAAACAAAAATCAAAAAAAAGCTCATAGGGATTCAACTAAAATCATATATAACAATATAAATAGAGGTTAAATAAAACACATATATATAACATGAACATATTTACTGTTATATTGTTTATCTTGATGGATCATCGTATATAATCTGTTACATTTATGGGGTATATACATACATATATACAGGTAGATATAGTTATATTAGAACCATTAACTCAAGGAATACAAATTCACTATTATAAACATTTTCCTCTTTGTACAGATTTAATTGATGATCCATCTATTATTAAATATACTCATTCAGGGTTTATAAACATGGATTGTAATGAAAACAATACAGATTCATCCAGTTGGCCATTTTCTCTCCCACACACACATACTTTCAAAAATCATTTATACATCAAAACTCACTTTTTCATCAAAATCATGAGAATGCCATAATCATCAGCATATTCACTATCTTTGGAAGTATTATTATTATATAAATAAGCATTACCTTGAAGGATGCTTATAGATTACATTTGGATATATTGAGACAATAGAGCACGAGTCAGAGTTTCAATAATTTTTTATACCACTTTCTGAACATTTATATTATAATCTATGGTCACACATCTCTTCCTTAAGGTCTAAACTACATATATATGCCATTGTTTTTCTTATTACATCAAGGATTATATTTTTAAAACAATGTTTTCCTTCATGAGGTGTTTCAATAGAGAAACATGTGCTCATGACGTCATCCGATGGCGTCCCTGATCGTCCCTGATCGTCGCCACGAGGTTTACATAAATAAAATTATTTAACACTCTTACAAAAGAAAAATGCAACTTCTATCACAGTAATATTGTTCACAGTGGTCTTAGCTTCACATACATGTGAGTTTTGTCTTATTGTTACTCTGTTTCGATTTTATATCACTGTTTTTCGTCGTGCATTACATTGTCTCAATGTAGCTTCACCATGTGCAGGAGGAGAGAGAGACCGAGTTTCACGAAATTAATTTTTTACTCAAAAACTATAATAGTTATCACTAAAACTCTTTTTCAAAGGCAACAAGGACCTTATTTACCAACAATTCGCCGTCTTAGATCCATAAATTGGGGTAAAATAAGCTTATTTAACACTATTTTCGAGTTGGGCTTTTTTTCAAAAACAGCCTATAAAAGGGGAACGCGCACGCGCGCCCCCACCATTTCACTCTCCTCTCTCTTGAGAACGATCGACACGGAAAAACTGCTCTGCGATTTCAAACTCAAAAACCTATATTGCACATTGATTATAGCTACATATATACATATATAGATATTTATAGTTAATCATACAACATAGTATATTATTATATATATCTATATAGTGTATTGTTTTATTTGTTTTTTGTTGTTTGTTGCAAGCTTGCCTGAGGAAGGTATTAAACATACCGAAACGTTGCACAAAGCTTGCACTGTTTTTACAGCTGTGTTTTTTCTCCAACTATTATTTTGATTATTATTTTGATTTTATTTTATTTTGAACTCATTCCACTATGAATAACTTTAGAGGCCGTGTGAGACAACGTAGCACTCCACGTTTGAGACTCAGGTTATCTAGTGTTTCTCCAGTTTCACGAAGAAACAATTATTTACCTCTCAATCCCAATGCACACTTTGATGCAGAAGAAGAAAATTTCAGTTTTAATAAAGGAGAAAGATTTAGAGAAAGAGGTAGATCCGCACACAGGTCTGGCCAGGGCTCTGGCCATAACCTGCGTGGGCCATCACAGAATTTCAGAGGGTCCAGGCCTGGGCCCTCTCAGAGACCTAGAACGGTTTCCCATGATCCATTTAGACCGGTCAGAGATCCAAAAAGAACTCCCGGCAGATCAGAGCGCCCCACTGTGGTTGTAGGTCCATACAGACCTCCCACACAGACAGGAAATTTTAGAAAGAATATAAATAGAAAGAGACGAGGGAAGAAAAACACAAACACAAATAGAGTTCCCTGGAATGATCCATATATTAATGAACACGCAGAGCGTGAATTTTTTGAAGATGTTACTGGTGGGGATTGGGTTCCCCATCAGCAACAGAGACGCTTTACTGACTCCAGATCATTCTCTCAACCGAATTTCCAGAGAAGGAACTCTTGGTACAATGTACCCTCACATTCTATTTCCCAAAAAGGAAATAAAAAAGTCTCTTTCGTCAATCATGGGGGCAGATTTAGAGATATTGATATTTCAATAGATAGAGAGCCACAAGTGAAAAGAGCAAGAAGGGATAGCATTCCACGCTACTTTCCCCAGGAAAAGAGTAGGTTTGGGGAAAGGCTCAACACACGTGAATTTACACAGAGAAATCAGTACACACACAGAGAAAGAACTGATTACATACCTGCACAGCCAGCCCTCAAACAAACTATCAAAGCATTTTTTGATCTGATAAAAGTAACGCATCATTTCAATAATGTGACAACGAAGGTGAACGACAATCAGCCCATCACCTTTCGCAGACTTTCCCAGCTGCTCATTGGAACGATCAAGCCAGCATTTCCGACACAGACAGTTAGCCTCATGCTAGAGGGCAACGCTAGGAATTGGGCGTTCAATGCACAGCAGATTCTAGAGGAACACTATGAGTCACTTATTGAGGACATTTTGAAGAGAATTCGTAAATTTGATAACCACACAGATTGGCCAAAAGCGTTTGAAACGGCGGCTGGCTGGGCAGGTAAAAATTATCAGTCCCGCGTTAGTAATGAGTCTATCGAACAGGCGGAGACTTTGATTAGAGCTGAAATGCCAAGCACTTCCACTACACCACCTGTGGCGACTGCACGCGCGTCAACATATGCGGAGGCAGTGATTCAGGGGGGACATACATCCCGTACCCAGACCACTACTGTTACCGCCCCAATGGCACGCGCTCCTTCACCACCACTATTAGTGGCTAGTGCGTCGGCTCTCCCCACTGGGCCTGGTAGTACCTTGCAGCAACACATGGAGGTGCAAACCTCACCACACCTTTTTAGAGGCCATGAGACCACGACCACTTCTTCTCCAAAAAGAGGAGACTGGTCTTTCGAGGAGGAGGTCCCTCCAATTGGTCTCCAGAAGACTCTTCAGCCCATACAGGCTACAGAGCTCACTCCTCTCCAACAACGTCCCCACAAAAGGACGGAAAAAGTGTTGCACTGCACCCCTTCACCAGTCAGACCCATTGAGACCCAACCCTCTGCTGTCGTGGAACAAAGAGTAGAGCCGGACCTTCCACGGCGAGCAGAGGGGTCTCAAGGGGACCTGATGGCCCCAGTGAGCGAAGACTCATATCCGTGCCCTTATCAAACAGCAGCCTCACCTCAGAGCAGTGAGCTTCTCTTTTCTGACCACTCTGAACCACATCCTAGAACACCCTCTCCATTGTCTGAGTTTTTAAACGAAAGAGATCTGTTAGCTGAAACACCAATGAAAGTTAGAGGGAAGGATGAACATGTAGCTGTCATAGTAGAGCCATTATCTCCTGTCTTTGAGAGACCCAGACTCGTGCCCTTTTCGGTGACCACAAACTCACCACCCCCGCCGCTCACAAAAGCGACGGGAGAGATTACTCCTTCACGAGCACGAGTTTCCCTGGGTCTTCCCCACAGACATATGACTACAAAAAAGAAAATGTGTGATTGGAGTCTCACTTTGAACCGAAGATATGTCATCATAGGGGACTCGAATGTCTCAAGGTTTCCAGCTTCTAATTGTGAGGATTTACAAATAGAGAGCTACCCAGGGGCCAAATTCCAGCACGCTGGGAACTTGATCGAAAAGGCCATTATTGAGACAATTCCTGAGAAACTAGTGTTAGCCTTTGGCTTGAACAACAGACAGCAGAGATACCGAATGACAGCCATCACAGAGCTTCAAAAAGTGTTCAGAGTAGCAAAAAAGAGACTGCCTGAGACCGAGGTTCTCTTCCCCATAATTAACTTCTCGAGAATACTTCCACTTGGGGAACAGGGCATGTTAGAACACATTAATACACATATCATGCACCACTTGAGCTTTATCCCGGCGCTGCCCACAGAGCATTTTCACGTCGGTGAGGATGGGATCCATTGGAGACCAGTGACAGCGAGAGCAGTTTTAGAACATTGGATGAAGGCGTTAAACTGCCTGCCAACAATAACCAAATAGAAGGCTCTCACAAGCTCATAGTTAACCTTTCGCGCTCACTCGTCCTCAATGTAGACCAAACCTCAGTGCTGCTTAAGGGTCTCTCATTCATACCCACTCCGCAGAGCAAAACTCAAAAAATTGAATTATTAGCAGATTTACAAGCGTACCATCGCAGAGTTAAACTAGAAACTTTTTTTGAAGGGAAGAAAAATTCAAAGAAAAAACTTCCATTTACTCATTCCTCAGACTGGACACCGGCTCTATCCAGTCTACCTAAAGAGATCTCCAAATTAATCGGAGCAGATAGTTATGCATACAAACATTTGCACTGGGGAATAAAAGAGAAAGAAAACCTGACAGCAGGTGAATTAAAAGCCTTAAAAGAGTTACGAAAAAATAGAGAAATTGTTATCAAGCCTGCGGATAAGGGTAATGCAGCAGTTATCCTTGATAGAGACCAGTACATTTGGGAAGGAGAGAGACAGCTCGCAGTCAGTGAACATTATAGACCTTTAGAGGAACCGATTTTTCCTCAAACAGCTAGTGAAGTCCAGGAAATTTTAGAGGAAATGTGCTCAAAAAGAATCATTAATGGTGCTCAGAAAAAGTACTTGGAAGGAGATCATTCACCAAGACCAAGAAGGTTTTATTTGTTACCCAAGATACACAAAGAACCGAAAAGTTGGAGCTTACCGTTTCAGATTCCTCCAGGAAGACCAATCGTGTCAGATTGTAATAGTGAAACCTACTATACAGCAGAGTACATCGAGCACTTTTTAAATCCTCTTTCCACGAGACACCCCAGCTATCTAAAAGATACTTATGATTTTATCGAGAAAATTGGTAGACTCCAAATTCCTTCCAATGCCCTTCTCTTCACAATTGACGTTGATAGCTTGTATACTAACATTGAGACCAAAGTGGGCTTGGAAGCAGTCAAAAAATTCATGGAAAAGTATCCAGACTCAAGAAGACCAGACGAGTATATTTTGAAACTATTAGAGATTAATTTAACAAAAAATGATTTTGAATTTGACTCCAAATTTTATCTGCAAGTGAAGGGAACGGCCATGGGCAAAAAGTTTGCGCCCTCCTACGCAAACATCTTTATGGCCGATTGGGAGGAGTCGGCATTACTCTCGGCCGTTAAAAAACCCTTCGCATACTATAGGTTTCTCGACGACATCTGGGGTGTCTGGACTCACTCTCTCGAGGATTTCACAGTTTTCACTGACCACCTGAACACACACCAAGAGTCGATCACCATTAAATTCACAGTTCACGAAACCGAAGTGAATTTTTTGGATGTTGTGTCATATAAGGGGCCAAGGTTCCTTCCCACTGGGAAGTTAGATTTTAGGGTTTACTTCAAGGAGACTGATACTCATGCACTTCTACATAAACGCAGTTTTCACCCGAGTCACACTTTCCGGGGTATTGTAAAGTCACAGTTGCTTCGTTTTAAAAGAATCTGCTCTGAACAGTCTTCCTTTTTTGCTGCCACGAAAACTCTCTTCACAGCACTTAGGGAACGAGGTTATTCCCGTATGTTTCTCAGAAAAGTTCTGAAAACGTTCAATAAACCCAAGCCTTTGCCTACCCTGGACATGATTTCCAGACACAAAATTATTCCTCTGGTGTCACATTTTTCAGGTGCGAGCCAACGACTCAATCGGGCCGTTAAATCTAATTTTTTCAAGTTCCTCACTTCCACAAACTATTTACAACATCATAAGCCAATCGCGGCATACAGAAGGAATGAAAACATTCTTGACCTTCTGGTGCAAAGCAAACTGCCCACACCTTCACCAAAAGGCCGAATTGGCAAATGTAAATATTTTGTGTCACTTAAGTGGGTTAAGAACCAATTTAACGGCCAGATTTTTAAACTCTCTCATCCTCTCTCTCACCAATGTACCAATTGTGTATATTTAGTCTTTTGTCTCAAGTGCCAGAAGCAATATGTCGGTCAAACTAAGAATGAACTGCGAGTCAGAGCGTATCAGCATGCACACAACATCATGCACAAGATAGAGAAACGCAGACACTTAGTTAGACACTTCATTATGCATGGCCTTGAGGCCCTGCGGATTACGGGCCTTCAGAGCGATCCAGGATGGTCCCTAAAAGAAAGATTGTGGCATGAGGGGGCCTGGATCAAGCGCCTGGATGCTCGCTACCCCAGAGGCCTCAATGAGACATAAAGCACCTTCATTCTCATGATCATTCATTTTCCTCTCGCCTTAATGGCTACCCGTCTCTTTTCTATCTCAAAATCAGAACAAACATATTTACTAAGTCCATACTCACATCTTCACTAATCCTACCCGTCACTGCCCTCCCTTACAATAACCCTCTGAACACGACCCCCTCCTGGGGCCTAAACCTACCACTCACACCCCTAAGATACTCTACCCTGGGCAAAATAGCCCAAACTCATTTAGCCCTAGGATGTGTTATATCAGGGCCACACAGCCCTGTTTTCCTGGGGCCCTGGGCCCTACAGCCCTCTCTGGTTTATTATTGAAAAGCTATATGTCTGTTTTTCAGTGGTATGAGTTTTTACATTTATTAAAGAGTTCAGGTTAGTAAGTGGAGCCTTGGGTTTTAGACTCTGAGGGTGTTGGAGAGAGCATGTGCACTCAGGTTTTGTGTTGGCGTAGTTTTCTGCCTGGAGTGGCCAGCGGCCGGAAGGACAGTGCATAGCCGTGTCTGGACCCTAGGTCCAGGCTCTGGATTTTATTTCCCCTTACCAGCCCGTGCCTCCGTCTCTGGGCTCTGGGTGGACGCTGTGTTGACCTTGACCTGTTGTGCGCATGTTACTCACTCACCTTTGCATTAATACACCTCAAAAAATTGATATATTAAATACAAACCAGTCTCACTCTATATAAGAGCATAGCCTATTTTGCAAGATACATGATTTTCATAATAAAAAATATATAAATATAGATACAAGAGGTACATACATAAGAAACATAAGTCACAAACATGATACATGATTTCCATAGTAAATAAACTAATATAGATACAATAGATACATACATATGGAACATGAGCTATAAACAGGACTAATAGATATATAAAAATTAACAAACATGATTGATTGATATATAATCTACAACATGATTGATGGAGGTCTAAATATTGTAAACATGATTAATATAATAAAAATCTGGCATGAAAAAAGTATAAATCTTGCATATATTGGCAGAGAGGAAATAAATATCTATCATCAGAACATTACATAGATACTCACAAACAAATTTTGTGGATGTATTAGGTAATGTATGATGTATCTTTTATGTATAAATGTACATATATGTGTGTGTTGGAAAATTTTATGAATGACTCCAATAACAAAAATGAAAATCATTTTGTGGAGTAAGTACATAAATTCAACAGAATGGTGCAAACAAAAATCAAAAAAAAGCTCATAGGGATTCAACTAAAATCATATATAACAATATAAATAGAGGTTAAATAAAACACATATATATAACATGAACATATTTACTGTTATATTGTTTATCTTGATGGATCATCGTATATAATCTGTTACATTTATGGGGTATATACATACATATATACAGGTAGATATAGTTATATTAGAACCATTAACTCAAGGAATACAAATTCACTATTATAAACATTTTCCTCTTTGTACAGATTTAATTGATGATCCATCTATTATTAAATATACTCATTCAGGGTTTATAAACATGGATTGTAATGAAAACAATACAGATTCATCCAGTTGGCCATTTTCTCTCCCACACACACATACTTTCAAAAATCATTTATACATCAAAACTCACTTTTTCATCAAAATCATGAGAATGCCATAATCATCAGCATATTCACTATCTTTGGAAGTATTATTATTATATAAATAAGCATTACCTTGAAGGATGCTTATAGATTACATTTGGATATATTGAGACAATAGAGCACGAGTCAGAGTTTCAATAATTTTTTATACCACTTTCTGAACATTTATATTATAATCTATGGTCACACATCTCTTCCTTAAGGTCTAAACTACATATATATGCCATTGTTTTTCTTATTACATCAAGGATTATATTTTTAAAACAATGTTTTCCTTCATGAGGTGTTTCAATAGAGAAACATGTGCTCATGACGTCATCCGATGGCGTCCCTGATCGTCCCTGATCGTCGCCACGAGGTTTACATAAATAAAATTATTTAACACTCTTACAAAAGAAAAATGCAACTTCTATCACAGTAATATTGTTCACAGTGGTCTTAGCTTCACATACATGTGAGTTTTGTCTTATTGTTACTCTGTTTCGATTTTATATCACTGTTTTTCGTCGTGCATTACATTGTCTCAATGTAGCTTCACCATGTGCAGGAGGAGAGAGAGACCGAGTTTCACGAAATTAATTTTTTACTCAAAAACTATAATAGTTATCACTAAAACTCTTTTTCAAAGGCAACAAGGACCTTATTTACCAACAATTCGCCGTCTTAGATCCATAAATTGGGGTAAAATAAGCTTATTTAACACTATTTTCGAGTTGGGCTTTTTTTCAAAAACAGCCTATAAAAGGGGAACGCGCACGCGCGCCCCCACCATTTCACTCTCCTCTCTCTTGAGAACGATCGACACGGAAAAACTGCTCTGCGATTTCAAACTCAAAAACCTATATTGCACATTGATTATAGCTACATATATACATATATAGATATTTATAGTTAATCATACAACATAGTATATTATTATATATATCTATATAGTGTATTGTTTTATTTGTTTTTTGTTGTTTGTTGCAAGCTTGCCTGAGGAAGGTATTAAACATACCGAAACGTTGCACAAAGCTTGCACTGTTTTTACAGCTGTGTTTTTTCTCCAACTATTATTTTGATTATTATTTTGATTTTATTTTATTTTGAACTCATTCCACTATGAATAACTTTAGAGGCCGTGTGAGACAACGTAGCACTCCACGTTTGAGACTCAGGTTATCTAGTGTTTCTCCAGTTTCACGAAGAAACAATTATTTACCTCTCAATCCCAATGCACACTTTGATGCAGAAGAAGAAAATTTCAGTTTTAATAAAGGAGAAAGATTTAGAGAAAGAGGTAGATCCGCACACAGGTCTGGCCAGGGCTCTGGCCATAACCTGCGTGGGCCATCACAGAATTTCAGAGGGTCCAGGCCTGGGCCCTCTCAGAGACCTAGAACGGTTTCCCATGATCCATTTAGACCGGTCAGAGATCCAAAAAGAACTCCCGGCAGATCAGAGCGCCCCACTGTGGTTGTAGGTCCATACAGACCTCCCACACAGACAGGAAATTTTAGAAAGAATATAAATAGAAAGAGACGAGGGAAGAAAAACACAAACACAAATAGAGTTCCCTGGAATGATCCATATATTAATGAACACGCAGAGCGTGAATTTTTTGAAGATGTTACTGGTGGGGATTGGGTTCCCCATCAGCAACAGAGACGCTTTACTGACTCCAGATCATTCTCTCAACCGAATTTCCAGAGAAGGAACTCTTGGTACAATGTACCCTCACATTCTATTTCCCAAAAAGGAAATAAAAAAGTCTCTTTCGTCAATCATGGGGGCAGATTTAGAGATATTGATATTTCAATAGATAGAGAGCCACAAGTGAAAAGAGCAAGAAGGGATAGCATTCCACGCTACTTTCCCCAGGAAAAGAGTAGGTTTGGGGAAAGGCTCAACACACGTGAATTTACACAGAGAAATCAGTACACACACAGAGAAAGAACTGATTACATACCTGCACAGCCAGCCCTCAAACAAACTATCAAAGCATTTTTTGATCTGATAAAAGTAACGCATCATTTCAATAATGTGACAACGAAGGTGAACGACAATCAGCCCATCACCTTTCGCAGACTTTCCCAGCTGCTCATTGGAACGATCAAGCCAGCATTTCCGACACAGACAGTTAGCCTCATGCTAGAGGGCAACGCTAGGAATTGGGCGTTCAATGCACAGCAGATTCTAGAGGAACACTATGAGTCACTTATTGAGGACATTTTGAAGAGAATTCGTAAATTTGATAACCACACAGATTGGCCAAAAGCGTTTGAAACGGCGGCTGGCTGGGCAGGTAAAAATTATCAGTCCCGCGTTAGTAATGAGTCTATCGAACAGGCGGAGACTTTGATTAGAGCTGAAATGCCAAGCACTTCCACTACACCACCTGTGGCGACTGCACGCGCGTCAACATATGCGGAGGCAGTGATTCAGGGGGGACATACATCCCGTACCCAGACCACTACTGTTACCGCCCCAATGGCACGCGCTCCTTCACCACCACTATTAGTGGCTAGTGCGTCGGCTCTCCCCACTGGGCCTGGTAGTACCTTGCAGCAACACATGGAGGTGCAAACCTCACCACACCTTTTTAGAGGCCATGAGACCACGACCACTTCTTCTCCAAAAAGAGGAGACTGGTCTTTCGAGGAGGAGGTCCCTCCAATTGGTCTCCAGAAGACTCTTCAGCCCATACAGGCTACAGAGCTCACTCCTCTCCAACAACGTCCCCACAAAAGGACGGAAAAAGTGTTGCACTGCACCCCTTCACCAGTCAGACCCATTGAGACCCAACCCTCTGCTGTCGTGGAACAAAGAGTAGAGCCGGACCTTCCACGGCGAGCAGAGGGGTCTCAAGGGGACCTGATGGCCCCAGTGAGCGAAGACTCATATCCGTGCCCTTATCAAACAGCAGCCTCACCTCAGAGCAGTGAGCTTCTCTTTTCTGACCACTCTGAACCACATCCTAGAACACCCTCTCCATTGTCTGAGTTTTTAAACGAAAGAGATCTGTTAGCTGAAACACCAATGAAAGTTAGAGGGAAGGATGAACATGTAGCTGTCATAGTAGAGCCATTATCTCCTGTCTTTGAGAGACCCAGACTCGTGCCCTTTTCGGTGACCACAAACTCACCACCCCCGCCGCTCACAAAAGCGACGGGAGAGATTACTCCTTCACGAGCACGAGTTTCCCTGGGTCTTCCCCACAGACATATGACTACAAAAAAGAAAATGTGTGATTGGAGTCTCACTTTGAACCGAAGATATGTCATCATAGGGGACTCGAATGTCTCAAGGTTTCCAGCTTCTAATTGTGAGGATTTACAAATAGAGAGCTACCCAGGGGCCAAATTCCAGCACGCTGGGAACTTGATCGAAAAGGCCATTATTGAGACAATTCCTGAGAAACTAGTGTTAGCCTTTGGCTTGAACAACAGACAGCAGAGATACCGAATGACAGCCATCACAGAGCTTCAAAAAGTGTTCAGAGTAGCAAAAAAGAGACTGCCTGAGACCGAGGTTCTCTTCCCCATAATTAACTTCTCGAGAATACTTCCACTTGGGGAACAGGGCATGTTAGAACACATTAATACACATATCATGCACCACTTGAGCTTTATCCCGGCGCTGCCCACAGAGCATTTTCACGTCGGTGAGGATGGGATCCATTGGAGACCAGTGACAGCGAGAGCAGTTTTAGAACATTGGATGAAGGCGTTAAACTGCCTGCCAACAATAACCAAATAGAAGGCTCTCACAAGCTCATAGTTAACCTTTCGCGCTCACTCGTCCTCAATGTAGACCAAACCTCAGTGCTGCTTAAGGGTCTCTCATTCATACCCACTCCGCAGAGCAAAACTCAAAAAATTGAATTATTAGCAGATTTACAAGCGTACCATCGCAGAGTTAAACTAGAAACTTTTTTTGAAGGGAAGAAAAATTCAAAGAAAAAACTTCCATTTACTCATTCCTCAGACTGGACACCGGCTCTATCCAGTCTACCTAAAGAGATCTCCAAATTAATCGGAGCAGATAGTTATGCATACAAACATTTGCACTGGGGAATAAAAGAGAAAGAAAACCTGACAGCAGGTGAATTAAAAGCCTTAAAAGAGTTACGAAAAAATAGAGAAATTGTTATCAAGCCTGCGGATAAGGGTAATGCAGCAGTTATCCTTGATAGAGACCAGTACATTTGGGAAGGAGAGAGACAGCTCGCAGTCAGTGAACATTATAGACCTTTAGAGGAACCGATTTTTCCTCAAACAGCTAGTGAAGTCCAGGAAATTTTAGAGGAAATGTGCTCAAAAAGAATCATTAATGGTGCTCAGAAAAAGTACTTGGAAGGAGATCATTCACCAAGACCAAGAAGGTTTTATTTGTTACCCAAGATACACAAAGAACCGAAAAGTTGGAGCTTACCGTTTCAGATTCCTCCAGGAAGACCAATCGTGTCAGATTGTAATAGTGAAACCTACTATACAGCAGAGTACATCGAGCACTTTTTAAATCCTCTTTCCACGAGACACCCCAGCTATCTAAAAGATACTTATGATTTTATCGAGAAAATTGGTAGACTCCAAATTCCTTCCAATGCCCTTCTCTTCACAATTGACGTTGATAGCTTGTATACTAACATTGAGACCAAAGTGGGCTTGGAAGCAGTCAAAAAATTCATGGAAAAGTATCCAGACTCAAGAAGACCAGACGAGTATATTTTGAAACTATTAGAGATTAATTTAACAAAAAATGATTTTGAATTTGACTCCAAATTTTATCTGCAAGTGAAGGGAACGGCCATGGGCAAAAAGTTTGCGCCCTCCTACGCAAACATCTTTATGGCCGATTGGGAGGAGTCGGCATTACTCTCGGCCGTTAAAAAACCCTTCGCATACTATAGGTTTCTCGACGACATCTGGGGTGTCTGGACTCACTCTCTCGAGGATTTCACAGTTTTCACTGACCACCTGAACACACACCAAGAGTCGATCACCATTAAATTCACAGTTCACGAAACCGAAGTGAATTTTTTGGATGTTGTGTCATATAAGGGGCCAAGGTTCCTTCCCACTGGGAAGTTAGATTTTAGGGTTTACTTCAAGGAGACTGATACTCATGCACTTCTACATAAACGCAGTTTTCACCCGAGTCACACTTTCCGGGGTATTGTAAAGTCACAGTTGCTTCGTTTTAAAAGAATCTGCTCTGAACAGTCTTCCTTTTTTGCTGCCACGAAAACTCTCTTCACAGCACTTAGGGAACGAGGTTATTCCCGTATGTTTCTCAGAAAAGTTCTGAAAACGTTCAATAAACCCAAGCCTTTGCCTACCCTGGACATGATTTCCAGACACAAAATTATTCCTCTGGTGTCACATTTTTCAGGTGCGAGCCAACGACTCAATCGGGCCGTTAAATCTAATTTTTTCAAGTTCCTCACTTCCACAAACTATTTACAACATCATAAGCCAATCGCGGCATACAGAAGGAATGAAAACATTCTTGACCTTCTGGTGCAAAGCAAACTGCCCACACCTTCACCAAAAGGCCGAATTGGCAAATGTAAATATTTTGTGTCACTTAAGTGGGTTAAGAACCAATTTAACGGCCAGATTTTTAAACTCTCTCATCCTCTCTCTCACCAATGTACCAATTGTGTATATTTAGTCTTTTGTCTCAAGTGCCAGAAGCAATATGTCGGTCAAACTAAGAATGAACTGCGAGTCAGAGCGTATCAGCATGCACACAACATCATGCACAAGATAGAGAAACGCAGACACTTAGTTAGACACTTCATTATGCATGGCCTTGAGGCCCTGCGGATTACGGGCCTTCAGAGCGATCCAGGATGGTCCCTAAAAGAAAGATTGTGGCATGAGGGGGCCTGGATCAAGCGCCTGGATGCTCGCTACCCCAGAGGCCTCAATGAGACATAAAGCACCTTCATTCTCATGATCATTCATTTTCCTCTCGCCTTAATGGCTACCCGTCTCTTTTCTATCTCAAAATCAGAACAAACATATTTACTAAGTCCATACTCACATCTTCACTAATCCTACCCGTCACTGCCCTCCCTTACAATAACCCTCTGAACACGACCCCCTCCTGGGGCCTAAACCTACCACTCACACCCCTAAGATACTCTACCCTGGGCAAAATAGCCCAAACTCATTTAGCCCTAGGATGTGTTATATCAGGGCCACACAGCCCTGTTTTCCTGGGGCCCTGGGCCCTACAGCCCTCTCTGGTTTATTATTGAAAAGCTATATGTCTGTTTTTCAGTGGTATGAGTTTTTACATTTATTAAAGAGTTCAGGTTAGTAAGTGGAGCCTTGGGTTTTAGACTCTGAGGGTGTTGGAGAGAGCATGTGCACTCAGGTTTTGTGTTGGCGTAGTTTTCTGCCTGGAGTGGCCAGCGGCCGGAAGGACAGTGCATAGCCGTGTCTGGACCCTAGGTCCAGGCTCTGGATTTTATTTCCCCTTACCAGCCCGTGCCTCCGTCTCTGGGCTCTGGGTGGACGCTGTGTTGACCTTGACCTGTTGTGCGCATGTTACTCACTCACCTTTGCATTAATACACCTCAAAAAATTGATATATTAAATACAAACCAGTCTCACTCTATATAAGAGCATAGCCTATTTTGCAAGATACATGATTTTCATAATAAAAAATATATAAATATAGATACAAGAGGTACATACATAAGAAACATAAGTCACAAACATGATACATGATTTCCATAGTAAATAAACTAATATAGATACAATAGATACATACATATGGAACATGAGCTATAAACAGGACTAATAGATATATAAAAATTAACAAACATGATTGATTGATATATAATCTACAACATGATTGATGGAGGTCTAAATATTGTAAACATGATTAATATAATAAAAATCTGGCATGAAAAAAGTATAAATCTTGCATATATTGGCAGAGAGGAAATAAATATCTATCATCAGAACATTACATAGATACTCACAAACAAATTTTGTGGATGTATTAGGTAATGTATGATGTATCTTTTATGTATAAATGTACATATATGTGTGTGTTGGAAAATTTTATGAATGACTCCAATAACAAAAATGAAAATCATTTTGTGGAGTAAGTACATAAATTCAACAGAATGGTGCAAACAAAAATCAAAAAAAAGCTCATAGGGATTCAACTAAAATCATATATAACAATATAAATAGAGGTTAAATAAAACACATATATATAACATGAACATATTTACTGTTATATTGTTTATCTTGATGGATCATCGTATATAATCTGTTACATTTATGGGGTATATACATACATATATACAGGTAGATATAGTTATATTAGAACCATTAACTCAAGGAATACAAATTCACTATTATAAACATTTTCCTCTTTGTACAGATTTAATTGATGATCCATCTATTATTAAATATACTCATTCAGGGTTTATAAACATGGATTGTAATGAAAACAATACAGATTCATCCAGTTGGCCATTTTCTCTCCCACACACACATACTTTCAAAAATCATTTATACATCAAAACTCACTTTTTCATCAAAATCATGAGAATGCCATAATCATCAGCATATTCACTATCTTTGGAAGTATTATTATTATATAAATAAGCATTACCTTGAAGGATGCTTATAGATTACATTTGGATATATTGAGACAATAGAGCACGAGTCAGAGTTTCAATAATTTTTTATACCACTTTCTGAACATTTATATTATAATCTATGGTCACACATCTCTTCCTTAAGGTCTAAACTACATATATATGCCATTGTTTTTCTTATTACATCAAGGATTATATTTTTAAAACAATGTTTTCCTTCATGAGGTGTTTCAATAGAGAAACATGTGCTCATGACGTCATCCGATGGCGTCCCTGATCGTCCCTGATCGTCGCCACGAGGTTTACATAAATAAAATTATTTAACACTCTTACAAAAGAAAAATGCAACTTCTATCACAGTAATATTGTTCACAGTGGTCTTAGCTTCACATACATGTGAGTTTTGTCTTATTGTTACTCTGTTTCGATTTTATATCACTGTTTTTCGTCGTGCATTACATTGTCTCAATGTAGCTTCACCATGTGCAGGAGGAGAGAGAGACCGAGTTTCACGAAATTAATTTTTTACTCAAAAACTATAATAGTTATCACTAAAACTCTTTTTCAAAGGCAACAAGGACCTTATTTACCAACAATTCGCCGTCTTAGATCCATAAATTGGGGTAAAATAAGCTTATTTAACACTATTTTCGAGTTGGGCTTTTTTTCAAAAACAGCCTATAAAAGGGGAACGCGCACGCGCGCCCCCACCATTTCACTCTCCTCTCTCTTGAGAACGATCGACACGGAAAAACTGCTCTGCGATTTCAAACTCAAAAACCTATATTGCACATTGATTATAGCTACATATATACATATATAGATATTTATAGTTAATCATACAACATAGTATATTATTATATATATCTATATAGTGTATTGTTTTATTTGTTTTTTGTTGTTTGTTGCAAGCTTGCCTGAGGAAGGTATTAAACATACCGAAACGTTGCACAAAGCTTGCACTGTTTTTACAGCTGTGTTTTTTCTCCAACTATTATTTTGATTATTATTTTGATTTTATTTTATTTTGAACTCATTCCACTATGAATAACTTTAGAGGCCGTGTGAGACAACGTAGCACTCCACGTTTGAGACTCAGGTTATCTAGTGTTTCTCCAGTTTCACGAAGAAACAATTATTTACCTCTCAATCCCAATGCACACTTTGATGCAGAAGAAGAAAATTTCAGTTTTAATAAAGGAGAAAGATTTAGAGAAAGAGGTAGATCCGCACACAGGTCTGGCCAGGGCTCTGGCCATAACCTGCGTGGGCCATCACAGAATTTCAGAGGGTCCAGGCCTGGGCCCTCTCAGAGACCTAGAACGGTTTCCCATGATCCATTTAGACCGGTCAGAGATCCAAAAAGAACTCCCGGCAGATCAGAGCGCCCCACTGTGGTTGTAGGTCCATACAGACCTCCCACACAGACAGGAAATTTTAGAAAGAATATAAATAGAAAGAGACGAGGGAAGAAAAACACAAACACAAATAGAGTTCCCTGGAATGATCCATATATTAATGAACACGCAGAGCGTGAATTTTTTGAAGATGTTACTGGTGGGGATTGGGTTCCCCATCAGCAACAGAGACGCTTTACTGACTCCAGATCATTCTCTCAACCGAATTTCCAGAGAAGGAACTCTTGGTACAATGTACCCTCACATTCTATTTCCCAAAAAGGAAATAAAAAAGTCTCTTTCGTCAATCATGGGGGCAGATTTAGAGATATTGATATTTCAATAGATAGAGAGCCACAAGTGAAAAGAGCAAGAAGGGATAGCATTCCACGCTACTTTCCCCAGGAAAAGAGTAGGTTTGGGGAAAGGCTCAACACACGTGAATTTACACAGAGAAATCAGTACACACACAGAGAAAGAACTGATTACATACCTGCACAGCCAGCCCTCAAACAAACTATCAAAGCATTTTTTGATCTGATAAAAGTAACGCATCATTTCAATAATGTGACAACGAAGGTGAACGACAATCAGCCCATCACCTTTCGCAGACTTTCCCAGCTGCTCATTGGAACGATCAAGCCAGCATTTCCGACACAGACAGTTAGCCTCATGCTAGAGGGCAACGCTAGGAATTGGGCGTTCAATGCACAGCAGATTCTAGAGGAACACTATGAGTCACTTATTGAGGACATTTTGAAGAGAATTCGTAAATTTGATAACCACACAGATTGGCCAAAAGCGTTTGAAACGGCGGCTGGCTGGGCAGGTAAAAATTATCAGTCCCGCGTTAGTAATGAGTCTATCGAACAGGCGGAGACTTTGATTAGAGCTGAAATGCCAAGCACTTCCACTACACCACCTGTGGCGACTGCACGCGCGTCAACATATGCGGAGGCAGTGATTCAGGGGGGACATACATCCCGTACCCAGACCACTACTGTTACCGCCCCAATGGCACGCGCTCCTTCACCACCACTATTAGTGGCTAGTGCGTCGGCTCTCCCCACTGGGCCTGGTAGTACCTTGCAGCAACACATGGAGGTGCAAACCTCACCACACCTTTTTAGAGGCCATGAGACCACGACCACTTCTTCTCCAAAAAGAGGAGACTGGTCTTTCGAGGAGGAGGTCCCTCCAATTGGTCTCCAGAAGACTCTTCAGCCCATACAGGCTACAGAGCTCACTCCTCTCCAACAACGTCCCCACAAAAGGACGGAAAAAGTGTTGCACTGCACCCCTTCACCAGTCAGACCCATTGAGACCCAACCCTCTGCTGTCGTGGAACAAAGAGTAGAGCCGGACCTTCCACGGCGAGCAGAGGGGTCTCAAGGGGACCTGATGGCCCCAGTGAGCGAAGACTCATATCCGTGCCCTTATCAAACAGCAGCCTCACCTCAGAGCAGTGAGCTTCTCTTTTCTGACCACTCTGAACCACATCCTAGAACACCCTCTCCATTGTCTGAGTTTTTAAACGAAAGAGATCTGTTAGCTGAAACACCAATGAAAGTTAGAGGGAAGGATGAACATGTAGCTGTCATAGTAGAGCCATTATCTCCTGTCTTTGAGAGACCCAGACTCGTGCCCTTTTCGGTGACCACAAACTCACCACCCCCGCCGCTCACAAAAGCGACGGGAGAGATTACTCCTTCACGAGCACGAGTTTCCCTGGGTCTTCCCCACAGACATATGACTACAAAAAAGAAAATGTGTGATTGGAGTCTCACTTTGAACCGAAGATATGTCATCATAGGGGACTCGAATGTCTCAAGGTTTCCAGCTTCTAATTGTGAGGATTTACAAATAGAGAGCTACCCAGGGGCCAAATTCCAGCACGCTGGGAACTTGATCGAAAAGGCCATTATTGAGACAATTCCTGAGAAACTAGTGTTAGCCTTTGGCTTGAACAACAGACAGCAGAGATACCGAATGACAGCCATCACAGAGCTTCAAAAAGTGTTCAGAGTAGCAAAAAAGAGACTGCCTGAGACCGAGGTTCTCTTCCCCATAATTAACTTCTCGAGAATACTTCCACTTGGGGAACAGGGCATGTTAGAACACATTAATACACATATCATGCACCACTTGAGCTTTATCCCGGCGCTGCCCACAGAGCATTTTCACGTCGGTGAGGATGGGATCCATTGGAGACCAGTGACAGCGAGAGCAGTTTTAGAACATTGGATGAAGGCGTTAAACTGCCTGCCAACAATAACCAAATAGAAGGCTCTCACAAGCTCATAGTTAACCTTTCGCGCTCACTCGTCCTCAATGTAGACCAAACCTCAGTGCTGCTTAAGGGTCTCTCATTCATACCCACTCCGCAGAGCAAAACTCAAAAAATTGAATTATTAGCAGATTTACAAGCGTACCATCGCAGAGTTAAACTAGAAACTTTTTTTGAAGGGAAGAAAAATTCAAAGAAAAAACTTCCATTTACTCATTCCTCAGACTGGACACCGGCTCTATCCAGTCTACCTAAAGAGATCTCCAAATTAATCGGAGCAGATAGTTATGCATACAAACATTTGCACTGGGGAATAAAAGAGAAAGAAAACCTGACAGCAGGTGAATTAAAAGCCTTAAAAGAGTTACGAAAAAATAGAGAAATTGTTATCAAGCCTGCGGATAAGGGTAATGCAGCAGTTATCCTTGATAGAGACCAGTACATTTGGGAAGGAGAGAGACAGCTCGCAGTCAGTGAACATTATAGACCTTTAGAGGAACCGATTTTTCCTCAAACAGCTAGTGAAGTCCAGGAAATTTTAGAGGAAATGTGCTCAAAAAGAATCATTAATGGTGCTCAGAAAAAGTACTTGGAAGGAGATCATTCACCAAGACCAAGAAGGTTTTATTTGTTACCCAAGATACACAAAGAACCGAAAAGTTGGAGCTTACCGTTTCAGATTCCTCCAGGAAGACCAATCGTGTCAGATTGTAATAGTGAAACCTACTATACAGCAGAGTACATCGAGCACTTTTTAAATCCTCTTTCCACGAGACACCCCAGCTATCTAAAAGATACTTATGATTTTATCGAGAAAATTGGTAGACTCCAAATTCCTTCCAATGCCCTTCTCTTCACAATTGACGTTGATAGCTTGTATACTAACATTGAGACCAAAGTGGGCTTGGAAGCAGTCAAAAAATTCATGGAAAAGTATCCAGACTCAAGAAGACCAGACGAGTATATTTTGAAACTATTAGAGATTAATTTAACAAAAAATGATTTTGAATTTGACTCCAAATTTTATCTGCAAGTGAAGGGAACGGCCATGGGCAAAAAGTTTGCGCCCTCCTACGCAAACATCTTTATGGCCGATTGGGAGGAGTCGGCATTACTCTCGGCCGTTAAAAAACCCTTCGCATACTATAGGTTTCTCGACGACATCTGGGGTGTCTGGACTCACTCTCTCGAGGATTTCACAGTTTTCACTGACCACCTGAACACACACCAAGAGTCGATCACCATTAAATTCACAGTTCACGAAACCGAAGTGAATTTTTTGGATGTTGTGTCATATAAGGGGCCAAGGTTCCTTCCCACTGGGAAGTTAGATTTTAGGGTTTACTTCAAGGAGACTGATACTCATGCACTTCTACATAAACGCAGTTTTCACCCGAGTCACACTTTCCGGGGTATTGTAAAGTCACAGTTGCTTCGTTTTAAAAGAATCTGCTCTGAACAGTCTTCCTTTTTTGCTGCCACGAAAACTCTCTTCACAGCACTTAGGGAACGAGGTTATTCCCGTATGTTTCTCAGAAAAGTTCTGAAAACGTTCAATAAACCCAAGCCTTTGCCTACCCTGGACATGATTTCCAGACACAAAATTATTCCTCTGGTGTCACATTTTTCAGGTGCGAGCCAACGACTCAATCGGGCCGTTAAATCTAATTTTTTCAAGTTCCTCACTTCCACAAACTATTTACAACATCATAAGCCAATCGCGGCATACAGAAGGAATGAAAACATTCTTGACCTTCTGGTGCAAAGCAAACTGCCCACACCTTCACCAAAAGGCCGAATTGGCAAATGTAAATATTTTGTGTCACTTAAGTGGGTTAAGAACCAATTTAACGGCCAGATTTTTAAACTCTCTCATCCTCTCTCTCACCAATGTACCAATTGTGTATATTTAGTCTTTTGTCTCAAGTGCCAGAAGCAATATGTCGGTCAAACTAAGAATGAACTGCGAGTCAGAGCGTATCAGCATGCACACAACATCATGCACAAGATAGAGAAACGCAGACACTTAGTTAGACACTTCATTATGCATGGCCTTGAGGCCCTGCGGATTACGGGCCTTCAGAGCGATCCAGGATGGTCCCTAAAAGAAAGATTGTGGCATGAGGGGGCCTGGATCAAGCGCCTGGATGCTCGCTACCCCAGAGGCCTCAATGAGACATAAAGCACCTTCATTCTCATGATCATTCATTTTCCTCTCGCCTTAATGGCTACCCGTCTCTTTTCTATCTCAAAATCAGAACAAACATATTTACTAAGTCCATACTCACATCTTCACTAATCCTACCCGTCACTGCCCTCCCTTACAATAACCCTCTGAACACGACCCCCTCCTGGGGCCTAAACCTACCACTCACACCCCTAAGATACTCTACCCTGGGCAAAATAGCCCAAACTCATTTAGCCCTAGGATGTGTTATATCAGGGCCACACAGCCCTGTTTTCCTGGGGCCCTGGGCCCTACAGCCCTCTCTGGTTTATTATTGAAAAGCTATATGTCTGTTTTTCAGTGGTATGAGTTTTTACATTTATTAAAGAGTTCAGGTTAGTAAGTGGAGCCTTGGGTTTTAGACTCTGAGGGTGTTGGAGAGAGCATGTGCACTCAGGTTTTGTGTTGGCGTAGTTTTCTGCCTGGAGTGGCCAGCGGCCGGAAGGACAGTGCATAGCCGTGTCTGGACCCTAGGTCCAGGCTCTGGATTTTATTTCCCCTTACCAGCCCGTGCCTCCGTCTCTGGGCTCTGGGTGGACGCTGTGTTGACCTTGACCTGTTGTGCGCATGTTACTCACTCACCTTTGCATTAATACACCTCAAAAAATTGATATATTAAATACAAACCAGTCTCACTCTATATAAGAGCATAGCCTATTTTGCAAGATACATGATTTTCATAATAAAAAATATATAAATATAGATACAAGAGGTACATACATAAGAAACATAAGTCACAAACATGATACATGATTTCCATAGTAAATAAACTAATATAGATACAATAGATACATACATATGGAACATGAGCTATAAACAGGACTAATAGATATATAAAAATTAACAAACATGATTGATTGATATATAATCTACAACATGATTGATGGAGGTCTAAATATTGTAAACATGATTAATATAATAAAAATCTGGCATGAAAAAAGTATAAATCTTGCATATATTGGCAGAGAGGAAATAAATATCTATCATCAGAACATTACATAGATACTCACAAACAAATTTTGTGGATGTATTAGGTAATGTATGATGTATCTTTTATGTATAAATGTACATATATGTGTGTGTTGGAAAATTTTATGAATGACTCCAATAACAAAAATGAAAATCATTTTGTGGAGTAAGTACATAAATTCAACAGAATGGTGCAAACAAAAATCAAAAAAAAGCTCATAGGGATTCAACTAAAATCATATATAACAATATAAATAGAGGTTAAATAAAACACATATATATAACATGAACATATTTACTGTTATATTGTTTATCTTGATGGATCATCGTATATAATCTGTTACATTTATGGGGTATATACATACATATATACAGGTAGATATAGTTATATTAGAACCATTAACTCAAGGAATACAAATTCACTATTATAAACATTTTCCTCTTTGTACAGATTTAATTGATGATCCATCTATTATTAAATATACTCATTCAGGGTTTATAAACATGGATTGTAATGAAAACAATACAGATTCATCCAGTTGGCCATTTTCTCTCCCACACACACATACTTTCAAAAATCATTTATACATCAAAACTCACTTTTTCATCAAAATCATGAGAATGCCATAATCATCAGCATATTCACTATCTTTGGAAGTATTATTATTATATAAATAAGCATTACCTTGAAGGATGCTTATAGATTACATTTGGATATATTGAGACAATAGAGCACGAGTCAGAGTTTCAATAATTTTTTATACCACTTTCTGAACATTTATATTATAATCTATGGTCACACATCTCTTCCTTAAGGTCTAAACTACATATATATGCCATTGTTTTTCTTATTACATCAAGGATTATATTTTTAAAACAATGTTTTCCTTCATGAGGTGTTTCAATAGAGAAACATGTGCTCATGACGTCATCCGATGGCGTCCCTGATCGTCCCTGATCGTCGCCACGAGGTTTACATAAATAAAATTATTTAACACTCTTACAAAAGAAAAATGCAACTTCTATCACAGTAATATTGTTCACAGTGGTCTTAGCTTCACATACATGTGAGTTTTGTCTTATTGTTACTCTGTTTCGATTTTATATCACTGTTTTTCGTCGTGCATTACATTGTCTCAATGTAGCTTCACCATGTGCAGGAGGAGAGAGAGACCGAGTTTCACGAAATTAATTTTTTACTCAAAAACTATAATAGTTATCACTAAAACTCTTTTTCAAAGGCAACAAGGACCTTATTTACCAACAATTCGCCGTCTTAGATCCATAAATTGGGGTAAAATAAGCTTATTTAACACTATTTTCGAGTTGGGCTTTTTTTCAAAAACAGCCTATAAAAGGGGAACGCGCACGCGCGCCCCCACCATTTCACTCTCCTCTCTCTTGAGAACGATCGACACGGAAAAACTGCTCTGCGATTTCAAACTCAAAAACCTATATTGCACATTGATTATAGCTACATATATACATATATAGATATTTATAGTTAATCATACAACATAGTATATTATTATATATATCTATATAGTGTATTGTTTTATTTGTTTTTTGTTGTTTGTTGCAAGCTTGCCTGAGGAAGGTATTAAACATACCGAAACGTTGCACAAAGCTTGCACTGTTTTTACAGCTGTGTTTTTTCTCCAACTATTATTTTGATTATTATTTTGATTTTATTTTATTTTGAACTCATTCCACTATGAATAACTTTAGAGGCCGTGTGAGACAACGTAGCACTCCACGTTTGAGACTCAGGTTATCTAGTGTTTCTCCAGTTTCACGAAGAAACAATTATTTACCTCTCAATCCCAATGCACACTTTGATGCAGAAGAAGAAAATTTCAGTTTTAATAAAGGAGAAAGATTTAGAGAAAGAGGTAGATCCGCACACAGGTCTGGCCAGGGCTCTGGCCATAACCTGCGTGGGCCATCACAGAATTTCAGAGGGTCCAGGCCTGGGCCCTCTCAGAGACCTAGAACGGTTTCCCATGATCCATTTAGACCGGTCAGAGATCCAAAAAGAACTCCCGGCAGATCAGAGCGCCCCACTGTGGTTGTAGGTCCATACAGACCTCCCACACAGACAGGAAATTTTAGAAAGAATATAAATAGAAAGAGACGAGGGAAGAAAAACACAAACACAAATAGAGTTCCCTGGAATGATCCATATATTAATGAACACGCAGAGCGTGAATTTTTTGAAGATGTTACTGGTGGGGATTGGGTTCCCCATCAGCAACAGAGACGCTTTACTGACTCCAGATCATTCTCTCAACCGAATTTCCAGAGAAGGAACTCTTGGTACAATGTACCCTCACATTCTATTTCCCAAAAAGGAAATAAAAAAGTCTCTTTCGTCAATCATGGGGGCAGATTTAGAGATATTGATATTTCAATAGATAGAGAGCCACAAGTGAAAAGAGCAAGAAGGGATAGCATTCCACGCTACTTTCCCCAGGAAAAGAGTAGGTTTGGGGAAAGGCTCAACACACGTGAATTTACACAGAGAAATCAGTACACACACAGAGAAAGAACTGATTACATACCTGCACAGCCAGCCCTCAAACAAACTATCAAAGCATTTTTTGATCTGATAAAAGTAACGCATCATTTCAATAATGTGACAACGAAGGTGAACGACAATCAGCCCATCACCTTTCGCAGACTTTCCCAGCTGCTCATTGGAACGATCAAGCCAGCATTTCCGACACAGACAGTTAGCCTCATGCTAGAGGGCAACGCTAGGAATTGGGCGTTCAATGCACAGCAGATTCTAGAGGAACACTATGAGTCACTTATTGAGGACATTTTGAAGAGAATTCGTAAATTTGATAACCACACAGATTGGCCAAAAGCGTTTGAAACGGCGGCTGGCTGGGCAGGTAAAAATTATCAGTCCCGCGTTAGTAATGAGTCTATCGAACAGGCGGAGACTTTGATTAGAGCTGAAATGCCAAGCACTTCCACTACACCACCTGTGGCGACTGCACGCGCGTCAACATATGCGGAGGCAGTGATTCAGGGGGGACATACATCCCGTACCCAGACCACTACTGTTACCGCCCCAATGGCACGCGCTCCTTCACCACCACTATTAGTGGCTAGTGCGTCGGCTCTCCCCACTGGGCCTGGTAGTACCTTGCAGCAACACATGGAGGTGCAAACCTCACCACACCTTTTTAGAGGCCATGAGACCACGACCACTTCTTCTCCAAAAAGAGGAGACTGGTCTTTCGAGGAGGAGGTCCCTCCAATTGGTCTCCAGAAGACTCTTCAGCCCATACAGGCTACAGAGCTCACTCCTCTCCAACAACGTCCCCACAAAAGGACGGAAAAAGTGTTGCACTGCACCCCTTCACCAGTCAGACCCATTGAGACCCAACCCTCTGCTGTCGTGGAACAAAGAGTAGAGCCGGACCTTCCACGGCGAGCAGAGGGGTCTCAAGGGGACCTGATGGCCCCAGTGAGCGAAGACTCATATCCGTGCCCTTATCAAACAGCAGCCTCACCTCAGAGCAGTGAGCTTCTCTTTTCTGACCACTCTGAACCACATCCTAGAACACCCTCTCCATTGTCTGAGTTTTTAAACGAAAGAGATCTGTTAGCTGAAACACCAATGAAAGTTAGAGGGAAGGATGAACATGTAGCTGTCATAGTAGAGCCATTATCTCCTGTCTTTGAGAGACCCAGACTCGTGCCCTTTTCGGTGACCACAAACTCACCACCCCCGCCGCTCACAAAAGCGACGGGAGAGATTACTCCTTCACGAGCACGAGTTTCCCTGGGTCTTCCCCACAGACATATGACTACAAAAAAGAAAATGTGTGATTGGAGTCTCACTTTGAACCGAAGATATGTCATCATAGGGGACTCGAATGTCTCAAGGTTTCCAGCTTCTAATTGTGAGGATTTACAAATAGAGAGCTACCCAGGGGCCAAATTCCAGCACGCTGGGAACTTGATCGAAAAGGCCATTATTGAGACAATTCCTGAGAAACTAGTGTTAGCCTTTGGCTTGAACAACAGACAGCAGAGATACCGAATGACAGCCATCACAGAGCTTCAAAAAGTGTTCAGAGTAGCAAAAAAGAGACTGCCTGAGACCGAGGTTCTCTTCCCCATAATTAACTTCTCGAGAATACTTCCACTTGGGGAACAGGGCATGTTAGAACACATTAATACACATATCATGCACCACTTGAGCTTTATCCCGGCGCTGCCCACAGAGCATTTTCACGTCGGTGAGGATGGGATCCATTGGAGACCAGTGACAGCGAGAGCAGTTTTAGAACATTGGATGAAGGCGTTAAACTGCCTGCCAACAATAACCAAATAGAAGGCTCTCACAAGCTCATAGTTAACCTTTCGCGCTCACTCGTCCTCAATGTAGACCAAACCTCAGTGCTGCTTAAGGGTCTCTCATTCATACCCACTCCGCAGAGCAAAACTCAAAAAATTGAATTATTAGCAGATTTACAAGCGTACCATCGCAGAGTTAAACTAGAAACTTTTTTTGAAGGGAAGAAAAATTCAAAGAAAAAACTTCCATTTACTCATTCCTCAGACTGGACACCGGCTCTATCCAGTCTACCTAAAGAGATCTCCAAATTAATCGGAGCAGATAGTTATGCATACAAACATTTGCACTGGGGAATAAAAGAGAAAGAAAACCTGACAGCAGGTGAATTAAAAGCCTTAAAAGAGTTACGAAAAAATAGAGAAATTGTTATCAAGCCTGCGGATAAGGGTAATGCAGCAGTTATCCTTGATAGAGACCAGTACATTTGGGAAGGAGAGAGACAGCTCGCAGTCAGTGAACATTATAGACCTTTAGAGGAACCGATTTTTCCTCAAACAGCTAGTGAAGTCCAGGAAATTTTAGAGGAAATGTGCTCAAAAAGAATCATTAATGGTGCTCAGAAAAAGTACTTGGAAGGAGATCATTCACCAAGACCAAGAAGGTTTTATTTGTTACCCAAGATACACAAAGAACCGAAAAGTTGGAGCTTACCGTTTCAGATTCCTCCAGGAAGACCAATCGTGTCAGATTGTAATAGTGAAACCTACTATACAGCAGAGTACATCGAGCACTTTTTAAATCCTCTTTCCACGAGACACCCCAGCTATCTAAAAGATACTTATGATTTTATCGAGAAAATTGGTAGACTCCAAATTCCTTCCAATGCCCTTCTCTTCACAATTGACGTTGATAGCTTGTATACTAACATTGAGACCAAAGTGGGCTTGGAAGCAGTCAAAAAATTCATGGAAAAGTATCCAGACTCAAGAAGACCAGACGAGTATATTTTGAAACTATTAGAGATTAATTTAACAAAAAATGATTTTGAATTTGACTCCAAATTTTATCTGCAAGTGAAGGGAACGGCCATGGGCAAAAAGTTTGCGCCCTCCTACGCAAACATCTTTATGGCCGATTGGGAGGAGTCGGCATTACTCTCGGCCGTTAAAAAACCCTTCGCATACTATAGGTTTCTCGACGACATCTGGGGTGTCTGGACTCACTCTCTCGAGGATTTCACAGTTTTCACTGACCACCTGAACACACACCAAGAGTCGATCACCATTAAATTCACAGTTCACGAAACCGAAGTGAATTTTTTGGATGTTGTGTCATATAAGGGGCCAAGGTTCCTTCCCACTGGGAAGTTAGATTTTAGGGTTTACTTCAAGGAGACTGATACTCATGCACTTCTACATAAACGCAGTTTTCACCCGAGTCACACTTTCCGGGGTATTGTAAAGTCACAGTTGCTTCGTTTTAAAAGAATCTGCTCTGAACAGTCTTCCTTTTTTGCTGCCACGAAAACTCTCTTCACAGCACTTAGGGAACGAGGTTATTCCCGTATGTTTCTCAGAAAAGTTCTGAAAACGTTCAATAAACCCAAGCCTTTGCCTACCCTGGACATGATTTCCAGACACAAAATTATTCCTCTGGTGTCACATTTTTCAGGTGCGAGCCAACGACTCAATCGGGCCGTTAAATCTAATTTTTTCAAGTTCCTCACTTCCACAAACTATTTACAACATCATAAGCCAATCGCGGCATACAGAAGGAATGAAAACATTCTTGACCTTCTGGTGCAAAGCAAACTGCCCACACCTTCACCAAAAGGCCGAATTGGCAAATGTAAATATTTTGTGTCACTTAAGTGGGTTAAGAACCAATTTAACGGCCAGATTTTTAAACTCTCTCATCCTCTCTCTCACCAATGTACCAATTGTGTATATTTAGTCTTTTGTCTCAAGTGCCAGAAGCAATATGTCGGTCAAACTAAGAATGAACTGCGAGTCAGAGCGTATCAGCATGCACACAACATCATGCACAAGATAGAGAAACGCAGACACTTAGTTAGACACTTCATTATGCATGGCCTTGAGGCCCTGCGGATTACGGGCCTTCAGAGCGATCCAGGATGGTCCCTAAAAGAAAGATTGTGGCATGAGGGGGCCTGGATCAAGCGCCTGGATGCTCGCTACCCCAGAGGCCTCAATGAGACATAAAGCACCTTCATTCTCATGATCATTCATTTTCCTCTCGCCTTAATGGCTACCCGTCTCTTTTCTATCTCAAAATCAGAACAAACATATTTACTAAGTCCATACTCACATCTTCACTAATCCTACCCGTCACTGCCCTCCCTTACAATAACCCTCTGAACACGACCCCCTCCTGGGGCCTAAACCTACCACTCACACCCCTAAGATACTCTACCCTGGGCAAAATAGCCCAAACTCATTTAGCCCTAGGATGTGTTATATCAGGGCCACACAGCCCTGTTTTCCTGGGGCCCTGGGCCCTACAGCCCTCTCTGGTTTATTATTGAAAAGCTATATGTCTGTTTTTCAGTGGTATGAGTTTTTACATTTATTAAAGAGTTCAGGTTAGTAAGTGGAGCCTTGGGTTTTAGACTCTGAGGGTGTTGGAGAGAGCATGTGCACTCAGGTTTTGTGTTGGCGTAGTTTTCTGCCTGGAGTGGCCAGCGGCCGGAAGGACAGTGCATAGCCGTGTCTGGACCCTAGGTCCAGGCTCTGGATTTTATTTCCCCTAACCCTAACCCTAACCCTAACCCTAACCCTAACCCTAACCCTAACCCTAACCCTAACCCTAACCCTAACCTAACCCTAACCCTAACCCTAACTCTAACCCTAACCCTAACCCACCCTAACCCTAACCCTAACCCTAACCCCCCAAAAAAAACAAAAAAAAACACAAGTCCCACCCCCAAAAAAAAAAAAAAAAAAAAAAAAACAAGTCCCTCCCCAAAAAAACACAAGTCCCACCCAAAAAAAACACAAGTCCCACCCCAAAAAAACACAAGTCCCACCCAAAAAAAAAAAAAACACAAGTCCCACCCCCAAAAAAAAAAAAAAAAAAAAAAAAACAAGTCCCTCCCCAAAAAAACACAAGTCCCACCCAAAAAAAACACAAGTCCCACCCCAAAAAAACACAAGTCCCACCCAAAAAAAAAAAAAAACACAAGTCCCACCCCCCAAAAAAAAAAAAAAAAAAAAACACAAGTCCCTCCCCAAAAAAACACAAGTCCCACCCAAAAAAAACACAAGTCCCACCCCAAAAAAACACAAGTCCCACCCCCCAAAAAAAAAAAAACACAAGTCCCACCCCAAAAAAAAAAAAAAAAAAAAAAACACAAGTCCCACCCCAAAAAACACAAATCCCACCCACAAAAAAAACACTAGGTGCAGTACCATATCTCGGCCCCTGGTGGCGCTAGAGCTCCCAAACCACTTGCAATCGACTCCCCGCCCCCTAATTAGTATATGGGAGGAGTTTCAGCTCTATAGGACCTATAATAAGGGGGGTGACAGGGGGGTGACAATACCATATCTCGGCCCCTGGTGGCGCTAGAGCTCCCAAACCACTTGCAATCGACTCCCCGCCCCCTAATTAGTATATGGGAGGAGTTTCAGCTCTATAGGACCTATAATAAGGGGGGTGACAGGGGGTGACAATACCATATCTCGGCCCCTGGTGGCGCTAGAGCTCCCAAACCACTTGCAATCGACTCCCCGCCCCCTAATTAGTATATGGGCGGAGTTTCAGCTCTATAGGACCTATAGAACTCGAGATATTGGGGGGGGGTGACAAAACTGGGGGGTGACAACTTCGCATTTTGGTCTATAACCTAACCCTAACCCTAACCCTAACCTAACCCTAACTAACCCTAACCCTACTCCTAACCCTAACCCTAACTCTAACCTGATCCATAGTATTGGACCCTATATCCTAACCCACCCCTAACCCTACCCCTCATAATTATTAAAACACAAGTCCCACCCCCAAAAAACACAAGTCCCACCCCCAAAAACACAAGTCCCACCCCCAAAAAACACAAGACACACCCCCAAAGTCACGCCCCCAAAATCTGGGGTGAGTTTTGGGAAAGATAAGCTTTCTGGGCGGAGCTATAGGGTCACTTCCTGTTAAATTTCGAGTGCCAATATCTCATGACTCCAACATCACAGAGACATCAGAGTAGTCTCGTTGGAAAGGTCTCAGAAAGCCCTTTCGAATGATACCTAGATCATGTCGCTGACTGCTTCCTGGGCGGAGCTATGGGACAAAATATATTCATGTATCAAAACTGTATCTCGGCCTAGGAAGGTCGCAGCGACACAAACAAGGTGTCATTGGAAAGCACTCGCAGAGACCTTTCCAATGACACCAATCACGAGTCGTTTCGACTTTCCTAGACCGAGATAATTTTTGGATACATGATTGTATTTGGTCCCATAGCTCCGCCCCCAAAGGTCCTAACGATACAAGTAGGGTGTCATTTTAAAGGCCTCGCCAAGACCTTTCGAATGATACCTAGCTTTTGGCGCTGACTACTTCCTGGGCGGAGCTATATGTTCACAAAAAAAACACAATTCCCACCAAAAAACACAAGTCCCACCTCCAAAAAAACACAAGTCCCACCTCCAAAAAAACACAAGTCCCACCCAAAAAAAAACACAAGTCCCACCCCCAAGATCTGGGTAAGTTTTGGGAAAGATTTGGGTGAGTTTTTGGAAATATAAAAAAAAACACAAGTCCCTCCCCAAAAAAACACAAGTCCCACCCAAAAAAAACACAAGTCCCACCCCAAAAAAACACAAGTCCCACCCAAAAAAAAAAAAAAACACAAGTCCCACCCCAAAAAAAAAAAAAAAAAAAAAACACAAGTCCCTCCCCAAAAAAACACAAGTCCCACCCAAAAAAAACACAAGTCCCACCCCAAAAAAACACAAGTCCCACCCCAAAAAAAAAAAAACACAAGTCCCACCCCCCAAAAAAAAAAAAAAAAAAAAAACACAAGTCCCACCCCAAAAAACACAAATCCCACCCACAAAAAAAACACTAGGTGCACTTCCATATCTCGGCGCCTGGTGGCGCTAGAGCTCCCAAACCAAGTGCATTCGACTCCCCGCACTCTAATTAGTATATGGGCGGAGTTTCAGCTCTCTAGGTACAAAAATCAGGGGGGTGCACTTCCATATCTCGGCGCCTGGTGGCGCTAGAGGTCCCAAACCAAGTGCAATCGACGCCCCGCCCCCCAATTAGTATATGGGCGGAGTTTCAGCTCTCTAGGTCCTATAGAACTCGAGATATAGGGAAATCCAGTTCAGGGGGTGCACTTCAGGGGGGTGCACTTTTCGTTTTTATCCCTATAACCTAACCCTAACCCTAACCCTAACCCTAACCCTAACCCTAACCCTAACCCTAACCCTAACCCTAACCCTAACCCTAACCCTAACCCTAACCTAACCCTAACCCTAACCCTAACTCTAACCCTAACCCTAACCCACCCTAACCCTAACCCTAACCCTAACCCCCCAAAAAAAACAAAAAAAAACACAAGTCCCACCCCCAAAAAAAAAAAAAAAAAAAAAAAAACAAGTCCCTCCCCAAAAAAACACAAGTCCCACCCAAAAAAAACACAAGTCCCACCCCAAAAAAACACAAGTCCCACCCAAAAAAAAAAAAAACACAAGTCCCACCCCCAAAAAAAAAAAAAAAAAAAAAAAAACAAGTCCCTCCCCAAAAAAACACAAGTCCCACCCAAAAAAAACACAAGTCCCACCCCAAAAAAACACAAGTCCCACCCAAAAAAAAAAAAAAACACAAGTCCCACCCCCCAAAAAAAAAAAAAAAAAAAAACACAAGTCCCTCCCCAAAAAAACACAAGTCCCACCCAAAAAAAACACAAGTCCCACCCCAAAAAAACACAAGTCCCACCCCCCAAAAAAAAAAAAACACAAGTCCCACCCCAAAAAAAAAAAAAAAAAAAAAAACACAAGTCCCACCCCAAAAAACACAAATCCCACCCACAAAAAAAACACTAGGTGCAGTACCATATCTCGGCCCCTGGTGGCGCTAGAGCTCCCAAACCACTTGCAATCGACTCCCCGCCCCCTAATTAGTATATGGGAGGAGTTTCAGCTCTATAGGACCTATAATAAGGGGGGTGACAGGGGGGTGACAATACCATATCTCGGCCCCTGGTGGCGCTAGAGCTCCCAAACCACTTGCAATCGACTCCCCGCCCCCTAATTAGTATATGGGAGGAGTTTCAGCTCTATAGGACCTATAATAAGGGGGGTGACAGGGGGTGACAATACCATATCTCGGCCCCTGGTGGCGCTAGAGCTCCCAAACCACTTGCAATCGACTCCCCGCCCCCTAATTAGTATATGGGCGGAGTTTCAGCTCTATAGGACCTATAGAACTCGAGATATTGGGGGGGGGTGACAAAACTGGGGGGTGACAACTTCGCATTTTGGTCTATAACCTAACCCTAACCCTAACCCTAACCTAACCCTAACTAACCCTAACCCTACTCCTAACCCTAACCCTAACTCTAACCTGATCCATAGTATTGGACCCTATATCCTAACCCACCCCTAACCCTACCCCTCATAATTATTAAAACACAAGTCCCACCCCCAAAAAACACAAGTCCCACCCCCAAAAACACAAGTCCCACCCCCAAAAAACACAAGACACACCCCCAAAGTCACGCCCCCAAAATCTGGGGTGAGTTTTGGGAAAGATAAGCTTTCTGGGCGGAGCTATAGGGTCACTTCCTGTTAAATTTCGAGTGCCAATATCTCATGACTCCAACATCACAGAGACATCAGAGTAGTCTCGTTGGAAAGGTCTCAGAAAGCCCTTTCGAATGATACCTAGATCATGTCGCTGACTGCTTCCTGGGCGGAGCTATGGGACAAAATATATTCATGTATCAAAACTGTATCTCGGCCTAGGAAGGTCGCAGCGACACAAACAAGGTGTCATTGGAAAGCACTCGCAGAGACCTTTCCAATGACACCAATCACGAGTCGTTTCGACTTTCCTAGACCGAGATAATTTTTGGATACATGATTGTATTTGGTCCCATAGCTCCGCCCCCAAAGGTCCTAACGATACAAGTAGGGTGTCATTTTAAAGGCCTCGCCAAGACCTTTCGAATGATACCTAGCTTTTGGCGCTGACTACTTCCTGGGCGGAGCTATATGTTCACAAAAAAAACACAATTCCCACCAAAAAACACAAGTCCCACCTCCAAAAAAACACAAGTCCCACCTCCAAAAAAACACAAGTCCCACCCAAAAAAAAACACAAGTCCCACCCCCAAGATCTGGGTAAGTTTTGGGAAAGATTTGGGTGAGTTTTTGGAAATATAAAAAAAAACACAAGTCCCTCCCCAAAAAAACACAAGTCCCACCCAAAAAAAACACAAGTCCCACCCCAAAAAAACACAAGTCCCACCCAAAAAAAAAAAAAAACACAAGTCCCACCCCAAAAAAAAAAAAAAAAAAAAAACACAAGTCCCTCCCCAAAAAAACACAAGTCCCACCCAAAAAAAACACAAGTCCCACCCCAAAAAAACACAAGTCCCACCCCAAAAAAAAAAAAACACAAGTCCCACCCCCCAAAAAAAAAAAAAAAAAAAAAACACAAGTCCCACCCCAAAAAACACAAATCCCACCCACAAAAAAAACACTAGGTGCACTTCCATATCTCGGCGCCTGGTGGCGCTAGAGCTCCCAAACCAAGTGCATTCGACTCCCCGCACTCTAATTAGTATATGGGCGGAGTTTCAGCTCTCTAGGTACAAAAATCAGGGGGGTGCACTTCCATATCTCGGCGCCTGGTGGCGCTAGAGGTCCCAAACCAAGTGCAATCGACGCCCCGCCCCCCAATTAGTATATGGGCGGAGTTTCAGCTCTCTAGGTCCTATAGAACTCGAGATATAGGGAAATCCAGTTCAGGGGGTGCACTTCAGGGGGGTGCACTTTTCGTTTTTATCCCTATAACCTAACCCTAACCCTAACCCTAACCCTAACTCTAACCCTAACCCTAACCCTAACCCTAACCCTAACCCTAACCCTAACTCTAACCCTAACCCTAACCCTAACCCTAACCCTAACCCTAACCCTAACCCTAACCCTAACTCTAACCCTAACTCTAACCCTAACCCTTACCTACTCTAACCCTAACCTAACCCTAACTCTACCCCTGGGACTCTACCCCTGGGACTCTACCCCTGGGACTCTACCCCAAATCTTCAAAAATCTTTTTTTTTAAACATACAATTAAATTTACAATATATATTTATTTTTCTCAAAAATTGTTTAACACTTTTACAATGAAAAAATACATTAAAAGTCAAACAACAGCATAAATACAAAACATTAACATCTATACAAAAGGGTTAAAAAAAACATGACGTTACAAGTAAACTTAAACCGGAACATAAAACTGTAAAAAGTGAAACCACAAATAAAATTGAAAGTAACAGAGGCAAAGGAGGATGAGTGGCAGTTTGACGATGTGGAGCTGGAGAGAGGTGTGACCAAGGCAGGTGCTGACAGAGGGAACCACCACAGACACGATAACGGAGAGAACAGTGAGGGAGAACATGGCAGGAGGCGCCAACAGGGTCACCAGGATGTAGGGCCTCGGCCGTGTCAATAAAAGGATTGGCGGACCTTTGGTAAATGGGCTAGGCAGAACCCGAGGGACAACCAACTCAGATGGGGCCATTAGACATGGGGACCTAGGCAGAGCCGAAGACCCAAGGCAAGACCACTGCACTGCAAGGCAGAGACAGAACCATAGGGGTGGAGGGACAAGGAATAGCCGTAAGATTGGAGGTCTGTGATGCAACTAGGGCGATAACTGACCAAGGTACAGTCAGAGGGACGAGGGAGACCGATACAGCTTGAGGGATAACTGCCCATGGTGGAACTGATAGGTCGATAGAGTGAAAGTTAAGTCCAGGCCTTGGCACAAAGACAGAGGTTCAACACCTAGGCGGCGCTGGTAATTTGGAAGCCAAAGGCGGACACAAAATGCAAAGGGTGGCCAAAGAAGGATGAGCCAAAGGGCTGAAAGGAGCCAGCGGACACAGGCCCCATTAACTACATGACATGGGTAGAGGTGGGAGGAGCAGCATCAATGGAAGGACATCAGACTGGACTATATAAACAGCTGGAGGGACCAGCCAACACAGGATAATGGGAAAACAAAAGAAAATAACCTGACATATACTTAAGTAATTTTGAATTACAAATAGGGTATTACAAATTACACAAAGTGGCATATGGGCACAAGTAAAATCATAAAAGGGTAGAAACAAAAAGGTTAACAAGGGCTTTAAAGAACACGGAACATGGAAACAGAAAAATATGGACCATAACCCAAGTACAAAAAGACTTTAAAATAAAAACAAACAAAACAAAGTATAACAAAATACAAGACAAGTAAGTTTACAACTTCCATACAAAGCTTTACATTATAAGGAGGGTCAAACAATGCATTGAAAGGCAGACATGAAATGGCATGAAAGGTATATAATAATAAAAAAAAAATGGGTTAAAAAAAATAAAAATAAGCAAAAATAAAACCCTAAATATACCATAAATGCAAAGACAGACAAAAAGGGTCATAAAATAGAAAGGGTTAATAAAAAAAGGGCAAAGACTAACTTGATCTTAAATGGAACAAGAGGCGAAATAAAATAAAAATCGAATTAGTACAATATAAATAAAACACTTAAAGAGCATATTGCAGGTTAAAAAAAAAATCTAAATTAATATATAACCTTGTATGAAAATACCATATGAAAAGGTAATGCAGGATTAAAAAGGTTTTAAAACGACATAAGGGCACAAATTTAGTAGATAAAGTGAGCGTTTCTTTGACTGCTCGTAAAAACCGGGTTTTTTTCAACATCGCGTCATTTTACGTCACCAGAGGGCGGGAGCATCAGCAGCGCAGATAGGTTTGTATTCAGTACAGGCGGGTAAATTTGCTTTTTTATACTCAGAATGACAATTTGGAATGTAAAGAACAACATATTATACAGTTATTTGTTTTATTAGGAAAATACCATATACATAAAAAGAATTGGGCTTTTTTTCACGTTTTATAAATGACTTCACATTATATGTACATCTTTTGGAACAAACAAAAACAAAAAAAACAATGAAAACATGTAACGTTAATGCTTTGAAAGCACTGGATTTTATTCAAAACTTTTTTTGTAGTTTTTATTTCCTGGCAGCTAATGTTAATGTGATATTGTGAATATGTAAAACCTCTTGTTCTTGTGGCATCGAATTAAAAAAAAAAAAAGTCAGTAAGAGCGGTCGTGAATCAGTGTTTTCGGTAGTTTTTGTATTTTAATTTATCATCGTCATCATGGTAAATTATTGTGTTTGTGGAGGAGGTTGCAAAAACTCCGGCCTGTCAGGACATCGAGTCCACAGGTTTCCTAACAAGGGACGGTGCTGTATATCTTTTGTGCCTGTGTGCGGTTTGTGCAGCTGTAGAGACAGTATTTCTCTTCCGCATCGGCTTCAAAAAACGCGATCGTGTGTAGCGTAGGCTACACCAGATTGGAGGAACAAAAACGTGTATATCAGGAATAAAAATATCTATCTGTCTCTCGATGAGAAACCGCTAAGTTATATCACGTAACGTGTCTGGACGGATATAATGAGCATGACATACGCGCCTGATCAAGTTTATTCTGTTATTGGTAAATTCCAATACTCCTAGATGACCAATAATAGCTTTGCTATTAACTGATATACGATGGTAATCGATATACACCTCACATTTTACCAAACAGAATGAACGATGCACTATTAACTCTATTACACTATTAATTAAAACTCACAGTGAACAGCATTAAATATAAAAACACATATGCCTTACCTTTTTGTTTCAGTGCAGTTTTTATTGCAGTGGTATAATGTTTTGCCGACAGCACTACAGTCCTCATTTTTTTATTCCTGCTTCCATTCTCCTGATTGCTATTATTTAATTTCTTCGTTAAAAAAACATCCAGGGAAGATTGAATAGGCCTGTTCTTTTAATGTTTACTCAGTAGCCTATCTGACAGCTAGGCTAATCAAAAATACGCGCGATTAAGTGATGCAATAAACTGCGGCTGCGCACACTCACTCCACACAAGTTTTTTTATAATAATACTTTTGCAATAATTTGTGTCTCCTCTGACCGTTGTTCTGTCTAACATTAATCCTGGCCTGTCCCTGCTCTCTCAGCAGCATAGCAGGCTCATAATTGTAAGGCTGTCGTCAGTGGTCTGTCATACGAGTAAGTTCGAAATGTCATTGCGATCCATTGTTTGCCTGTTGTTTGAATGGTTTGAATCGACCGCTCTCCCGCCCGTTACGTCACGACCGTCACGCCCATTTTCAGATGCGGAAGTAAAATTCTCTCACAAAAACGACTCCAGAAGCCAATGTAACGTATTTATAAGTATATTTTAACGAAAATCTAATTACTACATTGTTTTTCTATATATTGACTCGTTGGGTCCTCTAACCTGCAATATGCCCTTTAAGAAAAAAAAAAACTTGTCTTTGTGAGTGGGAGGAACCCCTATATATTGTAGCTTAAGGGACTTTGATATGCACTTGAAGTTGATGTAGACTGTTGGGGTGCAGGGTTGAATCAACCCACCCACCGAAGATCCACCCAAGTCAAACACAAGTCCCACCCACCCAAGTCCAAAGGTTGAACACAAAGAAAGTTCTCCACATTTCCAGAAGTTCATGAAAATGAACGAAGTACCCAGTGAACCCGATAGCCATCCCATCAGGGGGGAGAAAAAAAAAAATCAAACAGGCTGAATGAAATAGCAGCATCAGGCACAAATACAAATGGGCACAAGAGCATAGAGAAGAATCAAAGCAGAAAAGGGGCATAGTAAGACAGACACTAATGCTAACATACAGAAGACAGTCAGAATAAAAACAAGTACATAAATATACAAAATACACAAACAGTAAAGACAAAACATTTTATGCAGTACATTTCAATACAAAATACAACCATTTTATAAAAATAGGAATGGGCATAAAATGGTTAATGGGACTGGGCCATAAAACAGCATAATGGCTAATAAGGCCAGGAGCATAAATGAAAGATGCATGGAACACATTAAATAAAATAAATATATATATAGGCTTAGAAAAAAAAAAGCAAAGACAAGAGCAGTCATAAATGCAAAGGTAAGAGATGGGAAAACAATAAATACAAAGATGGGAAAATGCACAAATACAAAAGGGCTATTGAGACCACGATAAGGACATAAGTGCAGAGACAAATATAAAGGAGCATTAAGGCATAAAGGGCATTTAAAATTAAATTAAACACCACAAGGAATAAATGTAAACTGTAAAAACCATCACTACAACGGGGCACAAAAAAAGGGCCTTTTTACACAAGAGCCTCAAAACAAAAAAAATACAAAAAAAAAGGTATAAAAGACAGTATCAAAAAACTAACTTACAGAACAAAAAGAAATTAAAATAATAATAAATGAACATAGGCCATAATTTGACAATCAAACTTAAACAAATGGTGCATTGAAGAGGACACAAGGACATAAATCAATATTAATGATGAAAAGGAGCACAAAGGCTAAAATAAAGTGGCATAAAGCCACTTTTAAATTGAGAAGCACTATACAAATAAAATTGACTAAAACAAATAGGACAAAGGCATAAATACAAGTAGTTTAAATGGGAAAGGGAACAGAGGTATGGAATTATTACAAGATTAAATAAATGCAAAGAATGGCAAACTTACAAATTACAATCCACAATCACATAGTACACATCAACATCAACAAGAACAAACTTCAAGACTGATTTTTTATTTTTTATTTTTTATTTAAACAGATTAACATTGACATTCAATTAATGCATCAATATATAAACACTACGACAGAGAAATGAACATGGATACGAACAATCAACAAATTCAACCGAACAATATGCCTTGGTCTGTTGACCACCAATCTGTTCATGAAGCACCAGCTCCCTCTAGTGGCATACCTCTATTAATGCCACAAAACAATGTGTCTATCCATATGTCAAATCACACGGTGAACAATCCAAACCCTCAAATTGCCATTCAAGCACCTCCCACAGACATTTCTCAGTTGGCCCAAGCAATTCAAAACAGTATAGCCATAAACAGAATACCCCAATGCCAATGCCCACAGTGTTCTGCAGAGATCCAATTAACCACATTGAATGGAAGGCTTCATTCTCTTCACTTGTGGACTGCAAAGCCATCTCACCAGCTGATAAACTTCACTTGCTCAAAAGGTATGTCACAGGCCCAGCACAAAAATGTCTAGAGGGCACATTCTATCGCAGCAATGAAGACCAACGTTATGGATAGGGTTGGGTATCGGTTGGGTTTTATCCGATACCAGTACCTACTCGGTATTTTTTAAACGGTTCCGGTGCCTAAACGGTTCTTGAAACGGTACTTAAGAAAACGAAACCGCACACACTTTATCAAAAAATAATACCCTTTTATTTACAAGGCCAAACTGGACACAATATTAACTTAAATCTTTAAACAATATAAATACAAATAATAATAAAACCAATATAAAATAAAAATTCACATTTAAATAATATCAAATAAAACAATATTGTATCAAACAATGTAATAATACTGGAGATTAATAGAGATTACTAGCAGGGAGAGCTGCCAACTCTCATGCAATTGACCCTTTTCACACGCTCACGCACGCCACACATCCATTTTCTGTGATATAGATGGCCCATATGTGTGTGACATTTCACTCGCTATAATATCATTATAGTATGAAACAAATAAGATGATCATAATAAAAGAAATATCTGGGCTATGAAATGTACAATGAATAAAAAGAATGATCAGTGTATGAACTATGTATGACTTGTTTAAGGGAAAAAACCTTTTGACCACAAAACTGCTATTATCATGAACCAGATGCACAGATGTACAGGATGCACAGATGCACAGGAAACACAGACCCCCACTCTGCCTGTCACAGTTTCCAAGAACCATGTACATTATGTTATCTCACATCCTCCTATGTACTCAGAATTAGGGTGTGCTGTTGCTAGCTAACCATATTATTACCATATTATGCGTTTAACTGCGGAAAGAGATTGCTGTTAGCTACCGTAATTGCTTGCGTTTAACTGCGGAAAGAAGTTGCTGTTAGCAACCGAACTGTCTGCTTATCTATGGAAGAATCTGCAGCTGCTGGAGTACCGGTGGAAACCTGACTATAAAAGGAGGAGACTCAGACGGACTTATCGCTCGTCCTTGCAAACACCGCTCTGACACGCCAGCAATTGTCAGAGGCAAGAAGCTTCAAGACTAGCCAGTATCTATCTGTTAGTTAGTACTCATTTTGATCTTTAACAAGTGTTTCTTTTTCATTTGATTTTTTTAATAAATTCTGTTACATCTATTATAATCATCTGACTGGACCTTGGATCATTGAGTGCTGTTCACTTTCCTTCAACTGAATCAAGAAGATTCTTTCTGGGGAGAACCAACATCAAGGGGTGAGAATTCTTTTGAGATAAGAATAATTCACTGTTGAATTTGATTGATCAAACAGCCTAGCCAAAGAGGCAGCATATAACATGTAAACATATAGAGTGATATATGTACTACAATCTGTTATAGTGCGAACACGGTTGAAGAGTACCGCAAAAGGTAGACTTATAATATAGAGGGGAAATCTATTATCTCTATAATAGAATAAGAATTTATATAGACTGATCACCTAACTCTTGAAGACACGACTAAAGGATAGGCTCTTTAGTTACCGCGGGATTATATTGATGTCCTGAACGGATGTCGTATAATTCGGAACGGTATTAATCGTGAAAATCCATCGCATTTCTCACGCAGAGAAAAATCGCGGACAAAGAGGACACTGACACCGACAGACAAGGTTACTTTTGATATGGAACAAATCCACAGCTGTCAGATTCTGTCAATATTTTTACGAGATTCACACAATAAATAACGTTTTGGCTCTTTGAAATGTGACAGATCGCTGTAGCGCGTCAGTTAAAACGGCACGTGATACAGCAGCCTACAAATACAAATCCACTGCTTCTTAGCTACGCAGCGTTGAGTGAACCTATGAAAGAGAACATCATAGGTTACTGGTGTAACCTATGTTCTCTCAATAGGGAACGAGACGCTGCCAAGCTCCTTGCGCTGCCGACCAGCTTCCTTTTTCGCCAAAGAAATCTGAGGAGCAGATGGCGCGCGCGCCAACATATTATGACAACGTAAGTGCGTCGAGGCGGCGCCCGCGCCATCAGCCAATGTATTGGCTTGATTCTATATGGATTCAGACTATCGGCACACCCAGAGGGCGTTCTGACGCGTAATTTTACACGTGAAATGCAGCCAAACCTTGCGAGCAAGAGCGCGCATGCGAGACAGAAGAGACTGTGCATGTGTGTGTGCGTGTGTGCCTAATTAAGTCAGGCACCGAAATTGTCGTTCTTATTCGGTCTGGTTACTACCGTTTACGTCGGAACCGGTTCCCTATTGGCACAGAGTTTCGGTACCCAACCCTAGTTATGGACAGCCTTTTGTTGTCCAAAGAGCTTTCAGAGACAAACTGTCAAAATGGCCTAAAATAAGCTCAAAGGACGCAGAAGGATTAAGGACATTTTCAGACTTTCTAAATGCATGTCTCCAAGCCACACCATATGTAAGAGGCCTAGAGATACTAAGTGACTGAGGAAAATCAAAAGCTGCTGCAGAAAGTTCCTGACTGGCTGGCAGCCAGTTGGAATCGCCAGGTCACAGTTACACTTATGGACGGCAAGGATTTTCCCTCCTTTAAGGACTTCGCACAACTTGTGGCAGTCGAGGCAGAGATCGCATGCAACCCGGTTACTTCTTCATATGCTCTTCACTCATGCAGCTCATCCTACGAGAAAAGTACACCACTCCAAGTACTCCAAATGATACCATGGCAGTCACAGCTCTCAACGTTACTAAGGTGGGTCACTCAACTAGCACATCCATGATCGTTCCTGTATGGGTGTCTACGGTTCAGAGCCCGTCTACAGAGGAATTAGTTTACGCACTATTAGACACACAAAGTGACAGCACATTTGTCTGAAGTAGTAAGCAACCAGCTACGAGCGGACGCTCATCCTGTAAAGTTAAAGCTAACTACCATGCTGTGTGTTCACTCTATTGTTAAGAGTCACAGAGTATCTGGACTGCGTGTGAGAGCTTATGACTCAGACATTCTCATTGACCTACCCCCCTCATATACCAAATACTTTATTCCAGTTAACTATGACAACATACCCACTAGTGACACAGCAAAACAATGGCCCCACCTGACAGAAATTGCTGATAAGATACCACCTCTTTTGAGTTGTGATGTTGGACTCCTTATTGGATTTAACTGTCCCAGGACTTTAGCGCCAAGACAAGTTCTACTAGGAATAGGTGAGGAGCAATATGCTATCCGCACAGACCTAGGGTGGAGTATCGTTGAAGGCTCCACACCAGCGCTCAATGAAACTCAGCCAAGTTTGTGTCATAGAATTACAATAAAGGAATTACCCCTGTAACTCCCATGGACGTGATTAATGTGCTAGAGTCAGATTTTAAGGACACAAAAGCAAGCGACAAAACAGTCTCACAAGAGGATATCATCTTTTTGGACAAGCTCAAGGAGGGAATAAGGAAAAACGAACAAGGACACTGTGAGATGCCTCTGCCATTCAGACAAAGGCCACACTTACCCAACAACAGAAAGCTTGCTGAAATCAGACTCGAACACTTAAAGCGAAAGTTCAAAAAAGATGAAAAGTACAAAAGAGACTACATAACTTACATGAAAGACATTATTGAAAGGGGTGATGTCAAAGTAGTACACAATGAAGGAAAACAAGGTGAACAGTGGTACATTCCCCATCACGGGATTTATCACCCCAAAAAGCCCACTAAACTTTGTGTTGTGTTTGATTGTTCAGCCAAGCACACTGGTACAAGTTTAAACGATCATCTTCTCCCAGGGCCAGACCTGATTAACAATCTAACAGGCATCCTCCTACGGTTCAGACAACATCCTATTGCTCTAATGTGCGATATAGAGAAGCTGTTCCACCAGTTTCACGTCCAGCGGTGCGACAGATTACCTGAGTTTTCTGTGGTGGAAAAACGGCAACACAGAAACACAGCCACGGGTATACAGATTGAAGGTACATCTTTTCGGTGCAACATCATCACGAGGGTGTGCAAATTACGGACTAAAGTATTTAGCTAAAGAACATTATCACACACACCCTGTAGGATCTGAGTTCATGGAAAAGGACTTTTATGTGAACAACGGAGTCACAAGCACAGACACAGTTGAAAAGGCAATACAGCTTGCACAAGAGGCCACAGAGATATGCAAGCAAGGAGGGCTCCGTCTACACAAATTTATCTCAAATAACCCTGCTGTCCTTCAAAGCATCCCGCTGTCTGAATGTACAGTAGAGACAAAAACAAAGGACTTAACTTTCAAAGACATGCCACAAGAAAGGGCCTTAGGCATCCAATGGAACCTTGAAAGGGACGGTTTCAGATTTGACAACACTTTAAAAGACCAACCAGGAACACGTCGAGGCATCTTATCTGCTGTTGCATCCATCTACGACCCCCTTGGCTTCCTGGCGCCATATGTGCTTCACGGAAAAAGGATCCTGCAGGAAATGTGTCATCAAGGTATCAACTGGGACGATTCCCTGCCAGATGCACTGAGGCCAAGGTGGGAGAGCTGGCAACGTGACTTTGCCAACTTAGACAAGGTAAAAATAACTCGCTGTTACTTTCCTGCTAGTTTTGGAGAGCTTAAAGAAATAGAGTTGCACCACTTTTCGGATGCGAGCACGAGTGGTTATGGACAATGCACCCATTTAAGAGCCAAAAACGTTAAAGAGGAGATTCACTGCTCATTGGTAATAGCTAAAGCCCGTGTTTCTCCTACCAAGCTGACTACAATCCCCAGACTCGAGCTAACTGCAGCTGTAGTTTCAGTCTCGGTTAGTAACATGTTGAGAGATGAACTCTGCTACGCTCAAGTCAAAGAGTATTTCTGGACTGATTCAAAGGTAGTTTTGGGCTACGTAAACAATGAGGCACGTCGTTTCCATACTTTTGTAGCGAATAGAGTACAAAAGATTCGCCAAAGTACAAACCCTCAGCAATGGTTTTACGTACCATCAGAAGAAAACCCAGCTGATAGTGCATCTAGGGGTAAATCGGTCAATGAGCTTCTCTCATCCAACTGGTTCACTGGACCCTCCTTTCTCTGGGAGAGGGACCTGCCCACAACACAAAGTGTAGAGCTGGAACCGTCTCTTGGAGATCCAGAAGTCAGAAAAACACAGACAATGTTAACCAAAGTTACAGAGACATTCAGCCTTGCAGAACGTTTGTCCAAGTTCTCGTCATGGTCCAAAGCAGTCAAAGCTGTAGCACGTCTCATAAGAAGGGCCAAGAAAGTCAAATCAGATGCGCCGGCTACAGTGAAGGAACAAGAAAGTGCAGTACATGTCATCATTCAGGATGTACAAAAACAAACGTATGGAAAAGAGATAAAATTATTAAACAAAGGCAACCAGCTCCCACATCAAAACAAACTGTTCCATTCAGACATTTTCAGGGACACAGACGGTCTCATCAAGGTCAGAGGGAGACTTTCATCTATCAAAGACTCTTTCAAACACCCTATTGTGATTCCAAAGGAACATCATGTGACCAAACTCATAATAGCTCACTGTCACGACAAAGTAAAACCCCAAGGAAAAGGCACTCACCAAAAAGAAATCTAAGAGTAGGTGGTGTTGGACGTTGATGAACTGTCACCCAGAGGTGAATGGAGACTTGCCAGAGTCCTGGAGACTGTTAGCGGAAAGGACGGACTCGTGAGAAGAGTGAAAATCTCCTTTGGAGATAAGAGACTGAATAACAAAGGTCAACGCAGTAATAAGCTCTCTAGTGTAGAGCGTCCTGTGCAAAAGCTAATTCTGACATTAGAATGTTCATAAGCTAATTAAGAGAAATGGTTATTTCATGTTGAAAATTCTTCGTTGTTGTTATCCTGATATAATAAACTCTCATAATTTGGTGGGAGTGTAAATAACCATAAGTATATTTTGTTACAGAGAAGGTTATTGTCTTTTATTTTGAAATTTTTGTACTGAGATGGTTGACTTCCGTTCTAAAGCTGCGCGTTTTTGTTTTCTTTTTGGAAGCGCGCGCGCCCTGGCTAGCGCAGTGTATAGCATAGCTTGTCATCTCAAATACGGCAATAACTTCGACGCGGAGCCGTGTTTAAACGTCAAATTTATACTTGCAGCCCCTCTGAAGAGGCAAAAGGTATGCAATTAGTTGAGATATGAGCATTTTGTCTGTTAATATGTTCATTTTTCCACAAATGTAAGACAGCATGTGAATGTAAACATTGTTAGCTGATCAGTTACATGTTTTGTATACATTTCAGCTCTTACGTTGGTAATATGGTGAATGGACTAAGGATTATAAAGGATTAAACATCATAAAACCACCAGTAAAAGTCTCATCCTTGTTCGGGGGGCATGCTAATACTCCATTTAAGAGCATGTGGAGGTCCTGAGAAACACTTATAACATACAATCAATTTATCCTTTGTAATTTGCCATTTAAATGCTTATGTTGGCAAAATAGGCAAGTTAACAAATTGACATTAAGCGGTCAGTGAACATATCATTCTTTGAGTTCTTTAGGGTGCACATTGATGAATGGATCTCACCTGAACTTCACCGGTCACTACATTTGGGGCGACTCTATGTATCTGAAATCTGACTCACTCAGATGCCTTTATATCCCTTAACAGCTCCTGCAAAAACACAAATCAGACAGATCACACACATGCAGTGCCCATTCCAATCAAGGTTGCGTGAGGATCTCACTGGAACAAAATCATCAAATTAAGTAAATTCATTAAAGCAACATAGGGCATATTTGGAAAAATGGTGTTTAAATTTCACAGGACATATTGTAAATGGATCGTTGGACATAAAAGCACCACATGACCGATCCGATCTCAGTGATAGGGTTAACATCAGACCCATTTACATCTCAGATCTACAGAGGAAACAGAACAGTTAACATGATACATTAAATTATAGAAATAATAACAATAATTCCAAAAATCTGTGTGAAAGCGGATAAAGTGAAATATACAAAAACTCTTAAAGACCGGTAAAACAGTGGCATAGGCCGGCTGCTAAAAGAGACTGTAAAATACACTCACCTAAAAGATTATTAGGAACACCTGTTCAATTTCTCATTAAAGCAATTATCTAATCAACCAATCACATGGCAGTTGCTTCAATGCATTTAGGGGTGTGGTCCTGGTCAAGACAATCTCCTGAACTCCAAACTGAATGTCAGAATGGGAAAGAAAGGTGATTTAATCAATTTTGAGCGTGGCATGGTTGTTGGTGCCAGACGGGCCGGTCTGAGTATTTCACAATCTGCTCAGTTACTGGGATTTTCATGCACAACCATTTCTAGGGTTTACAAAGAATGGTGTGAAAAGGGAAAAACATCCAGTATGCGGCAGTCCTGTGGGCGAAAATGCCTTGTTGATGCTAGAGGTCAGAGGAGAATGGGCCGACTGATTCAAGCTGATAGAAGAGCAACTTTGACTGAAATAACCACTTGTTACAACCGAGGTATGCAGCAAAGCATTTGTGAAGTCACAACACGCACAACCTTGAGGCGGATGGGCTACAACAGCAGAAGACCCCACCGGGTACCACTCATCTCCACTACAAATAGGAAAAAGAGCTCACCGTTGAAGTTGAAGACAGTTTAAGACTGTTGCCTGGTCTGATGAGTCTCGATTTCTGTTGAGACATGGAGATGGTAGAGTCAAAATTTGGCTTAAACAGAATGAGAACATGGATCCACCATGCCTTGTTACCACTGTGCAGGCTGGTGGTGGTGGTGGTGGTGGTGTAATGGTGTGAGGGATGTTTTCTTGGCACACTTTAGGCCCCTTAGTGCCAATTGGGCATCGTTTAAATGCCACACCCTACCTGAGCATTGTTTCTGACCATGTCCATCCCTTTATGGCCACCATGTACCCATCCTCTGATGGCTACTACCAGCAGGATAATGCACCATGTCACAAAGCTTGAATCATTTCAAATTGGTTTCTTGAACATGACAATGAGTTCACTGTACTAAAATGGGCCCCACAGTCACCAGGGGCCTCATTTATAAAACTTTGCGTAGGATTTGCGTCAGAAGTGGCGTACGGATGAAACATAGGACGTGCATACGCACAGAAATATTCGGATTTATAAAACCGTGCGCACGCACATCCTACGCATTTTCCCCTTAATAAATCACAATCAATTCTAAATGTAGCGCAGCTTTTGCGGCTTCATGTCACGCCCATAGTTGCCCATAAATAGTCCGTGAAACGCCCACAAGTTAATATTCATCGATTGCGAAATCGTGGCAAACATAGAGAGGAAATCAAAAAAATGTAACTTCATTCAATGTGAAGTAGAAGTTATCGTTGGCGAGGTGGAAAAGAGGAGAAAAAAATTTTGTTTGGAGGGCACAGTGTGGGCATTAGCCTACTAATGCCAAAAAGGCACTTGAGTGGCAAAAGGTTGCAGACGCCGTATGCTAGCCTCACAACCTCGGACTGTGGCCGAAATAAAAAAGAAATGACAAGCTACAGATGTCGGTTATAATCTACTTGGAAATGGGAAATAGTTCAGCGCAAATGTAATTTCTTGCAGCTTTCTGAATGGTTGAGACATACGTCATACGTTGTTTTATCAAAAATAAAACAAACTAAAGGCATATGCATGAAATACCCGCATGAATACCATGATTCCATAGCTGATAAAGACATTTTTTACTATGAAAACAACTTTCCCCAGTGGACAAATAATACATCTATCTATTTATCTATCTATCTCTCCCTAATTATCTATCTATCTGACTGACTATCTAGCTAGCTATATCTAGCTATATCTGCTCCGCCAGACGGACACATTGGCGAGAATATCAGTTTTGTACATTATTTCGTTCTGTTTACCATCTTATTTATGAGGATGAATTGTATAACATGCCAATATTATTGCAGAACATATTTCACTTTTCTTTTTGCAAATATGTGTTAATTTGCATTTCTGTTGCAGATCGATCAAACGGGTGTTCGTGTAGGCTGTTAAAATGTAATACTTGCTTTGTGACGTCTTCGTGTTATTTATGAGAGGCAGTATTGCCATTTATTTTACACAACGGTCTACAGTTTCACACACTTTCACGTGTTTCTTCCATCTGCCGACGGTGTCGCCATTTCTCATTTCACCCGTTTTTGTGCGTACGCCTGGGTCAGAGCTTGCGTGAAGGACCGCACATTTTACCGTCAAGTTTGCTTTTTATAAATACCAATTATTGCGTAGAGAGCGGCGTACGCCTTCTTTTGTGCGTACGCAACGTTTATAAATGAGGCCCCAGATCTCAACCCAATAGAGCATCTTTGGGATGTGGTGGAACGGGAGCTTCGTGCCCTGGATGTGCATCCCACAAATCTCCATCAACTGCTAGATGCTATCCTATCAATATGGGCCAACATTTCTAAAGAATGCTTTCAGCACCTTGTTGAATCAATGCCACGTAGAATTAAGGCAGTTCTGAAGGCGAAAGGGGGTCAAACACAGTATTAGTATGGTGTTCCTAATAATCCATTAGGTGAGTGTACACATTACACATCAAATCTCAATCTGCATAATCTAGTTGTAATGTTTATAAGAGCAGAACACAATGGGACATTAATATAAATAGAATAAAAGAAAGAATCACAATACAAGCATCACATTAGCAACACGTTATTATGCTTCCGTTGATCATAGTAATTTGGTTACGACATTACTATGATCAACGGAAGCATAATAACAAACACAGATTTCTCTTCTAGACTTTTCCTTTGATAGGATTCAAAGGACTTGCAAAACATTTACTAACTTTGTTTTTACCGATTTCGGTTTGCACCATTCCCAGGACAGCATTAGCCAGGATGCCAAACAGAGTTTGATTAACCACACACACATGCCCTTAAAACACTGCATTCAGTCTATATTACAATTCAACACATTCTGATTCAACACTGTACCAAACTAGGGTACAATGTACGAACCCTAAACTATCTTTGTGTATTTGAATTAAAACATTTAAAATATTAAACTGAAATTACATTTATGACAGTCAATAAAAGATGTGCTCATAAATGCCGGTTACAAAATGGTGGCTGTATAAAAGCGCCTGACGATGGAGGGATACTGCAGTCACATGGTGAGAGCACGACGGTCCACAGAAAAGAAAAGAAATGAGAGTGTTGTGTAGTGCCCTTGTTCAGTGTTTGTGATGACTAATTAAATACTCCCTGATAGTGTCACACCCGTGTTTCACTTCAGCTCCAAGCCGGTTCAGAATGGGACCAGCCTTTGCCCAAGTCCCAAGCAGTGGTTTTATATTTTCTGAATAACTGATACCTCTTCAAACACCGTGAAATCAGCCTGGGTTAGGATGAACTACAGTACCTGTGACACCAACATCAGAGAGGGAGGACGGGACGATCTGCTGATTCACAGTAAAGGCCACAGACAGATAGCAGGAGAATATTTTCATTCCAACTATACAGCAATAGTGTACAGCAGAACCAAGTTGCGTTTCCCAGCTCAAATGATTTGATTTGATTTACTTTATTAATCCCCCAGGGGGAAATGTATGTGTCACAACAGCATAGAAATACAATGAATAAATAAACAACAACAAACAACATACACAACAGCAACAAGTCTTGTTCTCAAGTATCAATTTTTCAAAGCACCATGATTATATACGACCAGAATAAATACATAAATATATATATATATATATCATCTCACATAACACTGATTTTAAAATCTAATTGCGGTTGGGAAAAAAGACTTTCTAAAACGCTCTTTGTAGCAGCGTGGATGAATTAATCTTGAGCTGTAGGTACTCACGAAAGCTCGCGATATTTCATTAAGAGGATGACAGTCATGATTAATCATAAGAGAAAGTTTCCCAATCATTCTATCCTGCACTATCTCCTCTAAAGTGGGTAATACACTCCCCACGACAGAGCCTGCCTTCTTTATGAGTTTATTTAACTTATTCTTCTCCTTTTCCATCAGTCCCCCTCCCCAACATGTGATAGAATACAAAATCACAGATGAGACTACAGAGTCATAGAATGTCTTAAGTAGTACCTGACGTACCCCAAAGGATCTCAGACGTCTTAACAAATGAATACGACTCTGACCCTTCTTATAAACATGCATTGTATTATCAGACCAGTTGAGCTTGTTGTTCAGATATACACCCAAATACTTGTAAGTTGTTACAATCTCAACTTCTGACTCTCTTAAATTTACTGGTACCGCTTTCTGAGGAAGTCTACTAAAAATGTGCAAAGTACGTACAAGCATACATAAGAAAAACAGAAATGGGAGTAGTGCAAGCTGGACAAACAGGTATACACAACATACACTATAAATAGACCAAATAACTATCAACATATAAGACCAACTAAACTAAATGTATACGGAAATATATACATACCTTTAAATGTGAGTTAAGTGTTCTAAGTAAATTCATTGAACTCCAAGTTTGTGTCTGTGGCTGGAGCAAGGCGACAACGGTCAGGGGTTTGAAGGTTCATCAAGGGAAAATGAAATGCTTGAGGGAGAAGGGACAAGGGCCTCGCATTGATCAGTACTTCTTACGAAGTCAGTCAAGTCAGTCGAATGAAATCCAGCGACAGGAAGCAAACCACAGCTCGCAGGATATCAGCACCCCGGTCATTGACGAAAGGAGGGCTTGCACAGTTAGTGATGAACATATTCATGCTTGTGAACCCGGTCAGGCTAACCAGCATAAGAGAGAAAAGAACCTCAACGGGCATAGGCCTGGAGTTAGATGGCCAAGAGCTTGAAAACTGCATGGGACACGGTAAACACAGATCTATGCTTTGCATTGGAAAGATTAACTGGTACAGTTGAAAAGAAGCTGGATAAATTTGGGGACATCATTTACGCATATGGAAGTGAGAGGTTTGGTGTGGAAAAAAGGAAGGAAAAAGTACAAACTACTCCTGGAATGTCTAGACAGCTGTCTCCTTTCTCTAACTAACCCTTCAATTTTCTGCTGCAGAGGAAGCAATGGAAAAGAGCAGAGCAAAGTCAGAATGAGGGACTCAATCTCTTACAAAGGGCCATAAAAGATAAGCTGGCAACATTACGCAGAGCTGAGCGCCTACGGAAACGCTACAAAAAGAAGGAACGTGCGAGGGCTAATTTCTATAAAGACCCATTCAAATTCGTAAAGAAGTTATTAACCAGTGAGAAGAATGGCACTTTAAAAACATCTAGGATTGAGCTAGAGAGATATTTGGAGGACACGCATACAGATGCAAAAAGTCATGAGCCTATGTCAATTCCATCAGACATACCACCTATCAACCCACCAGAATACCAAATGGAGGTCTGTGCACCTAAGTGGAAAGAGGTAGAGCAGGCTGTGAGAAAGGCAAGGGCTTCATCATCTCCAGGGCCTAATGGAGTTCCGTACAGAGTGTACAAGAGTGCTTCAGGAGTTCTGCGAATTCTGTGGAAATTGATAAAAGTGGCATGGGAAAAACAGGTTGTACCTAGAGCATGGCGCAGAGCAGGTGGAGTCTTTATACCTAAAGAAAAAGATGCTACAAGCGTCAGTCAGTTTCGTCCTATTTCACTATTAAACGTTGAGGGTAAGATTTTCTTCAGCATTATTGCCCAGAGATTGTCCACCTACCTGTTAAAGAATGGCTTCATTGACACCTCAGTTCAAAAAGCGGGCATTCCAGGGTTCTCAGGATGCTTAGAACACAATGTTATCTGGCAACGAATTCAGTCAGCTAAAAAGGAGAGGAAGGAGCTCCATGTGACATTCCTGGATTTGGCTAATGCATATGGTTCAGTGCCACATGAGCTTCTTTGGGCAGCATTTGATTTTTTCAGAGTACCAATGTCAATGACAAATTTAGTGAAAGCCTATTTTGGAGATTTGCAATTCAGTTTCTCAACTCCAAAATTCAGCACTGCATGGCAATGCCTAGAGGTTGGAATAATGGCAGGATGCACCATTTCTCCACTGGCTTTTACCATGGCGATGGAAGTAATCATGAGGGCATCAAGATGGGTAGTAGGAGGAGAGCGGTTGGCTTCTGGGATGCGACTACCAGCAATCAGAGCATACATGGATGACATGACAACCATGACTACAACAGTAGCCTGCACTAATCGGTTATTGGTGAAGTTAACAGACAATATTTAATGGGCACGAATGAAATTTAAGCCCTCTAAATCAAGGAGCATCTCGATAGTTAAAGGAAAGGTAGTAGATAAAACACTCTTCATTAATAGTGAGGCAATAGCAACAGTTTCTGAGAAGCCAGTGAAGAGTCTTGGGAGATGGTACGATGGGGATCTAAAGGACACAGTTCGAGTGGGAGAAGTTAGACGACAAGCAGTGGAAGGGTTGAAGAGCATAAACAGCTGTGCTCTACCTGGTAAACTAAAACTCTGGTGCTTTCAGTTTGGTCTACTGCCGAGGTTGCTGTGGCCACTGATCGTGTACGACGTTTCTTTGACAACAGTGGATAAGCTGGAAGCGTTGATAAGTTCATACATCAGGAAATGGTTGGGAGTTCCACGCTACCTCAGCAGAGTAGGACTTTATAGTAAAGGAATATTGCAGCTGCCAGTCTCTGCTTTAACCGAGGAGTTCAAGTGTGCCAAGGTCAGGCTGGAAATTACCTTAGTAGAGTCACGCGACAAATGTGTAAGGGAGGCAGCCCCTGTGTTAAAAACTGGTAGAAAGTGGTCAGCAAAGAAATCTGTAGTAGAGGCAAAGGCTGCCCTTCAAATTAGGGATATCGTGGGACAGGTACAGCATGGAAGAGGGGGTTTTGGGCTCAGTTTTGCTCCTCCTAAATGGCACAAGGCAGGCCCAGCTCAAAGGAGGAAGCTGGTAGTCAACGAGGTGCGACAGCAGGAGGAGAGGATGAGGTGTATAAAGGCCATTTCCCAGGCCAAGCAGGGAGAGTGGATGAGATGGGAGAGTGTGGAACAACGTAAGATGGGTTGGCAAGACCTTTGGTCAATGGAAGAGAGTAGGATCAGTTTCCTTATTAGGTCAACATATGATGTTCTCCCATCACCACAGAACCTAAACCTCTGGGTAGGAGAGGATCCCTCTTGTCCTTTGTGTTCATCACCTGACACATTAAGGCACATTTTGACAGGATGTAAGGTGGCTCTCAGCCAAGGTCGGTTTACTTGGCGCCATGACTAAGTACTGCGATGTTTGGCTTTAGCATTAGAAGGCAAGCGTAACATGACCAATAAGTTGCCACCTGTTCTAGCAAAACATTACACGCAGAAGACTATATTCCTCCGCCCAGGCGAGCAACCACCAAGAAAAGGTGTTAACACCAATTCTCGCCCAGGACAACTGGAAGCTGCTAGGGACTGGAAGATGCTGGCTGATCTTGACCAACGGCTTATTTTTCCACCTGAGATTGCCACCACTAACCTACGACCAGATATTGTTTTGTGGTCTGGATCAGCACGCATTGTTCAACTGATAGAGTTAACAGTGCCATGGGAGGATGCGGTAGATGAGGCATATGAGAGGAAGAAACTGCGGTATGCTCATCTGGCCACTGAAGCAGAACAGCGAGGATGGAGAGTCCAGGTTTATCCAGTGGAAGTGGGTTGTCGAGGTTTTGTGGCACACTCTACAATCCGGTTCCTCAGAGACATCGGATTCAGCGGCCAAGAGTTGCGTCGCACAGTAAAGAACTTATCTGAAGCAGCAGAAAGGAGCAGCAACTGGCTGTGGTTGAGACGGAAAGATTCTAGCAGGCTGTGTACAGGCCGCCATGCTACGGTTTCGTAGAATTCTTGAAAACTTGAAGAGTCTATTGGTTTATTTGTATACGTTCCTGTGGATATTGCGTGAATGACGGGTGGTTGGGCAGATATTGTGTTTTGCGGTAGGTGGTATGCCATACGGAACCGTTGTCCACTGAAACTGCATATTAACGCATCAGTGGGGCTCGACAGCCTTAGTCAAACGGGTTGGCGCGTATGGTCGGGTTGCGGAGAGATTGTGAGATTGTGGTTAGGTCTCAGCAGCAGGAGGGATGTAGAGGTCAGTAACCTGGGCTGAGTTGAATGGGGGACGGAGGGGGGTGACTCTGGGATGCCAGAGTCACTGTCGAGCCCTCTTGAGGTGTCGTGGGCTAGTCGACGAAACACTGAGGACGGAAGGTGCCCACTTGAAGACCCTAGAGATGTCCCCTACTCGGTTCAATCCAGACGGTTGTCGTGCTGGTCCTGTAGTTGCAGCCGTCGCGTGCGCTGACGCGCCAAGTACACTGCAGCGCCAAGTACACTGCAGCCGTTAACGCCGGACACAAGGGGAGTCACACCACCTTATGGAAAGAAGCGTAAATGGATGGAGAAGCATAGTTTACTGTAAAGCTACGTCTTAGTTTTGCTTATCTTGGCGAAAGCCGAGTACAAATCAGCATGAAGTTTTTAACATCTACTCTTGTGTAATGGAAATCATAGCCTGTGGGAAGAAGTTCGCTTGTCCTCTGAAGAGCTCCAGGACAGAAAGGCACTCACTGTCACCATGGAAACAAACTGGTTGGCTGCATTTCCCAACAACCTGTTACACGTAAACTTGCTGCACATTTACAATTTCTCTATAATGTGAAATAAAACGGCACACATTGCTGCTGACTATCCATGCCACTTCATTTCTGTTTTACGAGACTGTATAAGATGTGAATATACACTGGAAGGCTCATGCAGCGCTAATGAACAAAATCATTCAGTCCCAAACAATTACCAGAACAAATGCAACAGATCTGTGCAAAAAGAGCTCATTTAAAAAAAAAAAACTGAATGAATTAGCATTTAGAAATGCAGTAAGAAACACAAAAGCCATTTCTATAGGGGTGATGATCATGCAGATCCAGCCCAATGAAACGCTGTTGGACGTTTGCTGCCCTGTATCTGAGAGTATTATCTGTGCCAGAGTATTTCTAGATCAGCAATATGCATTATAGAATAAGCTATTCTATAATGACAGGCTAATATATACCTACTGACTTCTTACAAACACTACTGATAAATAGACATTTCAGCATTGTAGCCTGTTTCACTAGATCTTTACATTCACTTTGCAAAACAATTCAGTAATGTAACTTCTGTTTTTTAAAAAAAAAACCTTTGTAGATGTAAATGGTACACTCCAAGACAATACGGTTTTAACATTGGTTTTAGACTCTTTACTGACATCGATCAGTCACATCAGCAATAAGACAAACAAGAGAAATGTACATAAATAGGCCTTTATGATAGCAAATTGGTACTAGACCCTTCGCAGCATAAGGAAAAAAACACTCCGGAGAGGGACAGGGGGGAGAGGATTTTTCACGAGTGAACTGGGCTAAGCTAAGTGATATCAAAGTTTCGCCGCAAGACAGAGCGATTGAGTGCACGCACTGAGACGAGAGAGGTATGCATCAACTCGTCTTAGTTAAGGGAATAACATAGTTTAATATGAAAATAACGGTGGAGCATCCCTTTAAACAGCAAAGTTACACCAGATCAATACACACCTATGATCCAATGCTTTTGTTGCACAGTGTCCAAAACAGGCGGTTAGACGACGAATAATGAGCAATCGAATTATAATGTGTATAATAAACACACACACACACACACCTTTTGGTTGCTGTGAGAGTGAATGAACAAACAATGTCTTTGTCTTACAGGGATTGCGGGAACGTTGGAGGTAGAGAACAGATGAGGGAACTAGGAGACAGGATCTTGGAGAAAGCTCAGAGGATAAATAACTCAGGTAAGTAGAACGGTGAGTAATCCACAGTCTTAGACCAGACAAAGTGTGTGACTGAGGTGTGCTTAAATACTGTGGTGATGAGTGTGCTGCTGATCAGGTGCAGGTGAGGATGATTGCTGAATAAGTCCAGGTGATGAGCAGGAGGAATTCTGGGAATTGTAGTTTGAGTGATATATAAACTTGTAAACTTGCCTTGCCTTGCCTTGCCTTGATATGGCTGGACCATGGCTGCGTTCTAAACCGCATACTCACTTAATTTCAATAAACTTAACGAGTGCTAAAAGTGTAGGTACTTTATAGCCTGATCACATTAAGTATAAATGCGATCTGGACATCTGCCATGTTGACGTTATCCCAAGCGCAACAACTTAAAAGATATGAGCGACAGCCGACAGGTTTAATTCATCTATCTGTAAATATCTTGATATTGATGAAACTTGCTCATTTTGTGGTCTTGTTGAAGAATCAAGTGCTCATTTATTTTGTGATTGTAGTATAACCAATACATTTAGGGTTTATTTAAGTTCTTATATTTTTAACCTTACTAATCTGACCCACTTAAAGATATAATTTTTTATTACAAAAACCCAAAATCGTCATCTCTTGAATATGTCATTAATTTCTTTATTTTATATGCAACAAAATTTCATCGACAATCAAAAGTGGCTTAAATCTCTTTTATGTTTTCCTCTTTTTTCTTGTCAAATTTAACTTTCATTTCATCCCTCAGGCAAATAAATATTACAAAAATATATATTTTTTAATGTATTATGATGAATTATTCAAATATATTTAACCTTGTCATTGTGTTTTTTCCCCCTGTGTATATAATCTTATATTATGATGTACACCAACCCATGATATTTGTTTTCCTTTTTTTTTGTCATTTTAAGTGTTCACTGTTAAAAGGTCACTCCACCCATTTCAACATTAATCTTTATTTAAAGTGGGTTATATATGTAGTCAAAATGTAAAAGAAATTTTGAATTTGGTGCCCTCTTGACCGAGAAAAGACTGAAAATAACTTTAGGGTGCATTTGTATGTAAGACAACAACTCCCACAATGCACCACATTGCACAGCTCCGCAAGCCACTCCCACTAATCCAGAACAGCGCAAACATCAGAGAAATCACTCTTCCGTCTACAAGGCTAGCTGCCAAAAGAGTTTGAAATTAATTTCACACAAAATGTCTAGTTAGTTGGCTGTGGCGAGCAGGATGAGGGACGTGAGAGGACGGCGCGAGTGATAATGAATGACACCTGTGAGACGCAGCGGGCTCATATCTCTCACAGAGGAGCGGAGGTATAAAAGGAACAGGCCTGATTTTATGTTTTGTTTCTTTTGTGTGTGGCCAGCTGGCTTATACTTTTGTTTTGTATTTGTTTATTTTACTATTAAAATGTTTAAATGTTCGCCGGTTTCCGCCTCCTTCTTCCCACAACAACGAACCCCGTTACATTGGCAAACTCATTACCGAATTACTCCTCGTTTGTATTTCTTTCTATATGGTGAATTATTGCACGACACCTGGATGTTCAGTCAGAACATATGCGGTGCGACACTAGGATGGTTCACATCACAACACAAACGTCCGTGTGCTCGTCTGATTCAGAGATTTCGTCCAGGAGAAATTGCCATCGTTGAAATTCTCTGCAGCAGAAGGACTCTATCTGTCAGTACAGCGAGAGCACAGGCACCAGCAGTCCGCCCAGCTCGAGCCAGTCCGGGCTCCTCGTCCGCCTCCAGTCCGCCCAGCTTGAGCCAGTCCGGGCTCCTCGTCCGCTCCAGTCCGCCCAGCTCGAGCCAGTCCGGGCTCCTCGTCCGCCTCCAGTCCGCCCAGCTCGAGCCAGTCCGGCTCCTCGTCCGCTCCAGTCCGCCCAGCTCGAGCCAGTCCGGGCTCCTCGTCCGCTCCAGTCCGCCCAGCTCGAGCCAGTCCGGGCTCCTCGTCCGCTCCAGTCCGCCCAGCTCGAGCCAGTCCGGGCTCCTCGTCCGCCTCCAGTCCGCCCAGCTCGAGCCAGTCCGGGCTCCTCGTCCGCTCCAGTCCGCCCAGCTCGAGCCAGTCCGGGCTCCTCGTCCGCCTCCAGTCCGCCCAGCTCGAGCCAGTCCGGGCTCCTCGTCCGCCTCCAGTAAGCCCAGCTCGAGCCAGTCCGGGCTCCTCGTCCGCCTCCAGTCCGCCCAGCTTGAGCCAGCCCGGGCTCCTCGTCCGCCTCCAGTCCGCCCAGCTCGAGCCAGTCCGGGCTCCTCGTCCGCCTCCTGTTCCTCCATCAGCCTCAGCTGCTCTTCACTATACTGCGGCTCGTAAAGATAGCCACGAACATCGGATTCGAGCAGCAGAATTTCAAAATCCTCTTCTTCCATATCATGTTTAGTTTCTTCCGTCATTGTCATAACTTCCTATCTCCACAGCGCTTGTTAGCTTAGCTTATAAACAAGATGGCTGATATTGATTTTAGTATCTACAAGTGAAGTCCCACCCACTGATCTGTGATAGGTCTGTTAGCGCATTAGGTCCAACCCCCTATGGGCGGGTTTGAAAGGGTGGGAACTAGTGCTTTTAGTCTTTACAGAAATCCCCCCTCTTACACTTCCTCCTACAATGACGTAAAATGACGATTTTTGCATCATTGTAGGAGGAAGTGAAAAAGGTAAATAGCGGATTTCTCTCGTCTCATGGGAAAATGAGAGAGTGTTGCACGACCATTCAATAGTATGACTGGGTTTCTAACAATGGAAAGCTTAATGCAAATGGGTGGAGTGTCCCTTTAAAGATACAACCATGGTATCTTTCCCTGATCTTGTATGTAATTATAATTTTTGCAATAAAGAAAAATGAAATAAGCGATAGGTGCTCCAACACCTCATAACATCAGTAACTCGACAGCCCTACCTAGAACGTTTGTACTGTTTGTAATGTCTGCACAAGGGAGACGGGCAGCTGCTCGAAGATCTCGCTTTTAGAGAAAACTGTTGATTTTATACTCGAAAAATGTAAGTATCACTCCTTATAAAATAAGATTACTCCAGAATGAACTGCATTGCTAGCCCACCCCAACACTTACACACAATAATAATGATGAATCCTGACCAATACTTTATTATATTACTTTTTTTTTACTGAAAATTATTTTAGTAAAACAATCAAAATGTAATTTGATTTGTCATATGACATAGCTATGTGTAGCACACGTCTCACTTATTAGATCCTATAAAATCAAAAATATGGACCAGAAACAGAAGATTTGGATCGACTCACTGAAGAAAAAAATGGCAAAGATGATAATAGGAAAGAATAAAATAAATAAACCACTCAGAAAAGGTAAGTGTATTTTTTCTCTTTGTTTGTTATTTTGCATGAGTTGTATCCTTTTTTTAAAGAAAGATTGAAAGAATGAAAGAAAAACAAAATAAAAAGACAAATAGATGACAGTAACACACCGTATTTATTATTATAAGTGACCCGAGTTAATGACCTGTGTTACATATGCATCAATACACTAGATAAATGCAGTGAACACATCTAAATTTTTAGTCAAGCAATGAATTAATGCATAAATTAATTAAATAATTATATTTTATTTACTGACAACAATAAGAAACATGAATAAATGTGTAAAAGAATGAATAAAAGTAACCATCACAATAAACAAATGCATATACAAGTCAACAACACATGAAACAAAGCTTTATTCAAACTTATTGCTCTGACAATCATGTATTTACAGGTGGTGAACCCCACATCCTACTGCAAATCTCAACACAGCGGTTCTCATTCTGCAGCTTTATTCTGATTAATCAGCTGACCAGCGTTCCCACCTTCAACTGTGTCTGCTGTCCATCATGTCCCTCATTGCTGCAGCCATGCCTTCGTGCCTGAGGTTGTTGTGTGCTGCGCTGTGCTTCAAAATGTGAGGCAATAAGGGCAGGTGGAGTGATGGAGTGATGGAGGGACTCATAAGGGCAGGTGGAGTGATGGAGGGACTCATAAGGGCAGGTGGAGTGATGGAGGGACTCATAAGGGCAGGTGGAGTGATGGAGGGACTCATAAGGGCAGATGGAGAGATGGAGGGACTCATAAGGGCAGGTGGAGTGATGGAGGGACTCATAAGGAAAACTCAGCATTGGGCCTACATGTGGTTAAACAGCTATACATTAAATTAGTGTATTGTGTTTGTTTGTGTTTAGAGCTCCGTCGAATTGATTCATTAATCCTTGATTTTCTTCTTTACCACTCATTTATTAACAAGCACTTTCTATTTTTATATCGTGTGAACCTATCCTCGATACTATTCCCTATAAAAAAAAACAATCGGATTGCTTTGATATCGCTACTTAGATCCAACTTTGCGAATCTCGGCTACTAGCCTTTAGCCCGCAAGCATTTCACGCGTGGGCTCGCGCCTATCGAGCGTCTGATTTTACACCCGTTTCACTGAAAGGATACAGGTTATATCCAGCATTCCAGTCCTAAATTAGTAGTGGTATTGGTAGTATCACTACTAATCTACTGTTCATCTGTTATAATGGCGAACATATCGGATGTGTGTCTAACATTACCTCTGAGTGCAGGTGAGGACACATTCGAGCTGATGTCGGTATGATTGGAACTGGAATCGGTGGAGAAACAGATCCGGGGTCTGCTGGAGAGGCAAGCCGAGCTGCGGGATCGGCGATCAGCGCTTGAAACGTCACGCGCCGATGCTCACAAGTCAGTGGTTAGTAACTTTTTGACTTCGACTTCCTCTACTCCGTGCGTTTCTCTGCCCAGGAGGACGCGATCATCTCTGGCTTCATTCACTCCGGCACCGACACAGCACCATGGACCCTGGGTGATCCCACAGCGGAAGACACGAGCCAGGACCAGAGCAAGAACCTCTCCGCCCCTCCCGGTCTTCGAGATCTCCACCCGGAACCGCTTCTCCCCTCTTCACGAGTCGGAACGCGACGACGCCGTGATCATCGGCACTTCCATGGTCCGTCATGTCCGCGCTACCTCAGGTAAGGGTAAGGTGCGCACTCACTGCTTTCCTGGTGCTCGTGTTCTTGATGTCGCCGCACAGGTTCCCGAGATTCTGAACGGTGACGAGCGCGTCGGAGCCGTTGTCCTCCATGCGGGAACGAACGACATCAGGCTGCGGCAGATGGAGGTTCTGAAGAAGGACTACAGGAGCCTGATCGAGACGGTACGCAGCACAGCGCCTGAGGCAACGATCATCGTGTCTGGACCGCTTCCCACGTACCGACTAGGACAAGAAAGGTTCAGTAGACTATTTGCTCTAAATGAATGGTTAATGTCATGGTGTAATGAACAGAAACTGCTCTTTGTAAATAATTAGAATCTGTTCTGGGAGCGACCTAGGCTCTACCGTGCTGATGGCCTGCACCCCAGCAGAATCGGAGCGGCTGTTCTGTCGGACAACATCTCCAAGACGTTACACACCATCTGACTTGTAAGTCAAAGTCCAATTCACAGTCTTTGCTGTCCCAACTTAATTGATATAAGTAGTGTAGAACATTATATAGAAACTGTGTCTATTCCTCGTCTAGTGAGGCCAAACAATAAATCTAGTGTAGGATCTAGGAATAATCTTATTGTAATTAAACCAGAAAATCTAAATATCAGTGAACAAAAACAATTTCTAAAACTAGGTCTTCTAAACATTAGATCGCTCACACCTAAGGCGGTTATTGTAAATGAAATGGTCACAGATAATAGCTTCGATATACTTTGCCTTACTGAAACCTGGCTTAAACCAAATGAGTATTTCGGTCTAAATGAGTCTACTCCGCCAGGATATTGTTATAAGCATGAGCCCCGTCTGATCGGTCGTGGCGGCGGTGTTGCAACAATCTATAGAGATATTCTTAATGTTACTCAGAAAACAGGTCACAGATTTAATTCGTTTGAAGTACTTATGCTAAATGTTACGCTCTTAGATGTAAGAAAGAAATCCCTATTATCTCTAGCCTTGGCGACCGTATATAGACCTCCAGGACCATATGCTGATTTCCTAAAAGAGTTTGCAGACTTTCTCTCAGATCTATTGGTCAATGCCGATAAAGCAATAATTGTTGGAGATTTTAACATACACGTAGATAACACAAATGATGCGTTAGGGACTGCGTTTACAGATTTATTAAACTTCTTTGGGGTCAAGCAAAACGTCAGTGGTCCCACTCATCGTCTAAATCATACACTAGACTTAATTATATCATATGGAACCGATCCAACCGATATAGATATTATACCGCAAAGTGACGATCTCACCGATCATCACATGGTAACTTGTATAATACGTACTGCTGAAATTTGTCATGTTGCGCCGCGTTATCGACCAGGCAGAACAATCCTTCCAATCACTATAGATAGATTCTCAAATAGCTTACCTGATCTATCTCAGCTGCTCAGAGAACCCAAACAAACAGATGAACTAGAGGAAATGACCAGCAGTTTGAGCACCATTTTCTCTAGTACACTAGATATTGTTGCACCAATTAGATTGAAAAAGGTTAGAGAGAAAACTAAAGCACCATGGTACAATAGTACTACACATGCTATCAAGAGAGAAACTCGTAACTTAGAGCGTAAATGGAAACAAACTAATTTAGAGGTCTTTAGAATCGCGTGGAAAGACAGTGTGTCACGTTATAAAAAGGCTCTAAAAGCAGCCAGGGCTGAGCATCTCCGCAAACTAATAGAAAATAACCAAAATAATCCAAGGTTTTTATTTAACACTGTGGCTAGACTAACAAATAAACAGACATCACCAGAGCAAATTATTCCGTTACAGTATAGTTGTAATGATTTTATGAATTACTTCAATGAGAAAATAGAAAGCATCCGAAATACAATTGTAAATGTACAATCCTCTATGGTGTCTTGTGATTCAGCCTCAATTATCGCCCCTCAAGAACAACTACACCGCTTTACAACTGTAGGACAGGAAGAGCTAAATAAACTTATCATTGCATCTAAACCAACAACATGTTTATTGGATCCAATACCCACTAAAATACTGAAAGAAGTGTTACCTGTAGTGGAAGAGCCTCTTCTCAATATTATTAACTCATCTTTATCTTTAGGTCATGTTCCAAAAATATTCAAGCTGGCAGTAATAAATCCTCTTATTAAGAAACCGCAATTAGATCAAAATAACTTAGCAAATTACAGACCCATTTCAAATCTTCCATTTATGTCTAAAATACTAGAAAAAATTGTGTCCGCTCAATTGTGTTCTTTCTTGCAAGAAAATGAGATATATGAAAAATTTCAGTCAGGATTCAGACCGCATCATAGCACAGAAACTGTGCTAGTTAAAATTACAAATGATTTACTTTTAGCTTCTGACCAAGGCTGTATCTCAATACTAGTTCTACTCGATCTTAGCGGTGCGTTTGACACTATCGATCATAAAATACTCTTGGATCGACTACAAAACTACACTGGTGTTCAGGGACAGGCATTAACCCTCTGGGGTCCAAGGTGTTTTTGGGGTCCTTGAGATGTTTTGACATACTCTGACATTTGTGCTTTTTTCAGTTGCTTATAAACATATTACTGGCAAAGGTGTAATTACACTCTATTTAGCACACACAGGGCTACCATAATGTGTTATCAACATGTATGTACATTTTTGTATTTTTGAGAGAATATTGTTTATGCGTGGTTATTGAAAAAAACTAAAACTTAAAGTTTCTGAAATAAGGCCACAAAACACATACTAAATATGTGCCCACAAGACTTTTGACTAATGTATGTTGTGGCCTAGAGTTTTTTCTTCAAAATGATCTGAAAATCATCCTGTCTTATCATTCACATAAAACAATAGATTGGTTTAAATTTAAAAATGACACTTTTTGTTTGGAAAGGCAATATGCGCAGGGGTGTGACCTGCTGTGATTCACACCTGAGAAGACAATGGGCCCGCATAATGAGCGCATAATGGGGCTGCATACTAATGACCCTTTCATTCAGGTGTGTCACTGAGCCACAAGAATGCAATGACAATATATATATATATATATATATATGCCTATATAATACAAAATTGGTTCACAGTTCCAATTATTTATTTATTTTTTAAATTGTGCTTGCAAATTCTATAATATCAAATGTAAAAATTTCTAGTAATTGTGCAGTTAATTATCATACTGTTTTTACAGAAAGTTTGGGAATGTATCCCAAATGTGTCACTAATAAAACACAATACAAATAATTTAAAGAGGAGGCTTATATTGAGCTTTTAAGATTTACCTAAGATTTATTTATATGTAGCCTACATATATTTTTGCTATTTTAATAAAAAGGTTACAATTACAACAACAATTAAAATTTTAACTATATATTTTAAATGTAAACTTTCTTTGTATTATATACTAAAGTATACATTTTATCATACATATTTCACAGTTGCGGATTAATTAGTTTGAATATAGCTTACAATCGAACAAACACTATAATAACATCTTAGCAACAAGCTTATTTGATGTGGCAGTATTTTACAGTAAAAACGACATCTTGTCTTTCATATGTAACATATCGTTTTTATGATTAGGACATATAAATGTTAATTTGCAGTTTAATACGTTGCTTATACAAAAATATTTTATTTCAACATATTTCAGTTGATTTTTATTCATCTCAGTATTGGAATATAGTTAGATAAAAGCTGTTCATTCATTCACACACAAAAACGCGATCCAAACAGTCTTTTTGTTTACAGACACTATTCCATATCGCGATTAGAACAAAGCACTTGAAAATAAAGAATGTACCTATTTCCTCGGCTGGATCCTTTGCTCCTCCAAATGAAACTACCTGTAGCCTACTTCTGAGGTAATTTTTTCCAGGATTATTATTAAGATAGTACTATTATTCCTCACAGCATCGTAATATGTGTCTCTTTCGGTGGTTATCCAGCTGATGTGTGGGCGTGGATCGCCTCAGAGCATTTGTGTTTGAATAGAGCGCGCGCTCCGTGGGCGTGGTCAAATTAACTTTAATGAGCTGAGACGAGAACGACTATCATCTCTCTCTTTTCGTACAGATTACATAAAATGAGAAAAAAATTTTTTTATATAAATTACTTCATTTAAAAGAAGATAATTCAGGCTTCATGCCTGTGTGCCTGTATACCTGTTTGACTGAGTATTTGCAGAGTTACAGATGATTTTTCGGACGCGTTTCAGAATGGACTTCACTGACAGAGAGAACGCAGAACGCGCATCATGTTTATTTTTCTTTATTAGGCGAAAAGCACAACACTTTGTTTTTATTGTGAGGTTCCACAAAAAAAATACAAACTTAACAGGATCGAATGATGTACAACACTTATATGTAAGATCAAAATTAACAGAGTAATTTGAGTCTCTTTTGCACTGATAAGGAAAAAAGTGAGCTGGTGTCGCCGGCGAGACCGCCGACCCCAGAGAGTTAAGCTGGTTCAGATCGTACTTATCGGACCGTTACCATTTTGTCTGTTTAAATGGGGAAAAATCGAAGATAACGTCAGTAGACTATGGAGTGCCGCAAGGATCGGTGTTAGGCCCTCTGCTATTCTCAATATATATGCTGCCACTTGGTAATATTATAAGAAAACATGGAATTAATTTCCACTGCTATGCTGATGACACTCAATTATATATTTCATCACGACCAGATGAATACACTAACTTATCTAAATTGACAGAATGTCTTAAAGATATAAAATGCTGGATGACGTGTAATTTCCTGCTATTAAATCCAGATAAAACTGAGGTATTACTTATTGGTCCAAAAAACTACCCACAAAATCTCTTACAATACAACTTTAATTTAGAAGGATGTCCTGTTACCTTATCGACTACAGTAAAAGACCTGGGAGTTATACTAGACCGCAACTTGTCTTTCGAAAATCATATTTCATATGTTACAAGAACTGCCTTTTTCCACCTTAGAAACATTGCTAAATTACGTAACATGCTATCTGTTTCTGATGCAGAAAAGTTAGTTCATGCATTCATGACCTCGAGACTAGATTACTGTAATGCTTTATTAGCTGGTTGTCCTGCATCCTCAATAAACAAGCTACAGTTAGTCCAAAATGCAGTCGCTAGAGTTCTTACTAGGTCAAGAAAATATGATCATATAACACCGATTCTATCATCTCTGCACTGGTTACCTATTAAGTTCCGTATCAATTACAAAGTACTACTACTGACCTATAAAGCCCTAAATGGTTTAGCTCCTGTGTATTTAATGGACCTTCTATCGCCCTACAATCCATCGCGTTCTTTAAGATCCCCAAATTCGAGGCTTCTGGTCATTCCTAGGATATCTAAGTCCACTAAAGGAGGGAGGGCGTTCTCACATTTAGCTCCTAAACTCTGGAATAGCCTTCCTGATACTGTTCGTGGCTCAGACTCGCTCTCCCAGTTCAAAACTAGATTAAAGACGCATCTCTTCAGCCAAACATTCACATAATGCTTACCTTTTATACCACTGTTGAATCAGATCGAATGCATTAATATTATGAACAGCAGCTACGCTAATTATTTTCCATCTGCTTTTCTGCTGTTATCTCGGGACGCTAGTCCCGAGGTAAATAGCGTTCGTCAGCTCCAGTTTGTATCCAGCCTCTCACGGAGACTTCAGATGCCCCAACACCTGCGATGAGACGACTCGACGCCTGTGAAGAGACGACTCAACGCCGGCGATATGTTATGCCCTAAATTAATACATGATGATTAACTAACTATATTCTTCTATGTACATTTCTGAAATGCACTTTCTGTAAAGCTGCTTTGAAACAATATGTATTGTGAAAAGCGCTATACAAATAAATTTGAATTGAATTGAATAAGGGCAGGTGGAGTGGTGGAGGGTCTCATAAGGGGAGGTGGAGTGATAGAGGGTCTCATAAGGGCAGGTGGAGTGATAGAGGGTCTCATAAGGGCAGGTGGAGTGATGGAGGGTCTCATAAGGGCAGGTGGAGTGATGGAGGGTCTCATAAGGGCAGGTGGAGTGATGGAGGGACTCATAAGGGCAGGTGGAGTGATGGAGGGACTCATAAGGGCAGGTGGAGTAAGGACAGGTGGAGTGATGGAGGGACTCATAAGGGCAGGTGGAGTGATGGAGGGTCTCATAAGGGCAGGTGGAGTGATGGAGGGACTCATAAGGGCAGGTGGAGTGATGGAGGGACTCATAAGGGCAGGTGGAGTGATGGAGGGACTCATAAGGGCAGGTGGAGTGATGGAGGGACTCATAAGGGCAGGCGGAGTGGTGGAGGGTCTCATAAGGGCAGGTGGAGTGATGGAGGGACTCATAAGGGCAGGTGGAGTGATGGAGGGACTCATAAGGGCAGGTGGAGTGATGGAGGGACTCATAAGGGCAGGTGGAGTAAGGGCAGGTGGAGTGATGGAGGGACTCATAAGGGCAGGTGGAGTGATGGAGGGTCTCATAAGGGCAGGTGGAGTGATGGAGGGACTCATAAGGGCAGGTGGAGTGATGGAGGGACTCATAAGGGCAGGTGGAGTGATGGAGGGTCTCATAAGGGCAGGTGGAGTGATGGAGGGACTCATAAGGGCAGGTGGAGTGATGGAGGGACTCATAAGGGCAGGAGGAGTGATGGAGGGACTCATAAGGGCAGGTGGAGTGATGGAGGGACTCTAAGGGCAGGTGGAGTGATGGAGGGTCTCATAAGGGCAGGTGGAGTGATGGAGAGACTCATAAGGGCAGGTGGAGTGATGGAGGGACTCATAAGGGCAGGTGGAGTGATGGAGGGACTCATAAGGGCAGGTGGAGTAAGGGCAGGTGGAGTGATGGAGGGACTCATAAGGGCAGGTGGAGTGATGGAGGGTCTCATAAGGGCAGGTGGAGTGATGGAGGGACTCATAAGGGCAGGTGGAGTGATGGAGGGACTCATAAGGGCCGGTGGAGTGATGGAGGGACTCATAAGGGCAGTTGGAGTGATGGAGGGACTCATAAGGGCAGGGGGAGTGATGGAGGGACTCATAAGGGCAGGTGGAGTGATGGAGGGACTCATAAGGGCAGGTGGAGTGATGGAGGGACTCATAAGGGCAGGTGGAGAGATGGTGGGACTCATAAGGGCAGGTGGAGTGATGGAGGGACTCATAAGGGCAGGTGGAGTTGTGGAGGGTCTCATAAGGGGAGGTGGAGTGATGGAGGGTCTCATAAGGGCAGGTGGAGTGATGGAGGGACTCATAAGGGAAGGTGGAGTGATGGAGGGACTCATAAGGGCAGGTGGAGTGATGGAGGGACTCATAAGGGCAGGTGGAGTGATGGAGGGTCTCATAAGGGCAGGTGGAGTGGTGGAGGGTCTCATAAGGGGAGGTGGAGTGATGGAGGGTCTCATAAGGGCAGGTGGAGTGATGGAGGGACTCATAAGGGCAGGTGGAGTGATGGAGGGTCTCATAAGGGCAGGTGGAGTGATGGAGGGTCTCATAAGGGCAGGTGGAGTGATGGAGGGTGGAGTGATGGAGGGTCTCATAAGGGCAGGTGGAGTGATGGAGGGTCTCATAAGGGCAGGTGGAGTGATGGAGGGTCTCATAAGGGCAGGTGGAGTGATGGAGGGTCTCATAAGGGCAGGTGGAGTGATGGAGGGACTCATAAGGGCAGGTGGAGTGATGGAGGGACTCATAAGGGCAGGTGGGGTGATGGAGGGACTCATAAGGGCAGGTGGAGTGGTGGAGGGTGGAGTGATGGAGGGTCTCATAAGGGCAGGTGGAGTGATGGAGGGTCTCATAAGGGGAGGTGGAATGATGGAGGGTCTCATAAGGGCAGATGGAGTGATGGAGGGTCTCATAAGGGCAGGTGGAGTGATAGAGGGTCTCATAAGGACAGGTGGAGTGATGGAGGGTCTCATAAGGGCATAAGGGCAGGTGGAGTGATGGAGGGTCTCATAAAGGCAGGTGGAGTGATGGAGGGACTCATAAGGGCAGGTGGAGTGATGGAGGGACTCATAAGGGCAGGTGGGGTGATGGAGGGACTCATAAGGGCAGGTGGAGTGGTGGAGGGACTCATAAGGGCAGGTGGAGTGATGGAGGGTCTCATAAGGGCAGGTGGAGTGATGGATGGTCTCATAAGGGCCGGTGGAGTGATGGAGGGACTCATAAGGGCCGGTGGAGTGATGGAGGGACTCATAAGGGCCGGTGGAGTGGTGGAGGGTCTCATAAGGGCAGGTGGAGTGATGGAGGGTCTCATAAGGGCCGGTGGAGTGATGGAGGGACTCATAAGGGCAGGTGGAGGGATGGAGGGTCTCATAAGGGCAGGTGGAGTGATGGAGGGTCTCATAAGGGCAGGTGGAGTGATGGAGGGTCTCATAAGGGCAGGTGGAGTGATGGAGGGACTCATAAGGGCAGGAGGAGTGATGGAGGGACTCATAAGGGCAGGTGGAGTGATAGAGGGACTCATAAGGGCAGGAGGAGTGATGGAGGGTCTCATAAGGGCAGGTGGAGTGATGGAGGGTCTCATAAGGGCAGGTGGAGTGATGGAGGGTCTCATAAGGGCAGGTGGAGTGATGGAGGGACTCATAAGGGCAGGAGGAGTGATGGAGGGACTCATAAGGGCAGGTGGAGTGATAGAGGGACTCATAAGGGCAGGAGGAGTGATGGAGGGTCTCATAAGGGCAGGTGGAGTGATAGAGGGTCTCATAAGGGCAGGTGGAGTGATAGAGGGACTCATAAGGGCAGATGGAGTGATGGAGGGACTCTAAGGGCAGGTGGAGTGATGGAGGGACTCATAAGGGCAGGTGGAGTGATGGAGGGACTCATAAGGGCAGGTGGAGTGATGGAGGGACTCATAAGGGCAGGTGGAGTGATGGAGGGACTCATAAGGGCAGGAGGAGTGATGGAGGGACTCATAAGGGCAGGAGGAGTGATGGAGGGACTCATAAGGGCAGGTGGAGTGATGGAGGGACTCATAAGGGCAGGAGGAGTGATGGAGGGACTCATAAGGGCAGGTGGAGTGATGGAGGGACTCATAAGGGCCGGTGGAGTGATGGAGGGACTCATAAGGGCAGTTGGAGTGATGGAGGGACTCATAAGGGCAGGGGGAGTGATGGAGGGACTCATAAGGGCAGGTGGAGTGATGGAGGGACTCATAAGGGCAGGTGGAGTGATGGAGGGACTCATAAGGGCAGGTGGAGTGATGGAGGGACTCATAAGGGCAGGCGGAGTGGTGGAGGGTCTCATAAGGGCAGGTGGAGTGATGGAGGGACTCATAAGGGCAGGTGGAGTGATGGAGGGACTCATAAGGGCAGGTGGAGTGATGGAGGGACTCATAAGGGCAGGTGGAGTAAGGGCAGGTGGAGTGATGGAGGGACTCATAAGGGCAGGTGGAGTGATGGAGGGTCTCATAAGGGCAGGTGGAGTGATGGAGGGACTCATAAGGGCAGGTGGAGTGATGGAGGGACTCATAAGGGCAGGTGGAGTGATGGAGGGTCTCATAAGGGCAGGTGGAGTGATGGAGGGACTCATAAGGGCAGGTGGAGTGATGGAGGGACTCATAAGGGCAGGAGGAGTGATGGAGGGACTCATAAGGGCAGGTGGAGTGATGGAGGGACTCTAAGGGCAGGTGGAGTGATGGAGGGTCTCATAAGGGCAGGTGGAGTGATGGAGAGACTCATAAGGGCAGGTGGAGTGATGGAGGGACTCATAAGGGCAGGTGGAGTGATGGAGGGACTCATAAGGGCAGGTGGAGTAAGGGCAGGTGGAGTGATGGAGGGACTCATAAGGGCAGGTGGAGTGATGGAGGGTCTCATAAGGGCAGGTGGAGTGATGGAGGGACTCATAAGGGCAGGTGGAGTGATGGAGGGACTCATAAGGGCCGGTGGAGTGATGGAGGGACTCATAAGGGCAGTTGGAGTGATGGAGGGACTCATAAGGGCAGGGGGAGTGATGGAGGGACTCATAAGGGCAGGTGGAGTGATGGAGGGACTCATAAGGGCAGGTGGAGTGATGGAGGGACTCATAAGGGCAGGTGGAGAGATGGTGGGACTCATAAGGGCAGGTGGAGTGATGGAGGGACTCATAAGGGCAGGTGGAGTTGTGGAGGGTCTCATAAGGGGAGGTGGAGTGATGGAGGGTCTCATAAGGGCAGGTGGAGTGATGGAGTAATTTGAGTCTCTTTTGCACTGATAAGGAAAAAAGTGAGCTGGTATCGCCGGCGAGACCGCCGACCCCAGAGGGTTAAAGAGAAAAGAATCATTTCATCCGATGATTAAAAAATGAATAAGATAGCCTTGACAGCCAACTTACTGGAGTTCCACAACTACTGAAGAACTTGTTCTCTCCACCGGACTGTGTGTGTGTCGGTAAGGTAAAGGTGGAAAGTAAAGTCCTGCGCGGGACTGTTTTCTTCATCCCGCTCCCGCCCGCGCCCGCCGAATTTCTGACCATTACCGCCCGCTCCCGCGACGTATATGTTACACTCCCGCAATATGCATCTCCACTCCCGCCCGCAAACTCTGAGAATTTATTCCCGCACAATAATAGAGATGCATTGACTTTGTGTCTTCTCCCATCCCGCAGGAAAAAACACGTATTTGTATTGCTGTTATTAAAGAGATTCATGGGGTTGTTTGTTTCGTTTCCCTGGCCTGCATGTATTCTGACGCACTGATCAGGAAGATGAATAGTAGTCCAAATGTCAGACTTGGCTTGCTTAGGTTTTGTGCTGTAAATACCTTGTTTGAGGTTCTTTTCCACATCATTGACATCTCCATCATGTCGCTATAGGCTATCTCCCGATCCCGCAGTTGTTGTTTTTAACCGCCCATTCCTGCCCGCAACAAAGTTAAAACCGCCCGCTCCTGCGAGATTTGCGTTGGGTCCTGCGGGAATTCAATACAAGATTGCCCTCATTACCCACCTTTGCATCTATAGCAATGCCCCGCAATACCTCAAAGACCTCCTTACCCCTCATTCATCCACCCGTAACCTCCAGTCCCAAAGCACAAACCTCCTCAATCAGCCACGCTCAAGACTCCGCACCATGGGAGACCGAGCCTTCTGCTCTGCTGCCCCTTGCATCTGGAACTCCCTCCCTGAACATCTGCGAAAACCCCAGTCTGTGGACAATTTAAAAAAAGCGCTTAAAACTGTTTTGTTCAGGCAGGAGTTCTTAAGATGTCCTTAGGCTTTGCTAATTTTTTACTTTGCACTAAAAACTCCTCTTTTAGCTGTTTTTTTCTCTTATGTATTTTATCACTTGTTTTTTGTTTCTGATTTTAATTAGTTCTATATGGTTTCTGTAGCACTTTGAGATTGTTTTATGAAAAGTGCTTTATAAATAAAAATGTATTGTTATTATTATTATTATTATTATTATATAACATTTCCATTCATTTGGATTAAAAAAATATATTTTTAAAAACAAACAAATGAACTTAATGAAATTCATATTTGTTAGTCATACATAATAAAACGGGTCAGAAGACAAAAAGATCCTGACATAGTTTATGATTAACTATTTGCATCTATTTAATTTATTTAAATAATCATTTAGTGAAAAACTGTGTGAAAGCATACAGTCATAATTTGAACAGGATGTTATTGTATTTTACTTAATTAATCAATTTGAATGACTAATTTGACGAAATGATTGAGGGAATCATGGGGGGAGAAATCAGGTTATTTCAGTGCAAAAACATAAATAGTAGTGCTGTCAAACGATTAAAATATTTAACCGCGATTAATCGCATTAATGTCAAAGTTAACTTGTGATTAATCGCAATTAATCGCACATTTTTATCTATTCTAAATGTCTCTTGATTTCTTTTTGTCCCATTATTTTTTCTCCTTTTAATGCTCTTATCAACATGGAAAAGTGGATCGGCTTGCTTTGTGCAAATGTTTTTTTATTGAAAACAACATTGGCATATACTGTGTTCAATTTCACACTAAAACATTCTCACTTGGAGCAAATAATCTCTCACACAATGTAACACTGTCTATCAATAAAAGGGTGAAAGAAATACTGACGAGGTCCTGATATTGACGAGGGGGCGGAGAATTCGCATCAGCTGTTTGTGTGTATGTGTGTGTGTGTGTGCTTGGCCATCATCAAGTGGTATTTCAGACTGGACGTGCTGCGGTGATGATAGCTCAGTTCACAACGACAAAGAGTAGTTGTCAATGCGTGTAGTGCGTTACCTCCTGTTACGGATCAATCACGTTGTGTCGTGTGGTGTGAACTAGCTCAACAACTTGAACACTCCTGATTTCACAGAGAGCAAGTCATGTAGTGTGAACCGCACAGTTCAGCCCGACGTTTTAAAATCATGTAGTGTGAACTAGGCTTTAGAAGAACTCGATATTGCAACAGAAACTTTTAACTCTCTCTTTTCCAGCACTTTAGACGCAGTTTCTCCGTTGCGCTTAAAGAAGATTAAAGAAAATTGTCCAACGCCGTGGTACAGCGAGCACACACACACTCAGGCCCTTAAGAGAGCAGCCAGAAAAATGGAGCGCAACTGGAAGAAAACTAAACTAGAGGTATTTCGGATTTCATGGAAGGAGAGCTCGATTGCTTACAGAGAGGCCTTATTTGTCAACCCTATTAGAAGAAAATAAACATAATCCTAGGTATTTATTTGAAACAGTGGCTAAACTAACGAAAAAGAAAGCTTCAAGCCCAGAAGTGTCCAAGCAACACAGCAGTAATGACTTTATGACTTTCTTCACTTATAAGATTGATAATATCAGGGACAAAATTATAACTATGCAACCGTCTACTACAGTATCGCATCAGGGAGTGCATTGTAGTCTCCCTGAGGAAAAATTTGGTTAATTTGTTTCTATAGGAGAGGAAGAATTTTGCAAACTCGTTAATTCATCTAATTCAACAACTTGTATGTTAGACCCTATTCTGACTAAGCTACTGAAAGAGATGCTTCCAGATGTCATATATCCTCTTCTTAATATCATTTATTCGTCCTTGTCTCTAGGATACATACCAAAAACCTTTAATCTGGCTATGATACTCTGTACATGCTACCATTAGGAGATATCATTAGGAAACATGGAGTTAGCTTTCACTGTTATGCCGATGATACTCAGCTGTATATTTCTTCAAAACCTAACGAAACTTACCAATTCACAAAATTAACGGAATGCATAGCTGATATAAAAAAATTGGATGACTAGTCATTTCCTACTACTTAATTCTGAAAAAACAGAGATTCTAATTATTGGACAAAAAAACTTCCTCACATAATAACCTAGAATATTGTCTAACACTTGATGGCTGCTCTGTCAAGTCTTCGTCGTCGGTTAGGAACTGGGGTGTGCTCTTTGATAGCAATCTTTCATTTGAAAGTCACGTGAATAGTATCTGTAAAACCGCATTTTTCCATCTTAAAAATATATCTAAATTACATCATATGCTCTCATTGACAAATGCGGAAGTTAGTTCATGCGTTCATGACATCAAGGCTAGATTACTGTAATGCTCTACTGGGTGGTTGCCCTGCACGCTTAACCCTTGTGTTATGTTGCGGGTCAATTTGACCCGTTTCGATTTTCAAGTTGTTGGAAATACTGGTTAACCTTTGTTTTTTTTCTTGATATTTTGTGACTTTTTCTCATTTATCATGATGAACATGCATGCAAAGTTTCAACATGCTGATGTGTTTTGACATATACAAACAAAATTACTGTTACGTTCGTGATGTTCGCGGGTCGATTTGAACCTCATAGACAGCCATTCAAAAGCAACTGTACAGACACAAAATAAAAACATTTATTTTCTGTATGTCAGGGCACTTCAACTCCAGTTCTAACGTGCAAGTGCATCTAAAAGTGCTCTAACCCTAACCAAACACACTTGAAAAAGATAAAATTACAGTGTTCAGAATTATTTGCAAATTACAGATGAAAATCTTTGTCAGACACAGATAGTAAAATAAGCTCTCATTTCAATATTCAAAATATCTAAAATACCTAGCTTTTAACCAAAACTTTTATGTAGGATTTTCAAAGGCAGATTCACAGAGCCAAAAAATAAATAAAAAACATTTATTTGATGTATGTTTTTGTTATGTTTGGTTTCTCACTTCCCAGTGAGTGAATAATGAAACTAGGAAAATAGGTCTTAGGAAACTAGGGAAAGTTAACTTAGGAAAATGAAAAATTTTCATTTTACAGCAATTATTTTTGTTCAGTTACGATGTTCAAAGCATAAAATGTAAAAAAATAAATAAAAATAAAATAAAAAAAATATATGCAAAAAAATCAGTATACTGTTTATTTTCCAATTTTGTCAAAACAAAACTGTTTTAAAAAATGTTTTAAAAACATTTTCATAAATCATATTTTCAGATATAATGTTTTTGTAATGTTTGACAAATGCTGATATTAAAAGTTTACAGTTTGTATCTAAATCTTTGTTGTTTTTCATAGTGTGATTTTTGGGGAATTGTATTGAATCCAATTAGGGTCAATTTGACCCGGTCCATAAGGGGAGTACACAGAATTCGAACAGAACACAAGGGTTAATAAACAAACTACAGCTAGTTCAAAACGCAGCAGCTCGAGTTCTTACCAGAACCAGGAAGTATGACCATATTAGCCCGGTTCTGTCAACACTGCATTGACTCCCTATTAACCCTCTGGGGACCAAGGGGTTTTTGGGGCCCTTGGGATGTTTTGACATGCACTGACATTTGTGCTTTTTTTAGTTATTTATAAACATGTTAATGGCAAAGGTGTAAATTCACTCTATATAGCACAAACGGGGCTACCATAATATTTGAGCAACATGTATGTACATGTTTGTATTTTTGAGAGAATATTATTTATGCATGGTTATTGAAAAACTTAAAAATGAAAGTTTCTGAAATAAGGCCACAAAACACATATTGATTATTTCTTCACAAGACTTTTGAAAATTGTATCACATAGTCTAGAATATTTGCTCCAAAACTATGTGAGAATCATCCTGACTACTCATTCTGATAAGTCAATACAGTCTTTTAGAATGTGTATGGCGTGTTTTGTTTGAGAAAGCTCTATGCGAGGAGGCGTGATCTCTCATTAATATGTATGGCATTTCACACCTGAGAAAGTGTCACAGTTCTGTCACCCTTGTCTGGGATTTCTCTTGGTATAGTGACAGAGCTGTGACACTCCCGGTTTGTCATGTGTTTGTGTTAGTCTGGTCTGTTGTGAGCACATGGCTGTCATGGTATTTCCTTGTGCCATGTGCTCTCCTGTCAATTGTCAAACCCCGCCCATCTTGTTATCTCGTTATTGTTTAATGTCCCTCACCTGCCTGCCTCGTTATGTTCCTTTGTTTGTTCCCTATTTAGTCTCCCTGTGCTTGCAGTCCTGTGCTGGTTCGTTATCTATGTTTCCCTTGTGTTTTCAGTGCATACCCGAGTTCTCTCTTGTTTTCCCCTACGGGATAGTTTTGGTTTGTGAGCGCGATCCGGGGGCGGTTGGCAACACTGGACTGTGACTGGAGCACTGATGGCAGGAAATGACGGTAGCTCTGGTAGCGACCCGGAAATGGAGGATGAATCATGTAGCGGGAGTGTTGGAGGGAATGAATGGAGTAGAATAGCAAAGCGGAAAAGAAAGAAAACCTATAGCCAAGTAGAGTGAGTAGGATTGAGGTGGAAGAATTTAAAGTAATGATGACATTCGGGGAAACCGGAATGACATTAAATCCAATTAAACTGACCAAAGCTTTGAAAAGAGTGTTAGGAGAAATAAAGAATGCAAAGACCCTGAGAGATGGAAAGGTGATTATTATGTGTAAAGACGAAAAACAACAAAAGAAGGCGCTGGATATTAATTCAATGCTTGGATATTCGGTAACAAGCACAATGATGACTAGGAAACCATGGTTAAGAGGTGTCATTTATGGAATCCCAACTGATGTTCCTGTTGATAAAATTAAAAGCGTCATTGAAGGGAGCAAGGTCGTTGGAGCAAAAAGGCTCCAATATGGTAAAAACAAAGAAAGGAAGGATAGTCTGTCGGTGATGCTTCAGTTTGATGAAGAAATAATGCCAGAGAGGATTAAAATAGGATATGTAAGTTATCAAGTAAGACCTTACGTTCCTCCCCCACTAAGATGCTTCAAGTGTCAGAAGTATGGACATGTAAGTGCGGTTTGCAGAGGTAATTTACGATGTGCGAGGTGTGGGGGCGAACATGAATATGGTAAATGTGACATAGGAGCGAAGGCAAAATGCTGCAATTGCAGTGATGAGCATAGTGCTGGCTTTGGGGGATGCAGGGTACACAAACATGCGGTGAAAATCCAGAATGTGAGAATTACGGAGGGGGTGACTTATGCTGAAGCCGCAAAGAAAGCAAAACGACATGAACAGAGACAGGGAGAGGTGGTTAGTAAGGAGGGCAATGGAATTGAAATGGTTCAGGTAAAGACAAATGAGGATAAATTGGTGATTGTAAAAATGGAATTCGTGTCATTTATGGTCGAAGTGATAAATTGTTCGGCTCAAACAGAAAGTAGAACAGAAAGAATTAAAATCATTATAAGGGCAGCAGAGAGATACTTGACTGTACCGGAGTAACTTCGGAAAAAATAAATGACACGCTTATGGCTAAATCAAGTGTTCAAACTTCATGTGGAAGTACATAATAATTATGGTTTTAACGGTTTTGCAATGGAATGCTAGAAGTATTATTGCAAATGGACCAGAATTTAAGAGGTATGTAGATCAACAAGATAAGAAACCTAATATAATTTGCATTCAAGAAACGTGGTTAAAACCTCACCTAAAATTTGTATTGCAAAGATATAATATAGTAAGGAGAGATAGAGGGGCAGGAAATGGAGGTGGGGTGGCCACTTTTATTAAAAATGATATAGAATATAGAGTCATTAATGAGATCAAAGCATATGAGTTGGTGGTGATAGAAGTATTTGCAGGGAATCAAACTATTTGAATAATAAATTATTATAATCCTTGTAGTAAACTTAGTAAAGAGTTAGAGAAGGTTATTGGGTCAGGAAATCAGAAAGTAATTTGGTGTGGAGATTTTAATGCACATAGCACTTTATGGGGAAGTAGTAGTGATGATTATAATGGAGGGTAGTAGAAGAAATTTTAGACAGTAATGGGTTAGTATGTTTAAATGACGGGAGAAACACGAGAATAGATTTGGTTCGTGGAGTTGGGTCAGCAATTGATTTAACATTGGTTTCTGAAGAGATAGCAAATAAATGTATATGGGATGTGTGGGAAGAAAATATTATGGGTAGTGATCACTATATAATTTTAAGTAAGGTAGGGATGAGTGTATTGGAGCATAATGTGTTTTTAGCACCAAGATGGAGATTTAAAAAAGCAAATTGGGAAGTGTATGAGTATTTAAGCGAGGTAGAAATAACAGCATTAGATCTAAATGCGATAGAGGATATAGAGGAGTATAATGAGAAAATATGTAAAGTATTGTTTGAGGTAACAGATAGAGTAATAGGTAAAAAGGGATTATGTAAAAAAAGAAAAGCAGTTCCGTGGTGGACAGAAGAATGTAGTATCGCAGTTAAAAATAGGAATAAAGCATTTAGGAAAATTAAAAAAAACTAATTTATTTGGAGATTTTATCTATTATAAGAGAGCACTAGCTGAGGTGAGAAGAAAAGTAAGAATAGCTAAAAAGAAGTACTGGAGAGATTGGTGTAACTCAATAGGAGGAGATGTTGACATAAGTGAAATGTGGGGATCAATTAGAAAAATGGGGGGAATATATAGAAATCAGGTTATACCAGTTTTAAAACATGATGTAGGAAAAATGGCTGTGGCAGATAAAGAAAAGGCTGAAATGCTGGCTAAAGTATTTGTTAAAGTCCATAGTTATGATAATGTAAAAGAGGATATTAAAAAGAACAGAATTAAGAATAAGAGTCAGCATCCAGACGTGTTGATGAAAAGGAACCCTACTGGAGACACCTTAGATGCAGATTTTAGTATTTATGAATTAAAGATGGCTTTAGGAGGAGTCAAACATACATCTCCTGGAAGAGACGATATATGTTATGTAATGATTCAACATTTGTCAGATAGATCATTGAAAGTGATTCTAAATTTATTCAATAAGATCTGGAATACAGGAAAGCTTCCTTCTTCATGGAAACATGGAATAATAATACCCATAGGCAAACCTGGAAAGGATACATCCAATCCAATTAATTATAGGCCAATTGCACTAACCGCTAATTTATGTAAATTGATGGAAAAAATGATTGTACGTAGATTAAATTATATATTGGAAGTTAAAGGACTTATGTCACCATATCAAAGTGGATTTAGGGCAGGTCGAAATTCTATGGATGCTGTGGTAAGCCTGGAAGCAGATATCAGGAAAGCTCAGGTTAATAAAGAAGTAATGGTAGGGGTGTTATTCGACATCGAGAAAGCTTATGATATGCTTTGGAAAGAGGGACTTTTAATAAAAATGAAATGTATGGGAATTGGAGGAAAGATGTATAATTGGATTATGGACTTTCTTTTTGAAAGAACAATTCAAGTTAGGATAGGAGTAGAGTATTCAGAGATATAAAAGATAGAGAACGGAACTCCTCAAGGAAGTGTATGCAGCCCAGTTTTATTTAATATTATGATAAATGATGTTTTTTGTAATATAAAAGGTGATGTAGGAAGAGCATTATTTGCGGATGACGGGGCAATTTGGAAAAGAGGTCATAATATTGCATGTGTAACACAAAGTATTCAAAAAGCAGTGGATGAAGTAGAGGGGTGGGCAAATAATTGGAGCTTTAGGTTATCTGTGGCTAAAACTCAGGTTATATGTTTTACTAATAGGAAAAAAATACCAGAGGTTAAATTAAAGTTGTATAAGCAGGAAATGGAGCAAGTGCCTGTAGTCAAATATCTTGGTGTATGGATGGATTCCAGGATGACTTTTGCTATACATGCTAAAAATCTGATTAAGAAATGTAAAAAAGGAATAAATATATTAAGATGTTTAACAGGGGTGGAATGGGGAGCTTGTAGGTTATCGTTGAAAAGAATATATAATACTTCAATTAGATCAAGTTTAGATTGCGGAAGTATAGAGTCACCGTCGGCCGGAGTGAATGCGGTCACGCCCACAAGTGGCAAAAAGAATGAGCGGCAGCATTTGTTTTCAGCGTGAATGCCATGAAAATCACACAAAACACATCTAAAACGGGAAAGAGCTTTGCGATTGACTGTACAACTAGATTTGACCAGAAATCTGAGGTACTGTATATTTTTACAGACTGCAAAAAGCTACAGAACAGACTATATTCTGCATAATTGGATGTTTTTAAATAAACACTGACAAAAAACTATACAAGTTTTAGGGCTGGACGATATGATGATATACAGTATAACATTAATGTAAGTGATCACTCGGATTTAGACCTATCTATATTGTATTTATATAAAACTTTTACAGGTAAATTGTCTTCATTTATTTCCCCGGCGTCGAAATCAGGCACATATAAATGTCAGGAAACACGATTCCTGGCTGCATGTCAATATCCATGGATCACTGGATCTTTGATAAGTTATAAGGAACACTATATCGAGTCCAACTTTTAGTTTAAACTGATAATAGTTTGTTTTACTCGCGTTAACGCAGTTTCCCCTATTAACTCCAGTCACACAGCAGCTCTTCTGCCACTCAGTCCCGCTGAGGGGGGCGTGTTCCGGCGGGGAAGTGACGTTAATGCATTCCCTCTATAGTTTACGGATTTGCAAACGAGACTACACTCAAAAAGATTGAAGCGATACAAAATCAAGCTCTAAGAATATGTTGTGGTGCAGTCAGAACATCTCCCATAGCAGCTTTACAGGTAGAAGTTGGTGTTGCTCCGTTAAAACTCCGAAGACATAAAATAAGACTGAATTATTGGGTCAATATAAAAGGCCATAAAAAGAATCATCCAGTGAAGGGGGTATTAGAAGAATGCTGGGAACATGGGAACAAAAACATTAAAAGCTTGGGATGGAGTGTTCAAAGAGAAGCACAAGAAGCGGGTATTGAAGATTGTGATGTAAGCCCTACAGTGATATTTTCCAGTATACCACCATGGTTGTTTCCAAGGCCAATAATTGACCTTCAAATTCAAATGAAAATTCAAAATAAGAAAGACATCCTAAAGAATATTATAACACAGCAGTATTTAGATCAGATGTACTCATCATGGGTGCAAATATTTACTGATGGGTCTAAGGATCCTAGCTCTGGAAGAACAGCCCTTACGGCGCCACCCAAGCATCTCGCCCTTACGGCGCCACCCAAGCGTCTCGCCCTTACGGCGCCACCCAAGCGTCTCGCCCTTATGGCGCCACCCAAGCATCTCGCCCTTATGGCGCCACCCAAGCATCTCGCCCTTATGGCGCCACCCAAGCATCTCGCCCTTACGGCGCCACCCAAGCGTCTCGCCCTTACGGCGCCACCCAAGCGTCTCGCCCTGACGGCGCCGCCCAAGCACGTCACGTCTGCCGATCCAGAGACTGTTCACGCCAAGTCCGCCGAGCCAGTGTCTCCGGACAAGATGGCTGCCGCCGAGCTTGTGTGTGCTTCTGATCCTGAGCTGGTGTTTGCTTCTGTTCCTGAGCCGGTGTCTGCTTCTGTTCCTGCGCCGGTGTCTGTTCCTGCGCCATGGCCGCCCAAAGGGTCGTCTCCGCCATGGCCGAAAGGTCTGCCCCATCCCGGTTGCATGCTCCGCCCTGGTCGTCTCTGCCATGGGCGCCCGAAGGGTCTGCCCCGTCTCGGTCGCCTGCACAGCCTGGTCCACCCTGGTCGTCTCCACCATGGCCACTCGAAGGGTTCTCTCCGCCATGGCTGTCCCAATGGGGTTCACCGCCATGGCCGTCTGAACGGGCTTTACTGCCCTCGTCACCTGCACAGCCTGCTCCGCCCTGGTCACCTGCACAGCCGGATCCGCCCTGGTCGCCTGCACAGCCGGATCCGCCCTGGCCACCCGCTGGACTGTCTGAGCCACCCTGGTCTTCAGCCTGGAGTCGGGACCCGCCCTTCCCCCCCTGGCTCAACCCTCCCGTCCCTCCTTGGCTCCCATCCCTCCCTCCCCTCTCTGTGTATGTGTTCTGATCTGCTTGTCTTGTCTGCTCTTTGGTCTTGCACGTTTGATGTTCTTGTCTTGTTTTTGGTGTCCCTCCTTGGTAACGCCAGGTGGCGTTCCTTTGAGGGGGGGTAGTGTCACAGTTCTGTCACCCTTGTCTGGGATTTCTCTTGGTATAGTGACAGAGCTGTGACACTCCCGGTTTGTCATGTGTTTGTGTTAGTCTGGTCTGTTGTGAGCACATGGCTGTCATGTTATTTCCTTGTGCCATGTGCTCTCCTGTCAATTGTCAAACCCCGCCCATCTTGTTATCTCGTTATTGTTTAATGTCCCTCACCTGCCTGCCTCGTTATGTTCCTTTAATTGTTCCCTATTTAGTCTCCCTGTGTTTGCAGTCCTGTGCTGGTTCGTTATCTATGTTTCCCTTGTGTTTTCAGTGCATACCCGAGTTCTCTCTTGTTTTCCCCTACGGGATAGTTTTGGTTTGTAGTTTGTTTAATAAATATCCTTCCTGCACTTGGATCCTCGCTTCCTGATTTACCCATCCCGTGACAGAAAGACAAAGACCCTCCCATAATAGCCCGATTACCACATAATCCAAAGATACACAACAAAGGACTGGTTTCTGGTTAAAATTGCTTTTTAATTATATATATACACACACACACACACTGCTTAGAATAAGTGAAAACACCCATGCTAAAGTTGACTAAAAAGAGGAATAAAAAATCTTAATGCCTTAATTTAAAAAATGAGGAAAACTCCAACCTTTAGGGACATGAATAATGTCCCTGAATTCTTTGTGAATGAATAATGTATCGCAAATAATTAAATGTTCTTCTTTAAAATACAGAGTGCATACGTCTGGACACTTCTATCACACTAATGATCGTTGAGACGGAAGAGAATCAATCAAAACTAACTTTAGCTGGAAAATAACTTAATTCTAGAGCTGCCATAAAGCCAGAACAATCTGTTACTTTAATTTCCTATTACCACTGTAAAGCCGCTTTGGAACAATCTACATTGTTAAAAGCGCTATATAAATGAAGATGACTTGACTTTACTTGACTATGACAACAAATTCAAGCTTCAAAGATAATAGGTGGGATGTCTGATGGAATTGACATAGGCAAGGCAAGGCAAGGCAAGTTTATTTATATAGCACATTTCATACACAATGGTAATTCAAAGTGCTTTACATAGAAGAAATTAAAATAATCAAAACAAATAAGAATAATTAAAACAGTTTAGAATAAAAAATAAAGTACAGTATTCTAACAGTCGGACGAACAGTGGCACAGTGCTCATTCAGTAAATGCATAGCTAAACAGATGTGTTTTGAGTCTGGATTTTAATGTAACTACTGTAGGAGCACATCTGATCTCTTCTGGAAGCTGTTCCAGCTGCGGCTGGCATAATAGCTAAAAGCAGACTCTCCTTGCTTAGAGTGAACCCTTGGTATTTCTAGCTGATGTGATCCTAATGATCTGAGTGATCTGTAAGGTTTATATTCAGTGAGCATATCTGCAATATATTGAGGTCCTAGCCCATTAAAAGATTTATATACCAGTAATAATACTTTAAAGTCAATCCTAAATGTAACTGGGAGCCAGTGTAGAGACCTGAGGACTGGTGTGATGTGTTCATATTTTCTGATCCTGCTCAGAATCCTGGCAGCAGCGTTCTGTATGAGCTGCAACTGTCTTATGGTCTTTTTAGGAAGGCCAGTGAGGAGTCCATTACAGTAATCCACCCTGCTGGTGATGAAAGCATGCACAAGTTTCTCTAAGTCTTGACTGGAAACAAAGCATCTAATTCTTGCAATATTTTTCAGATGATAGTATGCTGATTTAGTTATTGCTTTGACATGACTACTGAAACTAAGGTCTGACTCTAGAGACACACCAAGATTCCTGAATTGATTTTTAGTTGTTAGACCCCTAGCGTCAAGGTATGCATTCACCTTGAGAACTTCATCTTTGTTTCCAAACGCAATGACTTCAGTTTTGTCTTTGTTTAACTGAAAAAAGTTTTGGCACATCCAACTGTTTACTTCATCAATGCATTGGCACAGGGAGTCAATGGGGCTGTAGTCGTTAGGCGATAGGGCTAAGTAGAGCTGTGTGTCGTCTGCATAGCTGTAGTAAGAGATTCGGTTCTTTCTCATTATTTGGCTCATTAGGAGCATATACAGGTTGAACAGGAGTGGTGCAAGAATTGAGCCTTGAGGGACTCCGCATGTCATGGACGTCCACTCAGACTTATGGTCTCCTATACTCACATAATAACCTCTCCCTTCTAAGTATGACCTGAACCATTGTAGGACTATCCCAGACAGCCCCACCCAGTTTTCCAGCCTGTCAAGAAGTATGTCGTGATCGACAGTGTCAAATGCAGCACTGAGGTCGAGTAGTACCAGCACTGATAATTTCCCTGTATCAGTATTTAAGCGAATATCGTTTATTATCTTTATGAGCGCTGTCTCTGTACTGTGATGCGATCGGAAACCAGATTGAAAATTGTCAAAGTATCCATTCGAGATTAAGAATTTGTTCAGCTGATTGAAGACAACTTTTTCAATGATCTTGCCTATAAAAGGAAGATTTGAGATCGGTCTATAGTTGCTTAATATAGTCTTATCCAGATTGCTCTTTTTCAGGAGGGGCTTGACAACTGCAGTTTTCAGGGAGTTTGGAAAACTACCAGAAAGAAGTGAGGCATTAACCACTTTTAGGAGATCTGCTTCTAAACTGTTTAACACACTTTTGAAGAAAGATGTGGGAAGTGCGTCAAGGGCGCAGGTTGATGTTTTAAGGTGCTGTACGGTTTCTTGCAAAATTTTGCCATCAATTTCTTCGAAAACAGACATAGTAACTACATTCTTAGGTTGTGGTCTGATCTGTCTGACCCCAGTGCGGCTCAATGATGTGCTGATCACCTTTCTGAAGCAAACTCACTGCACTTGCCGTCTGAGAGCATTTCACTGGGAATTTGGCTTGGGGGGTTTGTCAGTCTCTCTACAGTAGCAAAAAGAGTGCGTGTGTTGTTTAAGTTGCTGTTTATAATATTTGAGAAGAAGGTCTGTCTAGCTTTGCCTAGTTCAATATTAAAAGCATGGATGCTGTCTTTGTAGATGTTATAATGGACTACAAGTTTTGTCTTCCGCCACATGCGCTCTGCTCTTCTGCATTGTCTTTTCATATTTTGCACAGCTGTTGAGTTTCTCCAAGGTGCTTTTTGTCTACCACTCTTCCTGACTTTCACAGGAGCAATATAATCTATTACACCTTTAACCTTTGAGTTAAAAGAATCAAGGAGAAAATCAACAGAGTCAGCAGATATGCTTGGTTTTAAAGATATGGCCTTCATAAATAGCACACTAGTCTTCTCCTTTAAGCATCTCTTCTTGACAGACACAGATCTAGTTTCAATGGCAGGAGAGATCAATATATCAAAGAAAATACAGAAATGATCAGACAGTGCTACATCCTTAATAACAATCGATGAAATGTTTAGACCCTTACTGATAAGTAAATCTAGAGTGTGTCCACGATTGTGTGTGGGACCATGTACATGCTGAATCAGATCAAACGTTTTTAAAACAGTTTTGATTTCTTTTGCCATATTTGTATCATTATCTTTGTGAATGTTAAAATCTCCAGTAATAGCAAAACAGTCAAACTCTGAGGAAATTGTTGATAGCAGTTCTGTAAAGTCCTCAGCAAAGGCTGGAGAGTATTTTGGAGGCCTGTAAATAATGATAAGTAAAATGCGTGGGGTACCTTTTAACACAATACCCAGATATTCAAAAGAATTTTTGGCTCATGTGGATGAAAGACAACAAGTCCCAGGCCACTCCCAAGCCACGCCTACCGGTTACAGAGGGCAGTATCGGAAGAAATGATAGAACTAGACTACTAGTTGACTCTAATAGATAGACGGATAGATCCATGTGTGGAGCAAAGCTAGGATGCTCTGTTACACATGCTAGCGGTGCCGTTTCCTCAGCAGATTCAGCAATTTCTTCCAGAAGAAAATGGCATCGCTGAAATTTGCGACAGCAATAGGCCTCTCTATCTGTGTCCATAGGCGCACATCTGCTCCTCTGCTGCAGCAGCTGCTCCGGCCGCCTCTTGTTCCTCCATCATCCGCAACTGTTCCTTGCTGTATTGCGGTTCGTGCAGGTAGCCACGAGCATCGGATTCGCAAACCAGATCTTCAAAACCCCCTTCTGCCTAAGCTTTCTCACAGAGCAAGAGTCTGTTAGCTTAGCTTAAAAAAAAGATGGCTGACACTATTTGTACATTCTGTGAGTGAGATCCCACCCCCTATGGGCGGGTTGAAAACATGCAGAACAAGTTCCTACTACTGGCTGTAGTCTCTAGCCTCTGGCCAAAAAAGCCTCCGATGAAGCTTAATGATGATTTTTGCTGCATCGGAGGCTTTTTTCCCAGTCACACGATACAGAAATCTCTCGTCTCAGGGGGACATGAGGGAGGGAAGCACGGTCATTCGAAAATACTACCTGGTTTCTACTGCTACAAAGCTTAATGCTAATCGGTGAAGTATCCCTTTAACTTGAGTTTGAAAAAAAAAATCCAAGAATTGACATCTAATTAAAGAATTTTCTATTTTATTATATAGCTTCTCTCAAGTGTTTTCACAAAAAAAAAATATCTGCACAGATTTTGCAATGATAGCTGAACAAGTAGACATAACAAGTAGTTGTAAGGACATAAGTGCGGCTTTATTTTAAAGCAATGTGTAAGAAAACAAGAAAACAGGTTTTTGCATACAGGACAAGACTTAACAAGAACTAAAGACACAGGAGGGTGTATGTACACTAGGAGCAATGATTGCAACAAAACAAACAAAAAACAATAAAAAAGGAGGGAACTTTGAGCCAAGAACAAGAAAAGCAAAATAAAGTAAATGCATAAGACCAATTCAATAGAGAAGATCAAGATAAACAAAACATGACAAAAATAATTGCATTGTTAAAGATGTGAGGTGGTAGCCATCTTCAAATGGTGCTGTTCTGTCGGGCCGGAATATAGTCCCCTCGTTTCTGTGGCTTTTGGCACAAATGATATGCGAAAACGCACACCACTAATATAAAACAGGAGGATGTAGCAGCTACCACCAACCACAATGACTCTGAGTCTACAGAGAGTGTGAGAGAGAGAGAGAGAGAGAGAGAGAGAGAGAGAGAGAGAGAGAGAGAGAGAAATTTAAAAATCTAAATAGTGTAAAATAAAATATTAGATTTACCATTTACAGGTTCTTCAACTTGTTTAACTTCACCTTTAATGTATAAAACTGTTAAAGGTGAACTTAGTCCAAATTTTTTGTTCAAATTGTGGTGACATATGGCAGTCAGCTAGATTAGCAGCATTAATGGAGCCTCAAGCATTTACCGTTTACACTAGTAACATTAATAGTCAAAAGAACATAGTCATTCTATGCGTGCCTGTCTATCAACATGAGAGCGCCACCCTCAGGCTGAATAACGCCTTAGACCTCTGCCAAAATTGTGCCTGCATGTGTTCAGCGATTATAATATAAAGCTTAAAAATTCTTTATCATAACTTAGCGCTAAAACAAAGAATCTGCCCTACCTAAATTTACAGTCAGGAGCCACTACTACAGTTTATAATTTAAGTTTTTAAATAAATAAATGTTTATTTTTGAAACATGTACATATATAATATTACTATACGTCTTTATTCTTTATTTCTTTCAAGAACAGGCCCAAACATCATAAAATTACAACAGCATGACCAAAAATCTTGAATGAAGAAAAATCCAATACATACAGTAGCAAATCTCAAATGCTTGATTCCTTGCATCATTGCAAAATGTAAAATATATTATCGCCTGGCTCTAATCTGCTAAATGTGACTATAAGAAATAATGATAGCATTATGATTTCAAAGTAAAGTCTAGTCACCTTTATATATATATATATATATATATATATACACACTCACCTAAAGGATTATTAGGAACACCATACTAATACTGTGTTTGACCCCCTTTCGCCCTTCAGAACTGCCTTAATACTATGTCGCATTGATTCAACAAGGTGCTGAAAGCATTCTTTAGAAATGTTGGCCCATATTGATAGGATAGCATCTTGCAGTTGATGGAGATTTGTGGGAGGCACATCCAGGGCACGAAGCTCCCGTTCCACCACATCCCAAAGATGCTCTATTGGGTTGAGATCTGGCGACTGTGGGGGCCATTTTAGTACAGTGAACTCATTGTCATGTTCAAGAAACCAATTTGAAATGATTCGAGCTTTGTGACATGGTGCATTATCCTGCTGGAAGTAGCCATCAGAGGATGGGTACATGGTGGCCATAAAGGGATGGACATGGTCAGAAACAATGCTCAGGTAGGCCGTGGCATTTAAACGATGCCCAATTGGCACTAAGGGACCTAAAGTGTGCCAAGAAAACATTATGTAAGTTTTGTGTAGTGTTAATGTTACCTGGTTTTGAGTGTGTGATTACCTTCTGCCCATCATCCTTGTACCTGTTTGGATTTGATTTATTAGTAAATGTTTGAATTGGAACCTTTTGACTCTGCCTCTCCTTCAACCTGCACCACACCCATAACAGAAGAATGGACGGTTACAGCAGCATTATGGGCATTTTCCTCTACCCTCAAGATCCCACCGACCTACTCCTCAGCCTCACCCAGAATCACCGTCCGATCGAGACCTACATTCCTCCACCTCGCCCATCAGGTGTCCTGGAAAGAGGGAGCCCTCAAGCCCTCCTTCTGGATAGGTCTGGACGATCCACTCTTTAGGTAATTTCCAGCTACTGCCACCACGTGTTCCTTGAGGGAATATATCGAAAACATCCTGTGGGTGAGTGGATTGTCCTACACCGTTGAAGTAATCCCAGATCTCCCTTCTGTTCCTGTCTCCCCGCTGTGTCCAGTGACCGCCGCCCTTCCCGAGTCTCGTTCCGCCGAGACCATCCGTCCCGGGTCTCGTTCTGCCGAGACCATCATGCCTGAGCCTATGCATCACGTCATGCCCGCCGTGCCAGTAGGAATTTTGGTGTAGCTTAAAGAGGAAGACTGGCTTATAGAATGGGACACAGAGCCTTCTTCACCGCTGGTTCCATCCAGCCCAGAGCCTTCTTCACCGCTGGTCCCGTCCAGCCCAGAGCCTTCACCGCTGTTCCCGTCCAGCACAGAGCCTTCGCCGCTGGTCCCGTCCAGCCCAAAGCCTTCGCCGCTGGTCCCGTCCAGCCCAAAGCCTTCGCCGCTGGTCCCGTCCAGCCCAAAGCCTTCGCCGCTGGTCCCGTCCAGCCCAGAGCCTTCACCGCTGGTCCCGTCCAGCACAGAGCCTTCTGGTCCCGTCCAGCCCAGAGCCTTCTCCGCTGGTCCCGTCCAGCCCCAAGCCTTCACCGCTGGTCCCGTCCAGCCCCAAGCCTTCTCCGCTGGTCCCGTCCAGCACAGAGCCTTCACCGCTGGTCCCGTCCAGCACAGAGCCTTCACCGCTGGTCCCGTCCAGCCGAAAGCCTTCACCGCTGGTCCCGTCCAGCCCAGAGCCTTCGCCGCTGGTCCCGTCCAGCCCCGAGCCTTCTCCGCTGGTCCCGTCCAGCCCCGAGCCTTCTCCGCTGGTCCCGTCCAGCCCCAAGCCTTCTCCGCTGGTCCCGTCCAGCACAGAGCCTTCACCGCTGGTCCCGTCCAGCACAGAGCCTTCACCGCTGGTCCCGTCCAGCCCAGAGCCTTCACCGCTGGTCCTGTCCAGCACAGAGCCTTCACCGCTGGTCCCGTCCAGCCCGAGCCTTCACAGCTGGTCCCGTCCAGCACAGAGCCTTCACCGCTGGTCCCGTCCAGCCCAGAGCCTTCACCGCTGGTCCCGTCCAGCCCAGAGCATTCACCGCTGGTCCCGTCCAGCCCGAGCCTTCACCGCTGGTCCCGTCCAGCACAGAGCCTTCACCGCTGGTCCCGTCCAGCCCGAGCCTTCACCGCTGGTCCCGTCCAGCACAGAGCCTTCTCCGCTGGTCCCGTCCAGCCCCAAGCCTTCTCCGCTGGTCCCGTCCAGCACAGAGCCTTCACCGCTGGTCCCGTCCAGCACAGAGCCTTCACCGCTGGTCCCGTCCAGCCGAAAGCCTTCACCGCTGGTCCCGTCCAGCCCAGAGCCTTCGCCGCTGGTCCCGTCCAGCCCCGAGCCTTCTCCGCTGGTCCCGTCCAGCCCCGAGCCTTCTCCGCTGGTCCCGTCCAGCCCCAAGCCTTCTCCGCTGGTCCCGTCCAGCACAGAGCCTTCACCGCTGGTCCCGTCCAGCACAGAGCCTTCACCGCTGGTCCCGTCCAGCCCAGAGCCTTCACCGCTGGTCCTGTCCAGCACAGAGCCTTCACCGCTGGTCCCGTCCAGCCCGAGCCTTCACAGCTGGTCCCGTCCAGCACAGAGCCTTCACCGCTGGTCCCGTCCAGCCCAGAGCCTTCACCGCTGGTCCCGTCCAGCCCAGAGCCTTCACCGCTGGTCCCGTCCAGCCCGAGCCTTCACCGCTGGTCCCGTCCAGCACAGAGCCTTCACCGCTGGTCCCGTCCAGCCCGAGCCTTCACCGCTGGTCCCGTCCAGCACAGAGCCTTCACCGCTGGTCCCGTCCAGCCCGAGCCTTCACCGCTGGTCCCGTCCAGCACAGAGCCTTCTCCGCTGGTCCCGTCCAGCCCCAAGCCTTCTCTGCTCGTCCCGTCCAGCCCAAAGCCTTCGCCGCTGGTCCCGTCCAGCCCAGAGCCTTCGCCGCTGGTCCCGTCCAGCCCCGAGCCTTCTCCTCTGGTCCCGTCCAGCCCAAAGCCTTCTCTGCTGGTCCCGTCCAGCCCCAAGCCTTCTCCGCTGGTCCCGTCCAGCCGAAAGCCTTCACCGCTGGTCCCGTCCAGCCCAAAGCCTTCACCGCTGGTCTCGTCCAGCCCAAAGCCTTCTCCGCTGGTCCCGTCCAGCCCAAAGCCTTCACCGCTGGTCACGTCCAGCCCAGAGCCTTCAACGCTGGTCCCGTCCAGCCCCGAGCCTTCTCCGCTGGTCCAGGCCAGCCCCGAGCCTTCACCGCTGGTCCCGTCCAGCCCCGAGCCTTCTCCGCTGGTCCCGTCCAGCCCAAAGCCTTCACCGCTGGTCCCGTCCAGCCCCGAGCCTTCACCGCTGGTCCCGTCCAGCCCGAGCCTTCTCCGCTGGTCCCGTCCAGTCCGGATCCTTCACCGCTGGTCCCGCCCAGCCCGGAGCCTGTCCCGGTCCCTGAGCACGTCCCTGAGCCTGTCACTCCCCCCAATAAATTTTTTGGGGGGGGGGGGGATTTAGGTCCCCGGCCATTGGGGCCAGGCCTGACTCCCACGGTAAGGCATGGCCACCCGAAGGGGCGTCTCCGCCATGGCCACCCGCAAGGTCACGCCTTTTTTGGGATGGGGCATAATATTACATGTGTGTCGTGTGTTTTCCCCCTGCTTAGTGTTTTTGGTTCAGTTTTCCCGCTCCTCGTTAGTGTTTAGTTACAGCACCTGTGTCTTGTCTTCTTCAGTTCATTCACCTGCGTTCAGTCTATTACCTGATTATGTTCCTTTGTTCAGCCATGCATTTATTCCCTGTGTTCTCCCTCAGTCCTGGTCCATTCTCGTTTATGTAAGGTGTGTGTAGTGTTAATGTTACCTGGTTTTGAGTGTGTGATTACCTTCTGCCCATCATCCCTGTACCTGTTTGGATTTGATTTATTAGTAAATGTTTGAATTGGAACCTTTTGACTCTGCCTCTCCTTCAACCTGCACCACACCCGTAACATATACTGTATACTGCGTTATATTTACCACCAGTTTATTTCTCTAACGAACTAACAAGCTATGAACACGGAATTACTTTCCTGAGAAAAATGTAATGTTAGGTGACCTGTTGTTCACAAACTGTTTTACTGACATATTTCTGCCAGTGCAAGAAGGATGTAGTGATGAAATGTTCTGTCCTGTTCATATCCTGATGTTCATTTAAGTTTATTGTGGGCTATACTTTGTAGTAAAGAGAGTTGATCGGTTCACGTGTCGCCTGAACTGAGGTGATCTGTCACACCAAATTAAAGACCATCAAAACGACATTTCTTTCAGTATTGAGATTTTGTTTTTATCAAAACTAACATAAAATACAAAATAATTGTAATGTTTAGTGATCATATTTAGTTACTGTATTTTTTTTAAAACTCACTAAAGGCTGGAATACACTGCACAACTTTTTAAAATGTGAACAGATTTTAAAACACTAGGCCTTAAAATAACTATCTTGGGGATTTGTGACTTGATATTGAGATTGTTCAAATGAAGATCATGGCGCACGAGAAACGTTTCTCGTGAGCATGTGAAAGTCTGTATTTTTTATTATTTTTTTGCAAAGGTCCCTTTAGGGGCTCTGTACATATGAGTGTACATAAATTTCAAACAAGCAGTTTTAAAAAAAGAAGCATGCAACTGACCAAAGGGTACTCACCTTCTAGTTGAATTTGAGCGACAACTTCCTGTTTCTGGTCTTGGTTTTGACATATGCACTTCAACTCTGTCCCATTGTCCTCTGGCTGAAGCTCAAGGATAACCAGCTGCACCTCAAGATGGTTTCCTGTGATACTGAAAACACATAATCTCTGTGTGATGCTAAATTCAGTGTAGTAGTGAGAATTGAATGAAAGTTTCTGTTGAACTAACTTCCATCTTTTTGTCCAATGTATTCCGGTGTGACACTATAATAAATCATATATACTGTTTTTCACATTTAGCTGCTAGGACTTACAACAGGTTCTCCCCACTCAGCAACACACCTGCTGTGAAGCCTGTTGGAGATCCCTAAATATAATTTTAAAGAGGTGTGTGAAATGATTAATTATATCAAACATGGACTGCCCATCTCTCCAGGGTCTTCCTCACTCCACCATCCTGGCGACCCAACAGAGGACAAACGATTTGGAGAACGGATGGATGGATATCAGACACTATAATCTCGTGGTGACTAGATGGATAGTAGACTACCGGTGTGTTGCAATACTTGAGACCGAGTCTAAATGCTAAGTGACCATGACAAGACCATGAAAATATGGTGTTGATCTCATCGTGGTCATGCTGTTTTTAGACTCAGACTCTTTGATCCACTCTGTACTATTGTGTCTCTGGACTGGAGGAAACTGTGTGTGTGCTGCGGAGATTTGCATGTCACTGACGTGAAACAGGTCTTCATTCATCCCAAAGGAAAGCATATTCACACTGTCTGAATCACTCAGACACTTTAGTGTCTCTGTCTAGACTCAGACTCAACATGCCCAGGTCTCGGCCTTGTGTTGGACTCAATTGAACTGGGGTCAATTAAAACACTGGACTTCTGACACTGCATGGCTAGTTGTCTCAGTGGTGTCCACAGAACAGTGTAGGTTTAATAGTTTTTGGGGTAGACCCAGAGGTGGGAGTAAGTCACACATGTGCAAGTCACAAGCAAGTCTCAAGTCTTAACCTTCGAGTCTCAAGCAAGTCCAAGTCAATTTTTTATAAAAGCAAGCAAGTCAAGTCAAGTCACTGCCTTATGTCAAGCAAGTCAAGTCAAGTCGTAGCTTGGGTCACAAGTCACTGGCAAGTCATACAAACGTTTGATGATTTCACTGAATTTATATATTAAAATAAGTTAAAACTACATAAGTTGTGGACTATGGTTTTATTTGCAACATATTTTTTTTAAATATGCATTTCCACATACAGCTGGTTACTACAATAAAAATCTAAAAAATAAAAAATAAATACAATTTCAAACTACATAGCCTAAAATGTAAATGTAACTGAAATTAGGCCAACATTCAAGCATGAAAAAATAAATATGCCTCAAACATTGCAGAAGACCATTAAAAGGTATTAAACAATTCACAATTCAAGTATAATGGTTCCTATGCCACCAAATGGCATTCTTCAAACTGGCATCCCCTTTATATAAGTTATATAACAGCCGTTGGCATTTAGCCTATTATGAAGTTAAAACCGCCAATAGGTGGCGCCAAATCACCATCTTAATGTACGAGTCATAGAAGCAGTCAACTGATTTGTTCAAAATGACAGATTCGTTCTGGAACTAAGCAACTAGGTCACTGAATCACAAATACGCATAACTCTTTCTGTGGCTTGTCTGGATCTATTGTCATTGGAGAAATAGAGCAAAAACAGAAAATATTTGGAATATTATGTCTAAAATGTCACATCACAATATTCACTCTTTGTTTACTGAACTGTTTTATAAAATCATCACATTTGCAATCGCGCCAATAATCTGGAAATATTTTTTTATATATGTTATAATTATGAAAATAACTCATAGGGCCATTTTTCCACCCCATTTTGAATTTTGGGTGCATATTAATTCTGCTGGCATTTTTTGCCACCAACCCCCTGATAACATTAAGAGAAACATAAACGACAAAACTAAAAGTTTTCTATATTGTTTTTCGTCATTGGAAAGAACAACATTTTTGGCTTTAAAGCATGATTTAAAAAGAAATGTGGCAAATGTTATACAAAACATATACCATCATTAATTATCATTTGAATATTGACAACATTAAGCTTCATTTGAAAACATAATTGTGTATAAAGAGCATGCTGTTTTGACCAATATTATTCTCTCTAGATTTAAAGATAGTCAAATTAACTATAACAAACAGGTTAAACAAGCCATAGCTTACTTTTAGACGTGGTGAATGAAGTTCGACTGTTCGAGGTTGTGATGGTCGTCCGATATCCCTTGCCAGTTATTATGCGTACAACAAATCTTCTTGCATGAATATGGTCATTTTCTAGTGTTTATATCCAAAAAGATACGATGCAGGGAGATATTTTTGTATTTAGCGCGCTCACCGCGATGTAGGCTATTTCTGGGCTTGTGCAGCGTCACGCAATCGCGCAGAATCTGATGACTGACGTCAATGGTTCCGTTGCTTTCATTTTGTTTATCAATGGATGTTGCAATGATTTATATAAAAATGTATATCAAGTCATTCTCGAGTCATACAGTTCAAGTCAAGTCAAGTCTCAAGTCATTGGATCTCAAGTCAAAGTCAAGTCGAGTCATTTTCTTAATTTAGTCAAGCAAGTCTCAAGTCCTTAAATTTGCGACTCGAGTCTGACTCGAGTCAAGTCATGTGACTCGAGTCCCCCATGATCTGAAAGAGACTGTACCACCATGTTATCATAACATGCCTGCTTCATGAACTTCCAAACACAAAGCATCCGTTAATTCATTTAGAAAACCCAAAACTTTTGTTGTTAACCTAGAAAATTACCCATTTTGCGAAGTTTAGGCTGCTAAACATCAGATCACTCTCATTGAAAACCAGCTATCCATTATCCACAGTACTTGTCCTGTAGGGTCATGGGCCAGTACATCTCAGAGATGACAAACACTGACATTCTGACTGACGGCTAAGCAGAGAGGTTTAGATAAAGGGATTTTGAGTGATTAATAATCAATATCTAACCTGATGAAAAATATTTATCTGCAACACCATTGTGAACTTTTGTACAGATACATTTGGCCATTAACGTTGAAATGCATCATAAACATGAGGAGAGATTCACATGAAAGACAGACTACTGGCACATCAATGTGCTGCTTGTGTAAATTAGTGTAAATTAAATGAACTGAAATGTGAAATGTATATATGGGGGCGCTATCTGTGATGAGATGATTGACACGACTGTTGTCTGTTAACGACACAATTATGATGTGGTACACAGCAATACTGCAGTAAAAATTCACAAGGAATTTCAAATCAACAAAGTTTTTGCATTGTCTAGTTGCTCAGTAAAGTCACCATCCACAGATGTAAAGAGATACTCTCTTGGATATTAGCATAATAATAGGAACGTTTACACTAAAATGAAAACTCAGACACTATTTAGTCACCATGGTGTTGGTCTGAAGCCGTATGACTTTTGTTTTTTGGAACACAAATGGAGAAATAAAAATAAAGTCCTGCTTGTGCTTGTTGGTATGATGGGAGTAAATGGTGACCACCTTTGAGTTTTAAAAAGGATGCAATATCTCAAATAATTAGCAAGTGTTTCTATTTTAAAGCATCTGCTAAATGAATAAATGTATATTTAAAATTTGAAACTTTCTAAATATGTTATAATATAAATATTAACAAGTAACAAGCCTCCAAATGTGCAAAAAAAAAATAATAATTTAATATTGAATAATACTGAATTAAATTCAATATCATCTTGTTGCGGTTGATGTTTCAGACTTCTTTTGTCTCATTTAACTGTCAACAGTAATACATTACCACTGAAATGTGATAATATATTTAAACATGTAAATTATATTAAGGAACTGACAAACTAAAAAAACATCCCGGGTTACGTATGTAACCCTAGTTCCCTGAAGGAACGAGACGCTGCGTGAAACGCTGCGGGAACGCCTCCTGCGTTGTGCGTCGTGAAGCAAGTATGGAATCAGCCCAACGGCGAGATGGAACATCACGAGTGACGTCATCGACCAGGAAACTATAAAGCACACCCATGAACACAATGGCGACAGCTTCTGGAAAAAGTCTGAAGCAAGTCGATCAAGGGAATGCCGGGAGTATGGCAACGGCACGCAGCGTCTCGTTCCTTCAGGGAACGTCCCGGGTTACGTATGTAACCCTAGTTCCCTGAAGGAACGAGACGCTGCGTGAAACGCTGCGAGAACGCTAATACCCACGTCGCCTGGTAGAGTGAGCTCGGACAGCCAAAGGTGAAGGCTGACCAACCGACTCATATGCAAGTGAGATGGTCTCAACCACCCACTTGCTCATCCTCTGCTTAGACACTGGGGACCCCTTCTTAGGGGGTCCAAAACAAACAAACAACTGTTCTGATTTCCTCCACAGGGCAGCTCTGTGGACGTAAGCGTCTAGAGCCCGGACAGAGCAGATTAAGTTTTTCCTGATCAGATGATGTAAAAGGAGGAGGACAGAAGGCCTGCAGAACTATAGGTCTGGCCACATTGGTAGGAACCTTAGGGACATAACCTGGCCTGGGGTGGAGAAAAGCCTTCACCATCCCAGGTGAAAACTCCAAGCACGAGGGAGCAACCGAGAGAGCCTGAATATCTCCGATTCTCTTAAGAGAGGAAATGGCAAGGAGAAAAATAGTCTTCAAAGTAACAAACTTATCAGCAACTTCTTCAATAGGCTCAAAGGGAGCTAGGGAAAGACCTTCTAGGACGAAAGCTAAGTCCCATGCTGGCACCCTCGTGCGGACTACAGGCCTCAGCCTCAAAGTACCACGAAGAAAGCGAGTTATAAATGGGTGTCCCCAAAGAGACTCCACTGAAAGGGACATGGTAAGCAGCAAGTGCCGCCACATACACCTTTAGTGTGGAGGGGGATAGCCCTGAGGAGAAACGCTCCTGCAGGAACTCCAGCACTGCACCCACTGGGCAGTTAACTGGGTCCAACAGGTGTTCTCCACACCAAGAAGTGAAGAGCCTCCACTTCAAGGCGTATAACCTCCTCGTGGAAGGAGCTCTGGAGTGAAGGATGGTCTCAACAACCTGGGTTGAGAGACCAGCCCCTACGAGCTGGGCCCCCTCAGAGGCCAAGCCCATAGCTTCCACAACTCTGGGCGGGGGTGAAGTATCAACCCGCTCGCGTGAGAGAGAAGGTCTCTCCTGATCGGAATCTCCAGAGGAGAGCCGTCTAGAAGAGACACTAGGTCCGCAAACCATACTTGGGCCGGCCAAAACGGGGCTACCAATAATAGACTGACCCCGTCCCGGCGAACCCTCTCCAGAACTCCTGGGAGCAGAGCAATCGGGGGAAAGGCGTACAGGCGTGACCTCGGCCACGCCTGCACCATGGCGTCCAACCCCAGCGGGGCTGGATGACTGAGAGAAAACCACAGTGGACAGCGTGATATCTCCCTGGACGCAAATAGGTCTACCTCGGCACGACCGTACTGCATCCAAAGAAGCTCCACCACCTCGTGGTGAAGTCTCCATTCCCCGGGCCTCGGCCCCTGCCTCGACAGGATGTCCGCTCCCTGATTTAAATACCCCGGGAAATAAATCGCCCTCAATGAGAGAAGCTTCCCCTGGGACCATAGAAGGATCTGGCGAGCCAGATTGTATAACGGGCGAGAGCGCAGACCCCCCTGATGGTTTATGTAGACCACCGATGTGTTGTCGGACCGGACAAGAACATGATGACCTCTCAGGTCTGGCAGGAAGTGTTTCAGAGCCTGAAACACTGCCAACATCTCTAGACAATTTGTGTGCCAAAACCGATGATGGTCCTGCCACAGACCCTGGGCTGGGCGACCACTCATGATCGCCCCCCAGCCTGTGAGGGAAGCATCTGTCGTTAGCGTTACATGATGACAAAGAGCTCCCAACACAGGTCCCTGGGACAGAAACCAAGGATCCCTCCACCTGACCAGAGCACGGAGACAACGCCGTGTGACTCTGATCACGCGGAGCGGGTTTCCCCTCGGGGAGAACCCCTTGGTCCTGAGCCACCACTGTAATGGTCTCATGTACAGCAGGATGCAGGGTATAACACTGGACGCTGCTCCCATCAGACCCAGCAGTCTCTGTAACTGCTTTACAGTGAGCAACTGGCCTAGCTTTACTCTTTTTACAGCTGAAAGAATCGAAGCGATGCGGGCAGGCGACAGGCGAGCCCGCATTGCTACAGAATCCCATAGTACCCCCAGAAAAGATGTCTTCTGTGATGGAGACAGAACACTCTTCTTGGCATTCAGCCTCAACCCCAATTTCTTGATGTATGCGAGGACGACATCTCGATGCCGAGCCGCTTGCTGCAATTGAGCGAGAATCAACCAATCGTCTATGTAGTTCAATATACGAATGCCCTGGAGCCGCAGCGGGACTAGCGCTGCGTCCATGCACTTCGTGAACGTGCGGGGAGATAAAGCTAGGCCAAACGGAAGAACACGATACTGGTACACTTCGCCCCCAAAAGCGAACCTCAGGAACTTCCTGTGTTGCGGAAGGATGGAGATGTGGAAGTATGCGTCCTTCAGATCTATCATGACAAACCAGTCCTCGGACCTGATTTGTGACACGATTTGCTTTAGCGTAAGCATCTTGAATTTGAGCTTGGCTACAGCACGATTTAATAGGCGCAGATCTAGACGCAACCCCCCATCCTTCTTTGGAACGATGAAATATCGGCTTTAATAACCTGACTCCTTGCTGGGCGGAGGAACCCGTTCTATAGCCTCCTTTTGAAGAAGCATTTTCACCTCTTGTTCCATTACCAGAGCCTGCTCGGGGCCCACCACGGTGGGCAGGACCCCATTGAATCGAGGAGGAGGAGATCTGAACTGAATGGCATAACCCCTTTCTATCGAATGCAGAACCCACTGAGATATTTTTGGAAGGCTTTTCCACTCTGCCAGAAAATCTACTAAGGGTACCAGCCTCTCGAAGCTGGCCTCTGGAATATTTTGAGCAGCAGACACAGCGCCCTGTAACGGCGCACTGGCAGGGAACAACTGGTCTGACTGCTCTAAACCCCTCCTTAGAGGGGGCGAGCGTCCCTCGGGAAAGTGCTCGCTGGGCCCGTCTGCGCCCCGACACAAAGGCGGGGTTGGCAGAAGGGACCCCTGAGGGCACCGTGAGAGAGCGGGCACCGTCTGAAGCGGTGAACACCTCCCTCTCACGCAGGGGACCACCCTCAGCATCCTGACACCAGTGGCGTCAGGACTTCTTCTTAGACGAAGCCTTCTTAGCCATAATGACTGTCCTCAGATCAGTCTTACCACTAGAAGGCTTCGCCTGAGACTGTCGCGTCTGTTCCCACTGTTTAGAAGGGGGGGGGGGGGGGGGCACGAGACGCGACACTCTGCCTTTTGTTGCCCTATGTGACGAGCTTGTCGACGGCTTGGTCTGCCCTCGCCCAGCAGACCCTGGGACATGAATTTTAAGTGGGAGGAATTTTTGAATAGCTGCAGCTTGTTTCTTTTCTTCCTGAAATTTATATATGACCTTGTTAACCGCATCACCAAATAAACCATACGGAGAAAGTGGAGCATCCAAAAGAAAAGCTTTCTCATTATCCTTCAAATCAGAAAGATTGAGCCACAAGTGTCTCTCTGCGGCCACCAGGTCGGGAAGAAACGGAAGGCACCGCCGTGGAGGCTGAACGCGGGAAGGCAAAAAACGTTCGTCAAGCTTGCTTTTAGAAACATATTCCTGCCTAACAGCTGGCCACTCAATGCTTAGTTTTGAAACAGCACGAGTGAGCACCTCCATAAGCTCCTCATGTTCAGGGGAATGAGGTGACGAGTCCTTAACATCCCCTGTCTCAATACTGACAACATCCAGCTCCTCAAAGCTGGATAGCTGCAGCATTGGTGCCTCAGCCTGGGGGGAAGAAATCGCAATGCGTGCTTCCACACTCGGAACTGAGGCACTGGAACTGGCAGGTAAAGGCTGAGATAATGCAGAGCCCGTCTCAAACCCCGCTGACAGATCCATTTGCAATCCCCACGACAGGCGCCGCCGCTCTGCCTCGGGGAGCGCGAACCGAACCACTCTCCTCGAAGAGTGATCGCGGGAGCGGAGCGTTCTTATCGGAAAATGCTCGCAATGCTCACAATCAGCCCCCTCGAGAGCTGACTGGGCATGCTGCACTCCCAAACAAGCAACACACAGATTGTGTGTATCCCCACCCGTAAGATAACGAGTACAGGGGGGAACACACTTTCTATATTGCTGCTCGCTCGTCATAATAATATATGTGAATATAAATAGTTTTTTAAGTGAAAAACTCCTGCCTAGCAATCACTAAGAACAGACAAAAACACAGGGACAGATTCACACACAGAGCGCTTGCTGAAGACAACAGAAGCTGTCGCCATTGTGTTCATGGGTGTGCTTTATAGTTTCCTGGTCGATGACGTCACTTGTGACGTTCCATCTCGCCGTTGGGCTGATTCCATACTTGCTTCACGACGCACAACGCAGGAGGCGTTCCTGCAGCGTTTCACGCAGCTCGGCGTTCCTGAAAGGGAACTATAATCATTCATTTGACTATACTAAGGGCCATCACTAGAGGAGGAAACCGGGTGAAAATGACCTGAGCTTAAGATCCCCTTCAATTATTATTCCGATTATCTGCATAGAAAGCTGTGTAGAGGCTTTGGCATAGGTCTGATGTGCAAGTATAAATCAGTCTCAAGCTTTATCTCTGGGTTAGCAGTTCTCCCCCTGTCTGCCACTGACCCCTGCCTGCCCATGGACACAATTCTGCCTCGCCAAACTTCGCTCATGTGCTCTGGACTGTTTGCTGTTGTCTACATTTGTATTTGTCCTTTTTTTCCCAATAAACTGAATTTTTCCTCTCACACTGTGCTTGAGTTCTAGTCCATTCCTGACACAATTTCCAAGTGGATCACTGTAGGGATCAATGTTACCTTTTTTCTGTCTGAAATGCACGTCCACCCAGGTAAGAGTTTTCAGCTGGCTGACCATTAACCAGCCATGTCACATCTGTGAACTGAGCGGCCTGGTTTCCAATGGACACCATGCAGTGGATCACCAAACGTGAGCCTGAAAGATAACAGTACAATTGAAGGTTGGTGTGTAGCTGTCTGAAAATCACTATATAACAGTAACTAATGTTGGGAAGGTTTTAACAAGGTTTTAGAATGAATGATTCATCAAATTGTAATGATTTTAAAATATTACATTTCTTTCTGGAGAAGGTTTGAGTGTTTTATGCAATTAGCTACTAAACGTATGCTCCCTCATTTAGAATAATCCAGATTTGTCAACAATTGAACTCAAGTACATAAATTGCTATTTAGAAATCTTGTGAGAAATCTTGTAGAAAGCCACATCAGAGTCTGAGCAGAAAGCATTTTTCTTTGTGGCAGAGAGTCACAGTGATGCTCGGGACCAACGATAGCTCCAACACAGGTGAGCACAGTGATGTTCAGGACCAAGGATATCTCCAACACAGGTGAGCACAATGATGTTCAGGACCAAGGATATCTCCAACACAGGTGAGCACAGTGATGCTCAGGACCAACGATATCTCCAACACAGGTGAGCACAGTGATGCTCAGGACCAACGATAGCTCCAACACAGGTGAGCACAGTGATGCTCAGGACCAAGGATAGCACCAACACAGGTGAGCACAGTGATGCTCAGGACCAAGGATAGCACCAACACAGGTGAGCACAGTGATGTTCAGGACCAACGATATCTCCAACACAGGTGAGCACAGTGATGTTCAGGACCAACGATATCTCCAACACAGGTGAGCACAGTGATGTTCAGGACCAAGGATATCTCCAACACAGGTGAGCACAGTGATGCTCAGGACCAACGATATCTCCAACACAGGTGAGCACAGTGATGCTCAGGACCAAGGATATCTCCAACACAGGTGAGCACAGTGATGTTCAGGACCAAGGATATCTCCAACACAGGTGAGCACAATGATGTTCAGGACCAAGGATATCTCCAACACAGGTAAGCACAGTGATGCTCAGGACCAAGGATATCTCCAACACAGGTGAGCACAGTGATGCTCAGGACCAACGATATCTCCAACATAGGTGAGCACAGTGATGTTCAGGACCAAGGATATCTCCAACACAGGTGAGCACAGTGATGTTCAGGACCAAGGATATCTCCAACACAGGTGAGCACAGTGATGCTCAGGACCAACGATATCTCCAACACAGGTGAGCACAGTGATGTTCAGGACCAAGGATATCTCCAACACAGGTGAGCACAGTGATGCTCAGGACCAACGATATCTCCAACACAGGTGAGCACAGTGATGCTCAGGACCAAAGATATCTCCAACACAGGTGAGGACAGTGATGCTCAGGACCAACGATATCTCCAACACAGGTGAGCACAGTGATGCTCAGGACCAACGATAGCGCCAACACAGGTGAGCACAGTGATGCTCAGGACCAACGATAGCGCCAACACAGGTGAGCACAGTGATGCTCAGGACCTACGATATCTCCAACACAGGTGAGCACAGTGATGCTCAGGACCAACGATAGCGCCAATACAGGTGAGCACAGTGATGCTCAGGACCAATGATATCTCCAACACAGGTGAGCACAGTGATGCTCAGGACCAAGGATATCTCCAACACAGGTGAGCACAGTGATGCTCAGGACCAATGATATCTCCAACACAGGTGAGCACAGTGATGCTCAGGACCAACGACATCTCCAACACAGGTGAGCACAGTGATGCTCAGGACCAACGATAGCTCCAACACAGGTGAGCACAGTGATGCTCAGGACCAACGATAGCTCCAACACAGGTGAGCACAGTGATGCTCAGGACCAAGGATAGCGCCAACACAGGTGAGCACAGTGATGCTCAGGACCAAGGATAGCACCAACACAGGTGAGCACAGTGATGTTCAGGACCAACGATATCTCCAACACAGGTGAGCACAGTGATGTTCAGGACCAACGATATCTCCAACACAGGTGAGCACAGTGATGTTCAGGACCAAGGATATCTCCAACACAGGTGAGCACAGTGATGCTCAGGACCAACGATATCTCCAACACAGGTGAGGACAGTGATGCTCAGGACCAAGGATAGCGCCAACACAGGTGAGCACAGTGATGTTCAGGACCAAGGATATATCAAACACAGGTGAGCACAGTGATGTTCAGGACCAAGGATATCTCCAACACAGGTGAGCACAGTGATGCTCAGGACCAAGGATATCTCCAACACAGGTGAGCACAGTGATGCTCAGGACCAACGATATCTCCAACACAGGTGAGCACAGTGATGTTCAGGACCAAGGATATCTCCAACACAGGTGAGCACAGTGATGCTCAGGACCAACGATATCTCCAACACAGGTGAGCACAGTGATGTTCAGGACCAAAGATATCTCAAACACAGGTGAGCACAGTGATGTTCAGGAACAAGGATATCTCCAACACAGGTGAGCACAGTGATTTTCAGGACCAACAATGGCGCCAACACAGGTGAGCACAGTGATGCTCAGGACCAACGATATCTCCAACACAGGTAAGCACAGTGATGTTCAGGACCAAGGATATCTCCAACACAGGTGAGCACAGTGATGCTCAGGACCAACGATAGCGCCAACACAGGTGAGCACAGTGATGCTCAGGACCAATGATATCTCCAACACAGGTGAGCACAGTGATGCTCAGGACCAACGATATCTCCAACACAGGTGAGCACAGTGATGCTCAGGACCAACGATAGCGCCAACACAGGTGAGCACAGTGATGCTCAGGACCAATGATATCTCCAACACAGGTGAGCACAGTGATGCTCAGGACCAAGGATATCTCCAACACAGGTGAGCACAGTGATGTTCAGGACCAAAGATATCTCAAACACAGGTGAGCACAGTGATGTTCAGGAACAAGGATATCTCCAACACAGGTGAGCACAGTGATTTTCAGGACCAACAATGGCGCCAACACAGGTGAGCACAGTGATGCTCAGGACCAACGATATCTCCAACACAGGTGAGCACAGTGATGTTCAGGACCAAGGATATCTCCAACACAGGTGAGCACAGTGATGCTCAGGACCAACGATAGCGCCAACACAGGTGAGCACAGTGATGCTCAGGACCAATGATATCTCCAACACAGGTGAGCACAGTGATGCTCAGGACCAACGATATCTCCAACACAGGTGAGCACAGTGATGCTCAGGACCAACGATAGCGCCAACACAGGTGAGCACAGTGATGCTCAGGACCAACGATAGCTCCAACACAGGTGAGCACAGTGATGCTCAGGACCAAGGATAGCGCCAACACAGGTGAGCACAGTGATGCTCAGGACCAAGGATAGCGCCAACACAGGTGAGCACAGTGATGCTCAGGACCAAGGATAGCGCCAACACAGGTGAGCACAGTGATGCTCAGGACCAACGATATCTCCAACACAGGTGAGCACAGTGATGCTCAGGACCAAGGATATCTCCAACACAGGTGAGCACAGTGATGCTCAGGACCAAGGATATCTCCAACACAGGTGAGCACAGTGATGCTCAGGACCAACGATATCTCCAACACAGGTGAGCACAGTGATGCTCAGGACCAAGGATATCTCCAAAACAGGTGAGCACAGTGATGTTCAGGACCAAGGATATCTCCAACACAGGTGAGCACAATGATGTTCAGGACCAAGGATATCTCCAACACAGGTAAGCACAGTGATGCTCAGGACCAAGGATATCTCCAACACAGGTGAGCACAGTGATGCTCAGGACCAACGATATCTCCAACATAGGTGAGCACAGTGATGTTCAGGACCAAGGATATCTCCAACACAGGTGAGCACAGTGATGTTCAGGACCAAGGATATCTCCAACACAGGTGAGCACAGTGATGCTCAGGACCAACGATATCTCCAACACAGGTGAGCACAGTGATGTTCAGGACCAACGATATCTCCAACACAGGTGAGCACAGTGATGTTCAGGACCAAGGATATCTCCAACACAGGTGAGCACAGTGATGCTCAGGACCAACGATATCTCCAACACAGGTGAGCACAGTGATGCTCAGGACCAAAGATATCTCCAACACAGGTGAGGACAGTGATGCTCAGGACCAACGATATCTCCAACACAGGTGAGCACAGTGATGCTCAGGACCAACGATAGCGCCAACACAGGTGAGCACAGTGATGCTCAGGACCAACGATAGCGCCAACACAGGTGATTACAGTGATGCTCAGGACCTACGATATCTCCAACACAGGTGAGCACAGTGATGCTCAGGACCAACGATAGCGCCAACACAGGTGAGCAGAGTGATGCTCAGGACCAATGATATCTCCGACACAGGTGAGCACAGTGATGCTCAGGACCAAGGATATCTCCAACACAGGTGAGCACAGTGATGCTCAGGACCAATGATATCTCCAACACAGGTGAGCACAGTGATGCTCAGGACCAACGATATCTCCAACACAGGTGAGCACAGTGATGCTCAGGACCAACGATAGCTCCAACACAGGTGAGCACAGTGATGTTCAGGACCAATGATATCTCCAACACAGGTGAGCACAGTGATGCTCAGGACCAACGATAGCTCCAACACAGGTGAGCACAGTGATGCTCAGGACCAAGGATAGCGCCAACACAGGTGAGCACAGTGATGCTCAGGACCAATGATATCTCCAACACAGGTGAGCACAGTGATGCTCAGGACCAACGATAGCTCCAACACAGGTGAGCACAGTGATGCTCAGGACCAAGGATAGCGCCAACACAGGTGAGCACAGTGATGCTCAGGACCAAGGATAGCACCAACACAGGTGAGCACAGTGATGTTCAGGACCAACGATATCTCCAACACAGGTGAGCACAGTGATGTTCAGGACCAACGATATCTCCAACACAGGTGAGCACAGTGATGTTCAGGACCAAGGATATCTCCAACACAGGTGAGCACAGTGATGCTCAGGACCAACGATATCTCCAACACAGGTGAGCACAGTGATGCTCAGGACCAAGGATAGCGCCAACACAGGTGAGCACAGTGATGTTCAGGACCAAGGATATATCAAACACAGGTGAGCACAGTGATGTTCAGGACCAAGGATATCTCCAACACAGGTGAGCACAGTGATGCTCAGGACCAAGGATATCTCCAACACAGGTGAGCACAGTGATGCTCAGGACCAACGATATCTCCAACACAGGTGAGCACAGTGATGTTCAGGACCAAGGATATCTCCAACACAGGTGAGCACAGTGATGCTCAGGACCAACGATATCTCCAACACAGGTGAGCACAGTGATGTTCAGGACCAAAGATATCTCAAACACAGGTGAGCACAGTGATGTTCAGGAACAAGGATATCTCCAACACAGGTGAGCACAGTGATTTTCAGGACCAACAATGGCGCCAACACAGGTGAGCACAGTGATGCTCAGGACCAACGATATCTCCAACACAGGTAAGCACAGTGATGTTCAGGACCAAGGATATCTCCAACACAGGTGAGCACAGTGATGCTCAGGACCAACGATAGCGCCAACACAGGTGAGCACAGTGATGCTCAGGACCAATGATATCTCCAACACAGGTGAGCACAGTGATGCTCAGGACCAACGATATCTCCAACACAGGTGAGCACAGTGATGCTCAGGACCAACGATAGCGCCAACACAGGTGAGCACAGTGATGCTCAGGACCAATGATATCTCCAACACAGGTGAGCACAGTGATGCTCAGGACCAAGGATATCTCCAACACAGATGAGCACAGTGATGTTCAGGACCAAAGATATCTCAAACACAGGTGAGCACAGTGATGTTCAGGAACAAGGATATCTCCAACACAGGTGAGCACAGTGATTTTCAGGACCAACAATGGCGCCAACACAGGTGAGCACAGTGATGCTCAGGACCAACGATATCTCCAACACAGGTGAGCACAGTGATGTTCAGGACCAAGGATATCTCCAACACAGGTGAGCACAGTGATGCTCAGGACCAACGATAGCGCCAACACAGGTGAGCACAGTGATGCTCAGGACCAATGATATCTCCAACACAGGTGAGCACAGTGATGCTCAGGACCAACGATATCTCCAACACAGGTGAGCACAGTGATGCTCAGGACCAACGATAGCGCCAACACAGGTGAGCACAGTGATGCTCAGGACCAACGATAGCTCCAACACAGGTGAGCACAGTGATGCTCAGGACCAAGGATAGCGCCAACACAGGTGAGCACAGTGATGCTCAGGACCAAGGATAGCGCCAACACAGGTGAGCACAGTGATGCTCAGGACCAAGGATAGCGCCAACACAGGTGAGCACAGTGATGCTCAGGACCAACGATATCTCCAACACAGGTGAGCACAGTGATGCTCAGGACCAAGGATATCTCCAACACAGGTGAGCACAGTGATGTTCAGGACCAACGATATCTCCAACACAGGTGAGCACAGTGATGTTCAGGACCAACGATATCTCCAACACAGGTGAGCACAGTGATGCTCAGGACCAACGATATCTCCAACACAGGTGAGCACAGTGATGCTCAGGACCAAGGATAGCACCAACAAAGGTGAGCACAGTGATGTTCAGGACCAAGGATATCTCCAACACAGGTGAGCACAGTGATATTCAGGACCAAGGATAGCTCCAACACAGGTGAGCACAGTGATATTCAGGACCAAGGATAGCTCCAACACAGGTGAGCACAGTGATGTTCAGGACCAACGATATCTCCAACACAGGTGAGCACAGTGATGTTCAGGACCAAGGATATCGCCAACACAGGTGAGCACAGTGATGCTCAGGACCAACGATATCTCCAACACAGGTGAGCACAGTGATGCTCAGGACCAAAGATATCTCCAACACAGGTGAGGACAGTGATGCTCAGGACCAAGGATAGCGCCAACACAGGTGAGCACAGTGATGTTCAGGACCAAGGATATATCAAACACAGGTGAGCACAGTGATGTTCAGGACCAAGGATATCTCCAACACAGGTGAGCACAGTGATGCTCAGGACCAAGGATATCTCCAACACAGGTGAGCACAGTGATGCTCAGGACCAACGATATCTCCAACACAGGTGAGCACAGTGATGTTCAGGACCAAGGATATCTCCAACACAGGTGAGCACAGTGATGTTCAGGACCAAGGATATCTCCAACACAGGTGAGCACAGTGATGTTCAGGACCAACGATATCTCCAACACAGGTGAGCACAGTGATGTTCAGGACCAAAGATATCTCAAACACAGGTGAGCACAGTGATGTTCAGGAACAAGGATATCTCCAACACAGGTGAGCACAGTGATTTTCAGGACCAACAATGGCGCCAACACAGGTGAGCACAGTGATGCTCAGGACCAACGATATCTCCAACAAAGGTGAGCACAGTGATGCTCAGGACCAACTATATCTCCAACACAGGTGAGCACAGTGATGCTCAGGACCAACGATAGCTCACACACAGGTGAGCACAGTGATGTTCAGGACCAAGAATAGCTCCAAGCTTCATTTCCTATTAACCCTCTGGGGACGCCAATCAGTGTATATATATATATATGGGGATGATTAGGAGGCCATGATGGACAGAGGCCACTGGGCAAATTTGGCCAGGATGCCGGGGTTACACCCCTACTCTTTCGAAAGACATCCTGGGATTTTTAATGACCACAGAGAGTCAGGACCTCGGTTTAACGTCTCATCTGAAGGACGGTGCTCTTTGACAGTATAGTGTCCCCGTCACTTTACTGGGGCGTTAGGACCCACACAGACCACAGGGTGAGCGCCCCCTGCTGGCCTCACTAACACCTCTTCCAGCAGCAACCTGGTTTTCTCAGGAGGTCTCCCATCCAGGTACTGACCAGGCTCAGCCCTGCTTAGCTTCAGTGGGCAACCAGTCTTGGGCTACAGGGTGATATGGCTGCAGGCTCAAGTCTATGTCAGTCTATGCGTGTGTGTGTGTGTGTGTGTGTGTATATTGTCCTTGCATTCTTTCTTGTGTGACACACCTGAATGAAAGGCTCATTAATATGCGGGATCTTTGTCTTCTCAACCACCTAATTATTCACAATGGGGTTGGGCCATTCACACCCATTCGCATATTGCCTTGGCTAACAAAAAATGTTTTTCACAATTTAAAAGAATCTATTGTGTTATGTGAATGATTAGGCAGGATGATTTTCAGATCATTTTGAAGCAAAAACTGTAGGCCACAACTTCCATTAGTCAAAAGTCTTGTGGACACATATTTAGTATGTGTTTTGTGGCTTTATTTCAGAAACATTAATTTTTAGTTTTTTCAATAACCATGCATAAACAATATTCTCTCAAAAATACAAACATGTACATGCATGTTGCTCACATATTATGGTAGCCCTGTTTGTGCTAAATAGAGTGTACTTTCACCTGTGCCATTAATATGTTTATAAGCAACTGAAAAAAGCACAAATGTCAGGGCATGTCAAAACATCTCAAGGACCCCAAAAACACCTTAGACCCCAGAGGGTTAAGTACAGAACATTTTATTAGAATTATGCAGTACTGTCATACTATATTATGGACAGTGTCATGCAATGTGTGACCTGAATATAAATTCTCTAAACATCTGACAATAAACACATAAATCAATATTGTTAGCTGTGTGGACTCACCCAAATGACTTTCAATGAAGGATCCATTTACAGGAAAGATAATATAAGGGAATGAATAACTTGATGCTGTGTGAAAACATTGTTAAATTAATAACAATTAAATAAATAATAAATGAATTAGATTAAGTAGAATCAAATTGTTATATCGGTATGTTGGTGAAATACTGATCATTTAAAAAAAATCTCTTATACTTGCATGTGAAAGCACTGAGATTGTTAGAGGTGACCGCTTCTGGTGCAAAACTTTCAGATTCTGGAGCTAAAAAAATGTAAGACAGAGTGATCATTTGCTTTACCGTCTGACAGGTTTAGAAAGAAAGAAAAGTAACATGCTGGTCATAAAACAGTGGTAGTGGCACAACCATCCGTATGACAAAGGGAATTTATTTACCAGACACCTGAACTCTCCAGGTCCTGCTCACATTGTATTGGGTATTGTTGAAAATCACATTTAGCCTACAGGTGTAGAAGCCCTCATCTTTCACAGAGATGTTCATGATGGACAGAATTATGCCTCTCTCGATCGTATACTGTCCTCTGCCAACAGGAAGAGCTGTGCTCTGAAAATCAGTCACTGTCACTTAATCACTTAATAAGTCACTTAATCAATTGATAATTGAGGAATACAGCCATTTTTGTCATTTCAGTTAGTTAGTTTTCCACAATGACCTACCTTGTACCACATAGGATTTTCTTTCCATTTGAAATATTTCAAGTGGGGACAAATGATTTTGGTATCTTCTCCTGCATGTGCATTGTAGGTCATTACCATGTTTGGCTCCTCTGCCTCATAAATCGTTATGGAAATACTCCCGGTGAGACAGAATGTGTCACTCCTAAGTGAAAAATGCATCACTAACTATATTTAGACTAACAAAAACAAATTAAAATTAAAACTGTAATAAAAAAAAGTTGATTGCAAACCCATTCAATAACGTACAGCACATATGCCGATTGTGCTGGAGTTTCTGCTGGATTTAGTGCTTAAATCATAGTGATTTCATATTACTACATTTAATTTTTATTTCAAATCCAGTTTGGGCACTTTCTAAAAAAGGTAAACTCAAACCTTTTATTTAATGATTAAAGCCTTCCCTCCTAGATTAACTTCCATACTAGATTGATTTTGAACTTTCAAGTTTCTATTCAAATACATTCCTGGAGGGTTTAGTTCTAATCCTCATTAAACACACCTGTCTGTAATCAAGTCCTATTTTGAGGAAGACCTCGATTAGCGGGTTCTGTGCTTAATCAGGGTTGGAACTAAATTCTGCGGGCCATGGACCGCCAGAAATGGTATTAAAGGTATTAGTACTAATACTAATGGTATTAGTCTATATTTAAAATATTAAATTAATTTAGCATGTTTTTAGCATGTTATCTACATAAATCACATCAAACCTTTTAAGAAAATAAATTGCTCTTATAAATAAAGCGCAAGAGTGGTGTGAACTACATCGGACTGACAGTTAGAGTTAGGGAATGCTGGACTCATATTCCAAAATCAAAAGGTAAAAAAAAGTTATGGCCATTAAGATTTTAGACATTGTGACATTGTTTTTTATGAAAACTATTAACATTTATATTTAGCCTTTAGTAAAATTAAATATGATATATATGTATCATTTAAATGATAAAGCATGTTTGTAAAGTACTATTGCAAGTAAACATTATGGTAATATTGTGTTGCACTGTAATTCGTTTATATAGAATTTAAATGAGAATTGAAGAATTGAAAGAAAGTGCACAGCTAAGCTCTGACCTGAAGATGTAGCTGTATGTTCCCGAGTCTGACGGGTGAGATGGCAGGAGCAGGACTCGACGGCCTCTCTGCTTCACCCGATCACGGCAGCTCTTCAGACTGCTCTGGTTCCTCAGGTTAGTGTGATCAACCTGGAATGTTGAGCTGTGGTCCAGTCGCAATTCCCTGTAATGAATCGCATCTTCAAGAAATGGGAATCTGATGATAACCGCCTCGCCTTGTACTTGATAATCCGGGATCTCTGGACCCACAACCACACAACTACCTGAACCAATCACAAGAAGTTATTAAACAACATACAATAGTACTGTTATAGTAATTATGCAAGCATAGTATCAACATCACAATTAGGATATTCAATACTAGCGTATTCAGATGTCTGAGTTTACCAGGGACCTGGATTCACAAGGTCCCAATATCCGGAAAGTTCTCTAAAACAGTGTTTCTACATATTGGTCCTGGGGACAACCGCTCTGGGCATTTATTTAACACAATTGATTGAGACCATCAGCTAATTAGGTGAGATGAACTGAATCAGATGTGTCAGATTAGACAGACATACACACTGTACAGAGTGGTCGGTCCCCAGGACCAGGATTGAAAACCACTGCTCTAAAAAATGTAAATATTTTGCAGTTCACACTGGCAGCGAATTGCAGGAACAAAGTGAGCATGTTCATTTTCAGTCAGGTGCTGGCGACTTCCGGCGAAGAACAGCTGAGAACAGTTATACAAATGAGCAGTGACTTTGTTGGTATGCAACAAATAGCAAGGGGAGTGAAGTAGAGCACACAAGATTCATCTCCGGTAATATACTGTGTTTCAGCAAGAGTGCCCAAGACTGGTCGCCCACTGAAGCTAAGCAGGGCTGAGGCTGGTCAGTGTCTGGATGGGTAAACTGTATTCTGTAAACAGTAAACTGTATTTCTGCTGGAAGAGGTGTTAGTGAGGCCAGCAGGGGGCGCTCACCCTGTGGTCTGTGTGGGTCCTAACGCCCCAGTGTAGTGACGGGGACACTATACTGTCCAAGAGCACCGTCCTTCGGATGAGACGTTAAACCGAGGCCCTGACTCTCTGTGGTCATTAAAGATCCCGTGGCACTTCTCGTAAAGAGCCGGTGGACTCACACCACATGGACTCTTGTTTTCAGTCAGTACTGTTTCCCTTGGTTAGTTTGTTACTCATTAGTTTCAGCTGTGCACTAATCAATCATCTCATTATCCTCTCACTATTTAAGTTCAGTTCTGTTTGTGTATCTTTGTCTGGCCTTGTCTCTTCTGCGGTTGTGTTGGATTGCTTGCCTCTATGTTGGATTTAACCTGTGTGGATTGTTAAAGATGGCCTGTTTACTCTTATCTTCGTGTGGGTCAAAAATCAGTCAATTCCAAAGATTGCAGTCCAAGGAATCAAGTTCTCAGATGAGCTTCATCCAATTCAACAGCAGTTGTAATATTCAACTGATTTGCTATCCCAAAAAGCTAATCCAAACATCAATTTTTCACACAGGTGGAGATATTTGCTGTGCAACCCCACTCGTCCCTGCTAAGCACATACAATTATGGTATCATATAGCATAAAAGATTGTCAGATATTTTGCTACTATACTATAGAAACTTTACTGTTATTTGACTAATTTGGTTTATTAGTATATATATATAGATATACATTAGCTGGCTAACAATAGATCTTTTTTTAATCACAATTAATCTCCCCTTATAATAAAATTAAGCATACACCAATTGTCTTGTTAATAATGTGAGTGTACTGAAAAGGGTTACACTTTATTTTAAGGTGTCCTTGTTACAGTGTAATTATATATTTAAGTACTGAGTAATATTAAGCAACTACATGTACTTACTATAGGGTTAGGGTAGGATTAGGATTTGGACATCATGTAATTATGCATAATTTACTACGGTAAGTACATGTAACATATGTAACAAGGACACAGTAAAATAGAGTGTACCCTGAAAAGTGTCGGCCCATAAATACAATGTGCGATCAGTGTGTCGAGAGCGCACATACACAGTTTGATTGCGCATCAATATAACAACATAATTTACTAATAATAAGTACTAACGCATCGCTACATTTATACAGTGGCGGAGCCAGGGGGTGGCCAGGGGTGGCCATGGCCACCCTTGGCTTAAACTTGGCCACCCCTTTGGCCACCCCTCTCACAACTGCTGTTTCTGTCTCGCTCTAATTTTTACAAGAATTTTGTTTTTAAAACACAGAACCGTCGCTTTAAGACCACAAAAAAACGTGAGACTTTTCAGACGCGCACTCCAACTTCACCTCAGCGCCAGGCGCAAGTCAAACGAGTGCGGAGATGTACAGGTACCGAATGAGCTTGAGCAGTGATCGGAGCATAGTAAATATAGATTCGATGTTTCTCAACTGGTGGGTTGCAGTCAAAGAAACAACAACGTAATTCTCTTTTTTTTCTGATTCTACTTTTATTATGAAAGATCTGTGTAAAAGCTTGTGACATTTCTGTCAGATGCGGAGAAAAGCGCGTTGTCCTGAATCAGTAACTGTGGTAAGATGAGATGTTGTAAGGTCAACAAATGTCAGTAAAACTAACTTTCCTGTCCTGACAGCCGTTGTACTGTACTTGCACATCACGCGCAATGTGGCGTGCTGTAGCAGTAATTCTGTCGTCAATTAGCTAACTCATGAAATAATCAAAAAGGCGATCAAATCTGTGTCAAAACTGCATGCATGCATGTATTTGTTATATATGCGTCACATATGTCTCGACTAAAATATTCTGCCGTGTGAAATCACAATTTAAGGCACAAACTGACAGGCTATGTGATTTTTTTTAATGTTCAAATAAATGTGAGCACTGTGCATTTGTAAGCTACTAGAAGATAGGCGGTAATTTTGCGTTAATTTGTAAAGGCAAAACTAAAAATTATCATTTTTAAATACATAAAATAACTAATTTTACATTCTGGTATTTATGTGCTGTTTACTTCCGCCTTGTTCACATTCTTGGACATAGAGATTCAAAAGAGATGTTTTCCCCCCTTTTTAATTTAGGTATGATAGAACGGATTAGATTCTTTATTTTGACAACTAATATAGAAAGTTGAAGAGTTAATTGATTATATAAAATTCAATGAAGGTTAAATAATCTTCGAACTACAGTAGTTATCTGCATGTCTCATCCATGAAGGTGCAACAATGTTGGGGGTTTTGAGAACTAGAACCAAGCTAACTGAGCAAGTTGAACTTTAGCTATAGTGTGTTTACTCTTTATTAATATGCCTGGAGGTAGTAAGTAGCTAATAATAATAATAAAAAAAAAGATCAAATTCACTCAGTATTCCATGATTCCTTCACTACTATCTCAATTACAATTAAGTACAAATGAACTGTATTCAGTTGTGTAGGAAGGCACTAAAACAGTCCAATACATTATTTAAAATAATTTTTATGTTAAAATAATTAAGGTTTATATGCCACCCCAGACTGTTTGCTGGCCCTTGCCTGGCCACCCCTATGAAAAAATCCTGGCTCCGCCACTGCATTTATATAGTGCTTTTCTCAGCACTCAAGTGCTTTACATATGGAAGAGGGAATCTCCTCAACCACCACCAGTGTGCAGCTCCACCTGATGATGCGACGGCAGCCATAGTGCGCCAGAACACACACACACACACACACACACACACACACACACACACACACACACACACACACACACACCAGCTTACTGGTGGAGAGGACACAGAGCTATGAAGACAATCAGATGATTAGGAGGCCATGATGGACAGAGGCCACTGGGCGAATGTGGCCAGGACACCAGGGTTACACCCCTGCTCTTTATCGAAGGACATCCTGGGATTTTTAATGACCACAGAGAGTCAGGACCTCGGTTTAACGTCTCATCTGAAGGACGGTGCTCTTTGACAGTATAGTGTCTCCGTCACTTTACTGGGGCGTTAGGACCCAAACAGACCACAGGGTGAGCGCCCCCTGCTGGCCTCACTAACACCTCTTCCAGTGGCAACCTGGTTTACCCAGGAGTCTCCCATCCAGACACTGACCAGGCTCAGCCCTGCTTAGCTTCAGTGGGCGACCAGTTTTGGGCTACAGGGTGATATGGCTCCTGACCATATATATGACATTACTGTACGTCACTGCAATTGTCTTTACCTTGATTTCAATCCTCATCCATCAAAACTTTACTAGCAAGACACTGGTTTGCTTTATTCAGCCGAGAAGCACAGTTGAAGTATCATCTGGCCATAGAGCGGTGTTCCGTTCAGTCTGTATTTCACACAGAGCGATGTGTGAAACAATCACAGAATATGACAGAGATTGTGTTTTACCGTGATCACACACACTGGAATTTGTAATTCACTGAAAACTGGCCACAAGTCACTGTTCCCTTTGCCATCGCTGATGTAATCACCCTGGGTGTCTTTACATTACCGCTGTTGTTTAGGACTGATTGTTGAATGAATTCACTCACTGGATCATTGGACTTAAAACTTTCCCAGAGTTTAGTGGTTTAAAATGATCTGATCGCAAACAGAGAAGCTAAATCAGGTTAAAGGGTTTGAAGAATATAAATCTCTGATAAACTCCTGACATCTAAGATCATCTGACTGTGTGACGGAAATTACGTTAATGGTGCAATTTCACTTGCTTCTGTAATTTATTTGCGTTCAATTATTTTAATGCGTTAAAGGGATAGTTCACCCAAAAACTGAAATTCTGTCTTCATTTACACAAATGGCCAAATTTAACACAAAAGAAGATATTTTGAAGAATTTGATACCAGACAGTTAACAGCAGCCATTGACTTCCAAAGTGGGAAAAAATACTATGTTTGATTACCGACATCCTTCGAAATATCTTCTTTTGTGTTCAGCAGAAGAAAGAAACTTATACAAGATTGGAACAACTTGAGGGTGAGTAAATGATGACAGAATTTTCATTTTTGGGTGGAGTATCCCTTTAAGGATTTTACATTAATTGCATGCGTTAGTGCGTTAATATCGACAGCCCTAATATATATATATATCAGTGGCGTGTGGTGGTCTTTGGAAATGAGGCAAAGTCCTCAGTTTTATATATAAATCAATTGTAAATTCATGTCCCAGTTACACTTAATGTTGTCACATCTTCCTGGTTAAATAAACATTACATAAAAAAGAGAAACCAAATACAATTTTATTTTGTATTTTTACATTAACTATGTAATTAATGTATAAATCTCATCAAGTTAGTGCTTTTATACATTTTTACATTTATTCCAAAATAATAACTAAAGGCACAATTTAACAATTAAAACAAAACATTTATTCTTTTTTAATAGTCAACTTATTTTCATCAGTTATCAAGCTCGGTAAACACTGTCACAGACATGGAGAGGCACCTTTAATTTCACCAAGCAGATCGCTCACTAAAAGCCCTCACAGTCATCATGTTTCAGTCCATTTCAAGTTTGATTTTCATATGACAAAGCGGTGATATCTAAATGGCTGAGTTGTTTATTTACTTTTTAATTAGTCCTCCCATTAACGGCATCATTTTGCTCAATCAGATGATTCACGCACGAAAAGGCAGGATTTATCGCACGAACCAATCATATCCAACCCTAACCAACTATATCCAATCATAGCACGATGGAGGCGTTGCCTCCTCTCACGTGACTTTCCCCCATTCATTCTCAATTCCCCCCCGCTGAGCCCAGCGCACGCTTTAGGTTTCTGTTGAAAGTCTATGGGCTCGCAGACTCCCACCCCACCTTTACTGGACAGGTTTCATGTTTACTTTTTTAATGTCACATTTTCTCATCCAATTTTTTTAGGCACTGAATCCCTTGGAAAACACCCTTGATATATTTATACATACATATATTCTATGGTGTTGCATAAACTCATATTTACCTTTCAGAGCCAGTGCAGAGTTGAGGATTAATCTCATGGAAAGTATGACAATGCACATGCCAAAATCCAAGAGACGCTATCAGGAAAGATCATACATCAGAATACACAACATATGAATACAAAAAGACATACATGAAAAAACTGTTTAAAAACACACCAACATAACACATCCATTAACATGAATACATATTGATCTACAGAATCTAAATAAAATGTGTATCTTTGAACTCAACAGATCTCTGCATTTTTTTATGTTGTCCCACAATAATATGTTATAAACATGTTACTAATCAAGTATCCATCCATTCGCATTTTCTATGCTAGAATGAAAACATTCAATAATGAATTTCGGCTCTCACCTGCCTATGGATGATCATGATGATGATGATGATGATTAAATGTGAAGAGCTTAGCTGACAGAAGAAGAGGAAAGAGGGATACGCAGCTGACAGTTATCTGTGTTTCTGTTTTATGGACAGGTTATGGGGGAAACCCTAATCCGTACAGACGGAGCTTCCTCGTCAAGAAGAGGAAATTCCACATTTCCAAATCAGAGAGCCGATGAAACTCACCTCTCCACAGAAGACGACGATGAAGACAAAGACCGACTCATAGAAACACATGCCATGTGTTTGCTGGCGATGACACGGTAAAGAGTTTTAAAAAGCATAAACAGGCACATATTGTTGTGACACATGACAAATTGTATGAAACCAAACATACAAAACAGACAAAGCTGTTGGACAGATAATGCATTGTGTATTTTACCATATAGTAGGCTTGATTTATAAATAGTACACTAAACATTTAAATCTCGGGTGATTAGATCACAACAAGTAAAGCTGTTATCATGTTTATGTGTACTTCGTGCGCTCTGTCTGATGCAATCGTGATGTTCTTAAACAAATGCCAGTGTTTGTACATTTTGGGGAAAAAGAGGAAACTGATGAAATATTTGCAGTTCCCCTACAGATATCTATTATATGTAAATGTAAATGTAAATGTATGTGTATATATAATATATATATATATATATATATATATATATATATATATATATATGTCTGTGTGTGTGTGACCCATTCTGGCTAAATGAGTTGCAATGAGTACATTTTCAAAAATTAATTATTGTTATTTTCACATTCTCTATTAAAAAAAAACCTTAAAAAGGATTAATCAGAAATCAGACACCAGTTTGAAGTCGATAGAGTCAGCAAAGTCAATTTTGAGAAAAAATGTAGTTAATGATTTTTGAAGGTTCCAAAACAAAATCGCCTAGCAACCATCCTCTAAAATCCCTGATAATAACAGCAAATTTGGCACACACCAAGCCAAAACCAAATATCGATAAGAAAAATATATTCCACTTTTTCTCCCCATGATACCACAATTGTTTGATTAACATTAATGAAACCTTTATATTAAGACCTACTGTAGCACACAGTTGTCGAGCTGAGAAAACAACATGGACGTACATGAAACGTATTCTCAGAAAATGTCCCGGAGCGCTCAGCTACGCCTCCCTCTGGTCCCATCCGCTCCCTCTCTCCGGAGTTTTCCCATCTCTCCCTCTGGTCCCATCCGCTCCCTCTCTCCGGAGTTTTCCCATCTCTCCCTCTGGTCCCATCCGCTCCCCCTCTCCGGAGTTTTCCCATCTCTCCCTCTGGTCCCATCCGCTCCCCCTCTCCGGAGTTTTCCCATCTCTCCCTCTGGTCATTATCTCCATCCCTGCCTGGTTTATCTGATCATCCTCATCACATCACCTGTTCATCATTATCTCCCCTTTATCCGGACTGTCCCTTTCATTGTAGCTTTGCGAAGTCTTGTTTTGCTCTGCAGACATTACCAAGCGTTTTTCCCCGTCTCCTGTTATTATCTGGACCTTAGATCTCTGCCTGGACTCTAGACTCTGTGAACCTTTGCTGCCTTGACCTTTGCCTGTGTTTCATTACGAGTACTGGATTGTCCCATTTACCTGAGCCTGTTTCTGTTCATGTCTGCTTCTCTCTGCTTTATTGCATGTGTGAATAAACTACTGCAAATGGATCCAAACGCCTCTACAGAAGACTTCGCCAGCACAGGTTTTCTCCGCCTAGTCCACAAGGTTTCTTCGCAAGCATCGGAGTTGGCTACACATCGCCAGCATCTGGTTAAACTGGCGAATCTCACGGAGGAACTGGTGACATCTGTACGGGCCCTCGCCCCAGCGATCAGGCTCCAGCACCCGCCGCACCTGCCCCTTCACAGCCTGTTGTGAGTGCCTCTTCCAGCAATCCCAAAATGTCACTCCCCGAAAAATTCACTTGTAAAGGTTTTCTGATGCAGTGTGAGATTTATTTTAACCAGGAGCACACCACCGACGACAGCCGTATCTCCTTTGTGTGTTCGCTCCTCACCGGAAAAGCGCTGGAGTGGGCAACGGCGATGTGGTCAGCTTTCTACTTTCTCTTATGATATGTTTGTTACTCACTTCAGAGAGGTGTTTGAACACCCGGCGGATGGAAAGGATCCGGGAGAACTTCTTCTTTCATTACGCCAGGGAAGCTCCACAGCGGCTGAATACACTCTCACCTTTCGGACGCTCGCAGCACAGACGGGCCGAGGAACCCCTCAAGCTCTGATACCGAAAGGGTCTCATCTCGGAGCTTCAGGGAGAGCTAGCCTGCCGCGATGATGGAAAGACTTTAAATCAGATCATGGATCTCGCCATTCGTCTCGACCGTCTCATCAGGGCTCGTCGCTCATCGAACAAAACTAACTTCTTCTTTAATCCCTCTGTCAGCACAGAACCCGAGCCCATGCAGACCGGCTTCACTCATATCACTACGGCCGAACGGGAGAGGAGAAGGCGGAATAATCTATGCATGTATTGCGCTCAACCTGGTCATCTGAGAGCTCCCTGTTCTGGGAGACCCACATCCACAGAGAGTCCTCATGTTTCATCTCTAAACTCACTCATTTTGGAGATTTCCCAATATTCAAATGGAGAGAATGTTAAAACTAAAGCATTCATTGACGGCAGGGAGTTTTGTTGATCTTGCTTTTGCCAAAACTCATCGTCTTTCTCTCGTCTCTTGTGACCCCCGTATGGCAGTGGCGCCCCCTGGGGACAGGGAGAGTGCAGTACATCACACAACCCCTCACGCTTAACATCGGTTCACAGCATACAGAAACTATAGTGTATAGGGAAACATAATATGCATACAGATGACCTTGTGATTTTTAGCCCAAGTAGTGCTGGATTACAGCAGCTTCTTACAATCTGTTCAGTATATGGTGTGGAACATGATATCAAATATGACGCCAGTAAGAGTGTCGTCGTGATCTGTAGAACTAAAGAGGATAAATGTTTGAACTACCCTGATTGGCTAACAATAAGCTTAGTGTCTGTAATAAGGTGAAAACCTTGGTAATTTTATCACTGATAAAATGACAGATGATGAAGATATTTACAGGCAATGTCGCATGATGTATGCACAAGCCAATATTCTTTTACGTACATTTAGGGCATGTAAAGATATCTCTGTTTAAAGCATATTGCACACCGTTCTATACTGTGCACTTGTGGTTAGGGTTAGGGTTGTGGTTATTTGTATTATTAGAATGTAATTTTCATTGGCATAAAAAAAAGTAATGGGATTACATAATGTATGTGACTTGTTATGCGTTTCTTTACTCGTAACATCAAAGACTAATCTGATTACGTAATGCTTGTTACTTGTAAAGCGTTTCCCCAACACTGCTCATTTCAGATAAGATTGAAAAAAAAACATATCTCTAGGTTTCCTCAGAGGAGAGCTATGCTATAAATGTGTCCATCTCTAACATAATCCGAATTATGAGCTAATCAGGGTACATTGAGCCACTCTGAGAGGTCTCCACAGTCGCAGCTCGACAGGCCGTAGAGATCTCTGATGGAAGATACACAAAGTCCAATTTGCCTTTGCAATATTTCACAATTTATATTGTTTGTTTTCACATGATTTGATACAATTTTATTAATTAGTTTGTTAAATACACACACTATATCGGTTTGATTATTGTATTGTGTTTAATACAGTATCTCTTCAGTTTAAACCATTAATGCATGCCGTCCATCTCTTTGAAAAATGGGTAATAAATAAATAAATCATTATCATAATACATGCATGCAAGGGTTAATGATTATTCATTAACACACGTGACATTTAATGAATCTCTTGTTCTGTCATTATTTTCCCGGTGTTGTAACCTCATATGTCAGTGTAATATACTCTTCAGTCCTCAAGCTTTTCTTCTGTTATGAAGACACAGAGACAAGATTGCATAGCGATTTCTTCCAACAGAAAGGTTAGTGTTCTTGCCCTATACGTGTGGTTAGCTGGCCACTAAATGGTCATGTTTATTTAGATCCTTCCTTTCTCTATTTCGATTTTTCAGTTTGGTTTATCTTTTATTAGTTCTCATTTCTGTGCCTTTGTCAAGTTTGGTTTTAGGTTTTGATTTAACTTTCTGCTCTTTTATTTTGTATAATAGTCATGGTTCCCGTTTGTGATGTGTTTTCCTTGCTCCTCGTGTTAAGGGTCATGGCCCCATGTCACGGCCAGTGAACGGCTCCGGGTTTCCATTTCCACTGGCCCCAGCATGACCACCTGATCCTCCATGGTTTGCCCTTCATCCGAGGGTCCAGGCCTGCTTCTGCTCCAGGATCCTGGCCATGTTCCAAGCCCTCATCCTCTTCAAGGGCCCGACCCTCCTTGTTTTTAGCGATAATCCAAAATCCTATTGGGTTTTTGTCGAGGGAACCAGTGCGATGCGAACTGCCGGGTTAGCCTATGAATTTAGTTTCCCTGGACCTCTCTATGCCAAGAGTGCTGTCCTCAAAACAAGTTCAACTGAATAAACACTGTTTATGCAGACATTACAGACCTCTTATTAACCAGCTGTACTTACGCTTTTCGGTAACACTTTATAATAACTGCACGCTATTATTCATCAGTTAAGCATTAGTAAACAGGTAGTTCATCATTTATAAAGCATTAACAGACATTAATAAGCAGTTTGTAAATACAGCTATAAATGCTTTATTCTTGATTTAAAAGCATATCTATAATGTGTTTAATAATTGTATTTTCATACTTTATTAATGATCAATATATAATTTCTAAATGAAGTATAGCATTATTTAAACCAGTTATTTAAGAGTTGTCAGTGGTTCATAAGATCACTTAGAAAGTGTGAGTAAATGATTAATAAACTATTTAAATGTACATTCATACATCTTATTATTCAGACATATAGTAATAGTTACTTAGTGTGTTAATAAATGCTTTATTAACATTTTTTATGCTGTAATTCAGGGTTAATTCGGGTAGTTAAACTATGTTTGTGAGCTCATCTAAAGTGAGGACTAGTTATACCTTGTAAAGCATTTATAAAGGAGATTTAAAGGCTATTAAATATTTCTATGTTCTGTATCACTGTGTTGTGTTTGTTACATTTTACTGTTTAGAAGATAAATGAGTCTTTTAATCTCCTTTATAAATGCTTTACAAGGTATGAATAGTCCTCACTTTAGATTAGCTCACAAACATAGTTAACTGACCACTACTAAATGCTTTATAACTACCTGTATTTACTACATTTACTTACACTTTCTAAGTGATCTAATGAATAACTGACAACTCTTAAATAACTGGTTTATAAATAATGCTATACTTCATTTAGAAATTATTAATTGATCATTAACAAAGTATGAAAATACAATTATTAAACACATTATAGATATGCTTATAAATCAAGAAAAAAGCGTTTATAGCTGTATTTACAAACTGCTTGTTAATGTCTATTAGTGCTTTATAAATGATGCATTAACTGTTTACTCATGCTTAACTAATGATTAATAGCATGCAGTTATTATAAAGTGTTACCCGCTTTTCTGCATCTTTATGCAAAGGAACCTCACACTTTCTTACACTTTTACTGATATATGATGAAATATTATTTAAGATCTACCTCTGTTTACAATTTCATCTTAACATGGTTATAAGGCCTCGGGGAGTGCGTGATTTTTGCATACGAGTGGTTTGTAAATTTAGAAAACACTTTTGTTTGAGAAAATGTTCATATACAGATTCAGGCACACATTTGTGAGTGTGAATGCCTAGTGAATGGGACCCATTGCTTTTATTTGAAGTGAAAGATTAGCATTAGCTGAAGGGGTCTTGCCCAGGGGGAAATGCCCAGGCATGCAGTTATAGGGATCGGTTGAGTCTTTGAGAAGCATAACCTCTGCTACTCACATTTTCTCCAAGCCTAACCCATTATCAGAAGTCATGTCCTGACCTTTTTATAGGTGATCAATCCCTTTATGAAGAGGACAATTAAATGTGCATCACTCCTTTAAGTAAACCGATTTTATTTTCAAAGAAAAACAAAAGGACCATCAGGAAAATACAGGACTTCCTGTCATATACAGAGAGGACGTACGATACAGTGCCACGACTGAAAACAGACAACCAGTCAGCCAAGAACATATTCAGCGCTGAGGAAACACCATCTGTATTATTATTATCATTAATAACAAGAATTATGGTTGAAATATATCCAAACAATATCTTAAAATAAAACACAACGATGAACATTAGATTTACAAAATTTTGCTCGTTTAAACTTGCTTTCTTCTTTTTTTGTTCCGGTCACTGCATTAGGCAATAACTGCAACCTCAGTCGCTGGTTGGGTCTTAACTGTGTGTAGGACTGAGGGATCTTCAAAGGTAACGCTTAGAAAAAGGGGAAGAAAGAGCGCCAAACCAGTTTCTAAACATGTATGTCCACTTTTAGCTTTTGCCACTGGCACAATTCACTTTCTTTTAACTCACTGAAAGTTTAACAGCTTTGTTAAAATACTAAAGTCAAATCTAATACTAATTATCACAAGAAAGAGAAATGTAAAAATTATAGAACATATAAATCTATAAATACTGTGTGTGGGGAGAGTAGAAGTGAGGCATGAACTAAAAAGAGAAAATAACTCCAGAAATCATAATAGACATGATCATTTTGAGAAAGAAAAGATATAAAAGTAAAACCATAATGATAATAAAAACCCTAGAATCACCAAAAAGCTTTCTGTGGTGAGCGTCTCTTGACTCATGCATGCTCATCCCTTCCTTTCATATGGTTCAGTTCCTTAACAGCACAGTCCTGCCTTTTATAAATATATACAGTTCAGTTACAAATGATAATAATAGTCCATGACCAAGACAGTCTTTCTCATCAAATTTAAGGTAATGTTTCCATAACTGAGATCAAGTTATTACGGGATGTCTAAACTCGGTTTGTATTCTCAGATCAACATTGTCGCTGCCTGATGAAAAACGCATATCTTGGAACAAAGGGCATCATAAACAATCATACAAAATGAATTAAATGTCAGTTTTATAACTAGGGTTTCTGGTCTGGATGAGCGGACCGTTCGCTTCCAAGTCCAGTGCACAAAACGCCAGAACTAGCTTTCACTCGCGGTCTCATACGCTCTTCAAAACAGAAGGATAGGACACAAGGTGTTCACGCGCACTTCTCAGGGCCAGTGGAGATACTGGTTCAACAGATACGGATTAAACCTCTTTCATTGGTCATTTCAATGTAGGAATGAGGCCACTGTCATCGGACATGTGAGGAAAGAGGGAAACGAGAGAAGACAAGAAAAGATGTGGCACAGCACAGTCCACGTTAAAGTGACATCTATCCAAATCCCCGTTTTTGATGTGCCGAAAGCAAACCCGAGGCTAACACAGCTGTCCGCTTCCTGGTGACATCACGTGACCACTAGCGGATTCAGGAGATGGTCCAGAAAGCTCTGCTTGGGAACACTGGAATTCTATCAGCAAATGTTGAGACTCTCAGGCACCGTCCACATTACTGCAACTACTCGGCTTCGTAAAAACAAATGAATAAAACAAAACTAGAAATAAATAACCCATAAATAAAAATACAGGACAAAAAGCCATTTTGTGTTTCACCATTGTTATGACACTATGTGTGACTGAGAGACACATTAGCAGAATTTCACCGTTCCTCTCAGCCGAGTCAGATTTTATTAAACTCTAGAGAAAGACATTTACACAGACTAGCAATAATACTGTAGAATACTCGAGCCAGTTCCTCATGCAGCACGCTGCAAAGGGACGCAGATGTGTGTGTGTCAGTCCTTCAGCAGGCTCTGGCGTGTGTGTGGCCTGGCCGATCCTGGAGAAACGTCAGTGGTCGATCCGGGTCATCGCTGCGATTACCAGCTGAGGAGAGAGGTCCGACCCAGAGTCATGAAGTAGACCTGGCTCGAGCCTCCCGAACGCACAGATGCGAAGAACACCTGCAGGAAACATCCAGCATCCAAACCATCATCAACTACAACCCAATCTAGCAGAGGTTAGAGTTTCAACAGATCATCAAAGCGTGAGTTATCAATATCAATATACACTCCCTTTAGTATATCAGGGTGAATCTCCCTAAAGCAGTCCAGAGTGAACGCGGATCACGCTGATATCCACGGACAATAATAATGACAGATAAATCATTAATGTGTAGATTTGAATAAATAATCATCATTAGACTGTAAAACACAACGAACATGCATCACTCTGTCTTTCAACAACAGCGTTTATCTCTTCAGGGAAAATCAATGAAGGAAAATATTCATTATTATTATAACCTTTATTTTCCCAGGAAAGAAAGCACAGTGTGCAGCGGTTCACTTTAATAGTTAACCAGGACCAATCAAATGCTGGGGATGTGATATGTGACTACTAGGGTTGCCAACCGTTCTGTATAATACGGAATCGTCCCGTATTTGACACATAAAAGTCTTGTTCCGTATTTTTGAGAATCTATTCAGTGCAATTCCATGACAGACGCATAGCTTCTAATGAATGAATTCGGGGACTATCTGAGGCCACGGCCGCTCGGCGGGCTCTGACGTGTAATGACGTGGAGTTGGCTCATTGGGCGCCCGCGCCATTGGCTGTGCAGTTGCCGTAGCGCAGCCTATGAGCGAGCCAGACACTCACTGTGCCGCTGCAAATGCGTTTTACATAAGGCTTCAGTAAATCGAGGACATTTGTAGGCTATGATAAGAAAAACTTTTGATTAAAAATATTATTTTTTTCACTGGAAAGAACATTCTAGAAGTCTAATTCTATTGAATAAGTTCGCACAAGGCTACAGAAAACTGTTGTGTTTATTTTTCTTCAAATGAAGTCTAAGCCAATGAGTTTTGAATGTTATATGTTGTATTTGTTTAAGTTAAAAATAAAACGTATTATAATCTAAACAAATCCATGGTTCATTGTTGGCAAAATGATCATAATAGCCTTTATATATCTGTGTGGTTCAGTCTTGTATATTGATTAGGCCTACTTTGCTATTCTATAAATATATGTAGGCCTAATAAGTTGTAAACTATAATGTATGATAGCATACAATATTCACCAGAAGTCATCATTTCAGGGGTTATTTAAAAATAAAAATAAATCCGTGGGGGCATGTCAACCCCCAACCCGTTCCTTATTTCAGAAAGTTGGCAACCCTCTATGTAACGGCTGCTGTATATGACAAACTCATAAAGCCAATATCCAGCCTTTGCTTGGGCTGAATGCAATTTCTTGTGTGTGTGTTATTTTGATGGGAGTAAATCCTGTGTTTATGCTATTAAGGAAACTAAATATTGCCAAAGAAGACCTTTTACTTTAGTTAAATATTTAATTTAAAAGCAGCCTACTTCAGTGTAATATAATACCGTATCATAATAATAATTCATTACATTTATATAGTACTTTTCTCAGCACTCAAGAGCTTCACATATGGAAAAGGGAATCTCCTCAACCACCACCAGTGTGCAGCTCCACCTGGGCCAGAACGCCCACCACACACACACACACACACGCACACACACACACACACACACACACACACACACACACGCACGCACGCACACGCACACGCACACACACACACACACACGCACACGCACGCGCACGCGCACGCGCACGCACACGCACACGCACACGCACACGCACACGCACACACACACACACGCGCACGCGCACGCGCACGCGCACGCGCACGCGCACGCGCACACGCACACGCACACGCACACGCACACGCACACGCACACGCACACGCACACACACACACACACACACACACACACACACACACACACACACACACACACACACACACACACGCACACACACGCACACACACACACACACGCACACACACGCACACACACACACACTAGCTTATTGGTGGAGAGGAGACAGTGATGAAGCCAATCAGTATATGGTGATGATTAGGAGCCATGATGGACAGAGGCCACTGGGCGAATGTGTCCACACCAGGGTTACACCCCTACTCTTTTTCGAAAGACATCCTGGGATTTTTAATGACCACAGAGAGTCAGGACCTCGGTTTAACATCTCATCTGAAGGACGGTGCTCTTTGACAGTATAGTGTCCCCGTCACTTTACTGGGGCGTTAGGACCCAAACAGACCACAGGGTGAGCGCCCCCTGCTGGCCTCACTAACACCTCTTCCAGCAGTTTTCTCAGGAGGTCTCCCGTCCAGACACTGACCAGGCTCAGCCCTGCTTAGCTTCAGTGGGGACCAGTCTTGGGCTACAGGGTGATATGGCTGCTGGCTATCATCATGCTTAACACTGAGAATTAAAATAATTGTAATGTGTCGATCGGATGCGGATATCTAAATCAGAGGAAATCATAGGTGTGGGTGGATGGTTTATATTTAGCAGCGGATTCGGGTGACGTTCGACCTGATTCTCACATCTCTGTCCTGACAGGAGCCGGTCACATTTTACCCCCAAATCGGTGACATTTTTCAGAAAGAAAAAATAACCATTTAATTCAAAATACAAATTCCAAAAATAGACTTAACTTTCACAGGGTTCCCACACCTTGGTTACCTTCAAATTCAAGGACTTAACTTAATATGCCAGCCGCAGCTGGAACCAGCTTCCAGAAGAGATCAGATGTGCTCCTACAGTAGTTATATTCAAATCCAGACTCAAAACACTTCTGTTTAGCTATGCATTTACTGAATGAGCACTGTGCCACTGTTTGTCCGACTGTTTTTACTGTACTTTATTTTATTTTTTATTCTAAACTGTTTTTACTGTACTGGTTTTGTCTTTGTTTGTTTTCTAATTTCTAATTTATTTATTTACTTATTTTTATAATCTCTGGAAGAGATTTTGAAGGAGAGCGGGAGAGTCTTCACTCCGATGAGGCGAGTGAAGGAGTAAGTTATACTGCTGTATAAGAAGTCGCTGAGAGCGTCGTTAAGGGTAACGGCAGCAGACAGCGCACACGAAGCGTGCTCTGTGGGGCCCCCGCTGGGCATTACTGGTGTAGCACCACCCCAGCAGAGTACATCCCTGGGCTAGAGGTCCAGTTGCACCGTAAACCGGCTCAATCTCTTCCATCTCAGATAGGGGTGGACCAGTACTACTTTATTTGATTTTTTATTCTAAACTGTTTTAATTATTCTTATTTGTTTTGATTACTTTAATTTCTTCTATGTAAAGCACTTTGAATTGCCATTGTGTATGAAATGTGCTATATAAATAAACGTGCCTTGCCTTGATATTCTTTTTGTCGTATTTCTTTTTAGTATAAAACTGAAGAATATTCCGTAAATCCTACACTGTATTCTAAAATGATCTGATATTAACTTTTGCATGAAACCGGGAAACGTTGAGGTACCATTGTAGTAGTTTCGTGCGAAAACACTTAACGGGAAACACTTAACATAACGCGTAAATGTGCGAAACGTAAATCCAGCAAGCTAGTCTGAATTGGCCCCGAAGTGTTGCGAAAAAACACATTAGCGGACTTGAGGGAATAATATGGAATTTTTTCCAGAAAAGTTCTCACAAAATAAATTCAAGCACTTTCAAGGACCTGTATCTGTGTGTTTGTTTTCAAAAACTTTCCAGGTCCTTGAATTTTTTTTACAGATTCAAAACTTTCAAGGATTTCAAGGACCCGTGGGAACCCTGCTTTCAAGGTAAAGCCCAGTAACTGATTTTACAGCAAAACACTAAAAGATGACGTAAAGACTCACCTTGTCATTTCTTTCACACAGAAACTTGAGTCTTTGTGCTCTTTTGTGCATGAAAACTCCATCCAAGTGGCCTGTTTCTACAGAGCGGATCTCTATAGCCTTCTCTCCCCAGCCCATGATCTGGTTAGAGCGAATATAAGCTGCAAGACAAACAAAACAATATAGGAAAGAAATAACAATTTGTTAACAAATACACACTATGATAGGATAAATTCAGTCTCTCTCTTGAGCTGTATTGCAGAGGTCCGAAACCCTGCTCCCGGAGACCCACTATCCTGCAAACGTTTATTTCCAACCGGCTTTAGCTCACCTGCATGTGTTCGTTCAAGTGATCCTAAAGAGCTTGATTAGCTGCGTCAGGTGTGTTTGATTAAGGTAGTAGCTAAACTCTGCAGGACAGTTGGTTCCCAGGACCAGGGTTGACCTCTGACCTCTGCTATTTTGTAATTAGACACTGCATAAGAGCGTTGATTTGGACAACATTCAACAGTGACTACATTTACAATACCGAATGGTCACGAGTGCCCCTAGCTATGAGCCGGCTGAGCGCAGTATAGACAACATTGCAGGAGTCACCCTTCCTATCTGCATGGGTTCTAGAGTAGGAGGAATAAACTAGCTGTCTTTCCCTCAAGTGAATATCCTACCACACGCAGACACATCTATCAGTGCTTCTAGATTTCACACAGCCTCACACATAGCTAGTGTCTTATCCATCATAAGCCAATTCTGGAAAGCTACTTTCTGGTCCTAAACTGGATGGCGTATTCATCTACACTGCGGCTGCCCAGCTAGAGATGAAGGCAGGACTTGGACACTTCACGGCAGGAGACAGTAGCGTCAAATACAGGCTTAAACTTGGCACAGAACAAACCTCACACAAATCTGTCACCCACGACAAGGCCCTTCCCGAAAGGAGAGTCATGATTTAAGCCATATTTGACTGGTTCAAGGGGAAGGAGGATGGCTGAAGATCGAACATCAGGGTACACTGAGTCAGGAACCTACGACAGGCACTAGGATCACCAGAGAAGCGTTGGGGGAAGGTTAGAGGCAAGGCTCTGTGGCCACATTGGGTATGAGGTGCTGGAGAGGCTGGAGCTGCTGAAGAGTTGGGTGAGATTAGAGGAGAAAACAACGCGTGCAACTGCCGGGAGGCCAGGATTTTGGTGAGAGCACAGTCATTAAATCCTCCTTTTCTCTACTGCGCTCATCTTTTATCATCAAAACAACTCTGGTAAGTCGAAATCAATAAACAAACATGTTGAGTCACAGCATATTCTCCGGTTATTGTTACTTGCACCGCCTGCCACGTTTAGGGTTTCACATGTGATAAATGCAGGGAGATAGTCAGATTTCAGAACTAGAGACACGCATCTAAACTTTAATCGAGGATAGTACGAATGCAAAGGCTCTAGATACTGCTTTGGATGCGACTAGCTTAACGAACCCAGTACATTTGTTTGGTAATATGCTCTGATACATAGCAGACTGTCATAACTTAATGGCTGTCTAAGTGATGTCTGCAGAATAACATCGGTTTCATAGACAATTGGAAAAGTTTTTGGGGCAGACCTGAGATGTTGAAAAGAGATGGTATTCATCCCTCCTGGGCTGGTGCTGCTCTTCTCTCTAGTAATATGGCTCATAGTCTTAGAGCTCAAACATGACAATCTGGGGCTCAGGTCAGGAAGCAGACAGACTGGCTAAACCGACCGTCTGCTAGCGGCCTCACGTCACCAAGGTCAGATAAATCCCATCACATAGAGCCTCTTTCACCTAGATATCATTATATAGAGACTGTGTCTGTTCCCCGAATTAGGAAATACAAAAAACTCCTAAACATTTTATTGATGTTCAACAAATAAAAAGCAGATATAATACGGATCAACAAATGATAAAGGTCGGGTTGCTGAATAATCAATCCCTTGCTTCAAAAGCACTTATTGTTAATGATATGATTACAGATTATAACCTAGATGTGCTGTGTATGACAGAAACCTGGCTAAAACCAAACGATTACATTGCTTTAAATGAGTCAACCCCACAAGATTACTGATGAATGGTTAAACATGAACCTTGTATGAAAGGCAAAGGGTGAGGTGTTGCTGTAATTTATAGCAATATCGTCAGAATTACTGAGAAGTCTTGTTTCAATTATTTTGAAGTGTTGGTGCTTTAAGCTATCTAGTGTAAGTGATAAATCCCGATTGACATCATCATGATGCATTCGGAAAATCTCAGAATTTGATCCACCACGATGCATCAATTTACTGTCCCAGCCCTACAATTAAACATTGTATACATTTTTAAATCTTGCTGATTACTTACAAAGCACTACATGGTTTAGCTCCGCAGTACTTGAGCGAGCTCTTAATGCATTATAGTGCTTCACGTCTATTGCGATCTCAAAATTCTGGCCAGCTGAAAATACCTAGAATATCAAAATTGTCTGCTGAAGGTAGATCCTTTTCCTATTTAGCACCAAAACTTTGGAATAGTCTTCCTAACAGACTAAAAATGCTGTATTATCCCAGTCAGAAAAGTAATTGGCGATGTCACTTTTTAAAGAAAGACTACACGCCCGCGCATATATATTCAAACGCGCATTCCTATAGACTAAACACGTAATATCCATGTGCACGCCGTCACCGTTTTCACAGATTCATGTTTTTGAAGTTTACACAGAGATGATAACGGTATCGTTTTCAAAATTGTGAAAAAACCCCACAATTTCGGTATTGTGTTCTCAGACCACCAAAATGTCGTTGTTGTGTAAATCAATGGCCAAAATGCATTAAAAGTTTTCTTTCTTTTTTGTTGAAAACGGTGTAGTGTAAGTGACCCCATTGGTTAATTACTAATGATTTTTACAACAAAAATGAATCAATCGAAAACTTACTTCAGCTGAACAATGACTTTCTTCTAGAGCTGCTGTAAAGCCAAAACAATCTTTGTCGCATTAATTTCCTATTATCACTGTAAAGCTGCTTTGAAACTATCTTTATTGTAAAACGTGCTAAATAAATAGGTGACATGATTTAGTCAAGGCTGTAAAAATAGAGGTATTTCACATTGCATGGAAGGATAGTTTTTCTGCCTACAGAAAGGCATTACAAACTGCTACATCTACTTAATTTGCGGCGACTCTTAGAAAGAAAAAACCCACAACCCTAGGTATTTATTTGATAGTGGCTAAATTAACGAGAAATAAAGCTTCAACCCCAGACGTTTCCAAACAGCACAGGAGTAATAGCTTTATGAATTTCTTTACTTGTTAGATTGATACTATCAGAGAAAGAATTATAAGCATGCAACCACCTACTAATGTATAGCATCAGACAGTGCATTGTAAACTGCCTAAGGAACCATTTCAAAACATAATTTTTTTGCTATAGAAGAACTGTCTAAACTTGTTGAATCATCGAAATCAACAACATGTACTGTATATGTTAGACCCTATATCGACCAATCTACTGAAAGAGCTACTGCCATTTTTAAAAAGCCGGATCCGGGCCGTATCCAGATCAGATGGTGAACCTGTGCCTAGACACGACCACAACACATGATGTAGTCAGCCGGATCCGGGCCGTATCCAGATCAGATGGAGGACCTGCGCCTAGACACGACCACAACGCATGATGTAGTCAGCCGGATCTGGGCCGTATCCAGATCAGATGGAGGACCTGCGCCTAGACACGACCACAACACATGATGTAGTCAGCCGGATCCGGGCCGTATCCAGATCAGATGGAGGACCTGCGCCTAGACACGACCACAACGCATGATGTAGTCAGCCGGATCTGGGCCGTATCCAGATCAGATGGAGGACCTGCGCCTAGACACGACCACAACACATGATGTAGTCAGCCGGATCCGGGCCGTATCCAGATCAGATGGAGGACCTGCGCCTAGACACGACCACAACACATGATGTAGTCAGCCGGATCCGGGCCGCATCCAGATCAGATGGTGGACCTGCGCCTAGACACGACCACAACGCATGATGTAGTCAGCCGGATCCGGGCCGTATTCAGATCAGATGGAGGACCTGCGCCTAGACACGACCACAACACATGATGTAGTCAGCCGGATCCGGGCCGTATCCAGATCAGATGGTGGACCTGCGCCTAGACACGACCACAACACATGATGTAGTCAGCCGGATCCAGGCCGTATCCAGATCAGATGGAGGACCTGCGCCTAGACACGACCACAACACATGATGTAGCCAGCCGGATCCGGGCCGTATCCAGATCAGATGGAGGACCTGCGCCTAGACACGACCACAGCGCATGATGTAGTCAGCCGGATCCGGGCCGTATCCAGATCAGATGGTGGACCTGCGCCTAGACACGACCACAACACATGATGTAGTCAGCCGGATCCAGGCCGTATCCAGATCAGATGGTGGACCTGCGCCTAGACACGACCACAACACATGATGTAGCCAGCCGGATCCGGGCCGTATCCAGATCAGATGGAGGACCTGCGCCTAGACACGACCACAACGCAGCCCTGAATGTCAGTGAATACCATGAACTCTAGACGAGTCCTAGAGACAGATCCCCTGTGAAGACATGACAGCCATCGGCACAGACGAGTCCTACACAGAACAGAATATATGGCCAGCTTCAACTCCTCCGTATGCCAGCGTGATGCATCACAATATTCAAGCAGAAGGAACTGGATAAAATATGCAGAATGATACTAATATACAATCTGACTTGATGCAGCCTGTATCAATGACACAGTGTTTGTTCGTTGGCCAGAGGAGAACTCCATTCTGTCACTGATGGAGTTTGTGTTCGTCACTGGGGTCTGTGTGGGTCCTAACGCCCCAGTAAAGTGACGGGGACACTATACTGTCAAAGAGCACCGTCCTTCAGATGAGACGTTAAACCGAGGTCCTGACTCTCTGTGGTCATTAAAAATCCCAGGATGTCCTTCGAAAAAGAGCAGGGGTGTAACCCTGGTGTCCTGGACACATTTGCCCCTTGGCCTCTGTCCATCATGGCCTCCTAATCATCACCATATACTGATTGGCTTCATCACTGTCTCCTCTCCACCAATAAGCTGGTGTGTGGTGGCCGTTCTGGCGCAATATGGCTGCCGTCGCAACATCCAGGTGGAGCTGCACATTGGTGGTGGTTGAGGAGATTCCCCCTTCCATGTAAAGCGCTTTGAGTACCCAGAAAAGCGCTATATAAATGTAAAAAATTATTATAATTATTATTAATCTGACTGTCCTGACGCTGCTGTATGAGAACTGAACTGAGCTGATGATGACATCACTGTTATCTCTGGATCGGCTATATAACTGAATTGAACGTTTCATATTTGATGATCTTTACACAGTTATTAAACGAAACTAAATCAACATTGAACTGACCTTAACAATGACACTATTTTCTTTTTAGAGTTGCTTTACAGAAGAATTGAACTCTGTTTGCATCACTGAATCATTATTTCCCCATTTATCGCTTTAAAGCTGCTTTGAAACTATCTGTATTGTTAGGTTTTCTTACTTTCTTACTCTTTGTTACGGTTTTCTTTCAGCTAAAAATAAACATTCTGGAGGGGAAAGACTATATATAAACGCAATCAGAGCATAAATGTATGATATAAAAGAGAAGCAAATGTACCAGCCTGCAGAGTTGTGCAGTTGGATAAAGTCCATGTCCAACGGTACTGTAGGCTGGAGAGAACGCTGATTAAAAAAGAGAAAACAAGCACCGAGCCATTTCCCCCGACAAACAGTTTGTTTGAGGCGAGAAGCCTTTATTTAACATAAAAAGCTTAATTCGGCAACTAACTTCTCTGTCTTGATGACATTGCAATATATGACAGGATATGAACCACATGCAATTCCTCTGACTTTGTTCCCATTGGCAGTCGCTCTCAAAAGTTGCTGCTCATTTCATTTGCATAAATCAAGCAACAATTGGCTTCGTCGTGTAATGCCTCTGTCAGAGCATGTGCACAACACATGCAATTAATCCTTTACATATCCCAATATGCATTGTGTCATGTATACTTGGACAGTGTGACTCAACTATACAAAAACCACAGCGGCTTGACTATTACATGCAAACATACTGACAGATATTTACTAACAAAATCGTACTTGGCCTTCTAAAATTAGAAAAATTGTAACGATAGAGTAATGAGTGAATAGCACTGTAGGCGTGATTAACGTACCAACAGATGTGGGCATCTCGCCCCACTGGAGCACCACGTCTTTAGTGATGCGGCCGTAGGTGTTGACATACACACCCTCGTCTTCATAACACACCAGCAGCTCAATGCCATCCGTGTTCGGCAGGATGATGATGGCGTGCGACTGAATATTCATCTGAATCTACAACAAAACAAAGAGAGAGGAAGATGAAGGCTGGGAAACACTGCTGGGAAAATCGAATGCTTGTCACTATCAATACATACGTGAGTGGGCAGATAAATGTCATAGACGGCTCCTGAGTCGACATCCACGGCATGAAACCCAGAGCAGGACCCATAGATGACCTTTAACCTTTGGCCTTCTTCAACTGTGAGGTCAACTAGCAGTGGCTTGTGCACCAGATCACCAAAAGACTACCACAGAAAGAGAGAAATGTTTTTATTGTGAGATTCTTCAAGACGTCTTCTTTTTCAATTTTACAATAAATATCAGCATATTTATAATAAGGCTAATTTTCACTATAACTATAATAACTTTATTAGCGTCCACAGTAACGCACAATATCGCTTATTATAAGCGCACTGCCCATAAATGCTCAAGCTCTTTAAAGCAGGATGGATTCTGATTGGCTGTCAATGTTTTTATCGTTCATCAGATGGGGGAAAAGAAAAGTGATTCCAACAACATCGTTCCTCTGTGCCGTTATCGTTATAGTGTAACTTTAAACACCTCGCCGCCAAGAGACGAGCAAACCGCTTACAACAGCACATCAAGCTTGACTCGTTCTCATGGACATGTTAGGTTCGTCACCTTGAAAGCCATGAATTTATGGTATGGTTTGGGAGCCCACGCATACACCTCTACTGAATTCTTCAGGGCCAGAACCAAGAACTTGATCCTCTCGTACTTCACTACAGACCAAACAAACAACAGACGTCAGTGCGATTCTGTGCAGCGATGAAAGGGATAGCCAGATCAAGAATTCAATAAAATACCAGAGTAGATATAACAAACCAGGACGTTGTTTTAGGGAATGTTTTGGGTAGGAACACATACCGACTTTGTAGTGCACACAGCCCTCCAGGTCTCCTACGGTGGTCCAGCCCTGCTTCTTCTCCACCTCAGGGTCATTGTGGAGGATCTTGTTCCTCAGCCACGAAAGATAGTACACACGCAGTTTATTCTTCTTCCCTAGGATTGGAAGCTGGAATCAACACGTGCACTTTGTCTGTGCCCATGACTTATAATAATAATTCATTCCTTTTATATTGCGCTATTCTAGGTACTCAAAGCGCTTTACATGTGGAATCTCCTCAACCAGCACTTACTGAACTTAGTCACATTATTTGACAGATTTAACTCTGTTTATAATGCAGACTTATAATAAAACATTTGTTTAAGAAAAAAATAATTATATATGCATTAGCATGATTTTCTCTGTATAAAAATGATAAGACTGAAGACAGAAGCAAAGAATACTGTCAGGGAATCATGATTTTGCACTGATCTTCAACCAGGGTTTAAATAAACTAGAGCTTTAGGTTTAGAGGATTTCATGAGCTGAGCTGAAACCTTTTCAAATAAAATGGAAAAAAGACCAAACATTTCCGAAGAATTAGCCGTATAACAAATTACTTCTATGCACCTTTTACATTTATAAAGAACTGCATCCAGTCTAAATAACTAAGCAACTTCAACGTAAAGTACAGGACTTCCTGTGTGTCATGGAATATTTCAACATGTCTGAACATGATAAAGTACAGCATGTGTCACTACAATTTTAAAACTAGGTTTGCACAGTTTTGTCATGTCTGAGACATTACCACAAAGACATACAGAAATAGAGGAAAATAGGGGAACTACATTGTTTATGAAGGTATGCAAGAGAACCGAATCACAAGAGAGGATGTTATGTAACATTGAAAGCACGCGTGCCGTCACACGAACACACGGAAACATCCTCCTACATACAGATCAATACCCAGAGATCCTGCACGAGGCATCGGTACCTGATATTGTCACTAGTACATTAAGTCCCTCCAAAACATCCATTTGTTGAAAGCGTCTACGACTAATAAGCGGGTAGACTTTCCCTTGACCACTGCGATCCAGTAGCATGAGTCCGCTCTCTGTCCCGACTAACAGATTAACACCTGAGGAAGAGAGAAACAGAGGAAAATGCTTTAACTCACTCTCTTAAACACTTATCTAACATCTCTCCAGTGAACTCCAGTGTCGAATAAGCATGAAACTGTTCAAAGCCAGTTCCTCTTCTGTAATGTGACCCTTTTCTGATGCCAAATATTCATAGATACGAGTTGCTTCAGAGGCAGAAGAGGTTATTTTGATAAACGGTCAAACGTTGGTTTTACATGCACTGATCAGTCATACACAAGAAGACCAGGAATGTAAATTAAGAAAGTAAAAGGGGTCAATTTTACAAAAGTAAACAAAAGCGCCAATCTCATTGGTCGGGCAGTTAACGAGGCGTGTCAAACAAAAAAAAAAAAAAAACGAACATGAGGCTTCAATTAAATTACTTGTTACGTAATCGGTGTACAACTAATCCAAATAATGTTTGGCATGTGTTAGAAATAAATGCATCAATGTGCACTGGCATATCGAGACAACAGACACTTTGATTGAGCTTGTTAGACTGGTGTTGGATTGGTGTTGTTGGAGCGGTGTTGGACTGGTGTTGGACTGGTGTTGGACTGGTGTTGGACTGGTGTTGGAGCGGTGTTGGACTGGTGTTGGAGTGGTGTTGGACTGGTGTTGGACTGGTGTTGGACTGGTGTTGGACTGGTGTTGTTGGAGCGGTGTTGGACTGGTGTTGGACTGGTGTTGGACTGGTGTTGGACTGGTGTTGGAGCGGTGTTGGACTGGTGTTGGAGTGGTGTTGGAGTGACGTTGGACTATTGTTGGACTGGTGTTGGACTGGTGTTTGACTATTGTTGGACTGGTGTTGGACTGTGGTGTTGGACTATTGTTGGACTGGTGTTGGAGTGTTGTTGGACTGGTGTTGGAGCGGTGTTGGACTGGTGTTGGAGTGTTGTTGGAATGGTGTTGGACTGGTGTTGGAGTGGTGTTGGACTGGTGTTGGAGTGGTGTTGGACTGGTGTTGGAGCGGTGTTGGACTGGTGTTGGAGTGTTGTTGGACTGGTGTTGGAGTGTTGTTGGAGAGGTGTTGGAGTGTTGTTGGAGTGTTGTTGGAGTGTTGTTGGAGTGGTGTTGGACTGGTGTTGGAGTGGTGTTGGACTGGTGTTGAAGTGGTGTTGGAGTGGTGTCGGACTGGTGTTGGAATAGTGTTGGACTGGTGTTGGACTGGTGTTGGAGTGTTTTTGGACTGGTGTTGGAGCGGTGTTGGAGCGGTGTTGGAGTGTTGTTGGACTGGTGTTGTTGGAGTGGTGTTGGAGTGTTGTTGGACTGGTGTTGGAGTGTTGTTGGACTGATCTTGGAGTGTTGTTGGACTGGTGTTGGACTGGTGTTGGAGTGTTGTTGGACTGGTGTTGGAGTGGTGTTGGAGTGGTTTTGGACTGGTGTTGGACTGGTGTTGGAGTGGTGTTGGACTGGTGTTGGAGTGGTGTCGGACTGGTGGTGTTGGACTGGTGGTGTCGGACTGGTGGTGGACTGGTGTTGGAGTTGTGTTGGAGTGGTGTTGGACTGGTGCTGTTGGACTGGTGTTGGAGTGGTGTTGGACTGGTGTTGGTGTGGTGTTGGAGTGGTGTTGGAGTGGTGTTGGAGTGGTGTTGGAGTGGTGTTGGACTGGTGTTGGAGTGGTGTTGTTGGACTGGTGTTGGAGTGGTGTTGTTGGACTGGTCTTGGAGTGGTGTTGTTGGACTGGTGTTGGAGTGGTGTTGTTGGACTGGTGTTGGAGTGGTGTTGGAGTGGTGTCGGACTGGTGGTGTTGGACTGGTGGTGTCGGACTGGTGTTGGAGTGGTGTCGGACTGGTGTTGTTGGAGTGGTGTTGGAGTGGTGTTGGACTGGTGTTTGACTGGTGTAGGACTGGTGTTGGACTGGTGTTGGAGTGGTGTTGTTGGACTGGTGTTGGACTGGTGTTGGACTGGTGTTGGAGTGGTGTTGGATTGGTGTTGGAGTGGTGTCGGACTGGTATTGGAGTGTTGTTGGACTGGTGTTAGAGTGGTGATGGACTGGTGTTGTTGGACTGGTGTTGGAGTGGTGTTGGAGTGGTGTTGGACTGGTGTTGGAGTGGTGTTAGAGTGGTGTTGGACTGGTGTCGGACTGGTATTGGAGTGTTGTTGGACTGGTGTTGGACTGGTGTTGGAGTGCTGTTGGAGTGGTGTTGGACTGGTGTTGGAGTGGTGTTGGAGTGGTGTTGGACTGGTGTTGAAGTGGTGTTGGAGTGGTGTCGGACTGGTGTTGGAATAGTGTTGGACTGGTGCTGGACTGGTGTTGGAGTGTTGTTGGACTGGTGTTGTTGGAGTGGTGTTGGAGTGTTGTTGGAGTGGTGTTGGAGTGTTGTTGGACTGGTGTTGGAGTGTTGTTGGACTGGTGTTGGAGTGTTGTTGGACTGGTGTTGGACTGGTGTTGGAGTGTTGTTGGACTGGTGTTGGGAGTGGTGTTGGAGTGGTTTTGGACTGGTGTTGGAGTGGTGTTGGACTGGTGTTGGAGTGGTGTTGGACTGGTGCTGTTGGACTGGTGTTGGAGTGTTGTTGGACTGGTGTTGGACTGGTGTTGGTGTGGTGTTGGACTGGTGTTGGAGTGGTGTTGGACTGGTGTTGGACTGGTGTTGGAGTGGTGTTATTGGACTGGTGTTGGAGTGGTGTTGTTGGACTGGTGTTGGAGTGGTGTTGGACTGGTGTCGGACTGGTATTGGAGTGTTGTTGGGCTGGTATTGGAGTGTTGTTGGACTGATGTTGGACTGGTGTTGTTGGACTGGTATTGGAGTGGTGTTGGAGTGGTGTCGGACTGGTGTTGGACTAGCGTTGAAGTTGTGTCGGACTGGTATTGGAGTGTTGTTGGACTGGTGTTGGAGTGGTGTTGGACTGGTGTTATTGGACTGGTATTAGACTGGTGTCGGACTAGTGTTGGAGTGGTGTTGGACTGGTGTCGGACTGGTATTGGAGTGTTGTTGGACTGGTGTTGGACTGGTTTTGGAGTGGTGTCAGACTGGATTTGTTGGACTGGTGGTGTTGGACTGGTGTTGGAGTGGTGTCGGACTGGTGTCGGAGTGGTGTTGGACTGGTGTTGGACTGGTGTTGTTGGACTGGTGTTGGAGTGGTGTTGGAGTGGTGTTGGACTGGTGCTGGACTGGTGCTGGACTGGTGGTGTTGGACTGGTGTTGGACTGGTTTTGGAGTGGTGTCAGACTGGATTTGTTGGACTGGTGGTGTTGGACTGGTGTTGGAGTGGTGTCGGACTGGTGTCGGAGTGGTGTTGGACTGGTGTTGGACTGGTGTTGTTGGACTGGTGTTGGAGTGGTGTTGGAGTGTTGTTGGACTGGTGTTGGACTGTTGTTGGTGTGGTGTTGGACTGGTGTTGGACTAGTGTTGGAGTGGTGTTGGACTGGTGTTGGACTGGTGTTGGACTGGTGTTGGACTGGTGTTGGACTGGTGTTGTTGGACTGGTGTTGGAGTGGTGTTGGAGGGGTGTTGGACTGGTGTTGGACTGGTGCTGGACTGGTGCTGGACTGGTGGTGTTGGACTGGTGTTGGAGTGTTGTTGGACTGGTGTCGGTGTGGTTTTGGACTGGTGTTGGACTGGTGTTGTTGGACTGGTGTTGGAGTGGTGTTGTTGGACTGGTGTTGGAGTGGTGTTGGAGTGGTGTTGGACTAGTGTTGAAGTTGTGTCGGACTGGTATTGGAGTGTTGTTGGACTGGTGTTGGAGTGGTGTTGGACTGGTGTTGTTGGACTGGTATTAGACTGGTGTCGGACTGGTGTTGGAGTGGTGTTGGACTGGTGTCGGACTGGTATTGGAGTGTTGTTGGACTGGTGTTGGACTGGTTTTGGAGTGGTGTCAAACTGGATTTGTTGGACTGGTGGTGTTGGACTGGTGTTGGAGTGGTGTCGGACTGGTGTCGGAGTGGTGTTGGACTGGTGTTGGACTGGTGTTGTTGGACTGGTGTTGGAGTGGTGTTGGAGTGGTGTTGGACTGGTGCTGGACTGGTGCTGGACTGGTGGTGTTGGACTGGTGTTGGGAGTGTTGTTGGACTGGTGTTGGACTGTTGTTGGTGTGGTGTTGGACTGGTGTTGGACTAGTGTTGGAGTGGTGTTGGACTGGTGTTGGACTGGTGTTGGAGTGGTGTTGGACTGGTGTTGTTGGACTGGTGTTGGAGTGGTGTTGGAGGGGTGTTGGACTGGTGTTGGACTGGTGCTGGACTGGTGCTGGACTGGTGGTGTTGGACTGGTGTTGGAGTGTTGTTGGACTGGTGTTGGACTGGTGTTGGTGTGGTTTTGGACTGGTGTTGGACTGGTGTTGTTGGACTGGTGTTGGAGTGGTGTTGTTGGACTGGTGTTGGAGTGGTGTTGGAGTTGTGTTAATGGACTGGTGTTCGAGTGGTGTTGGACTGGTGTTGTTGGACTGGTGTTGGAGTGGTGTTGGACTGGTGTTGTTGGACTGGTGTTGGACTGGTGTGGGTGTGGTGTTGGACTGGTGTTGGAGTGGTGTTGGTGTGGTGTTGGACTGGTGTTGGAGTGGTGTTGGACTGGTGTTGTTGGACTGGTGTTGGAGTGTTGTTGTTGGACTGGTGTTGGAGTGGTGTTGGACTGTATTGGACTGGTGTTGGAGTGGTGTTGGAGAGGTATTGGACTGGTGTTGGAGTGTTGTTGGAGTGGTGTTAGAGTGGTGTTGGACTGGTGTTGTTGGACTGGTGTTGGAGTGTTGTTGGAGTGGTGTCAGACTGGTATTGGAGTGTTGTTGGACTGGTGTTGTTGGACTGGTATTGGAGTGGTGTTGGAGTGGTGTCGGACTGGTGGTGTTGGACTGGTGGTGTCGGACTGGTGTAGTTGGACTGGTGTTGGAGTGGTGTCGGACTGGTGTCGGACTGGTGTTGTTGGAGTGGTGTTGGAGTGGTGTTGGAGTGGTGTTGGACTGGTGTTTGACTGGTGTAGGACTGGTGTTGGACTGGTATTGGACTGGTGTTGGAGTGGTGTTGTTGGAATGGTGTTGGAGTGGTGTTGGACTGGTGTTGTTGGACTGGTGTTGGAGTGGTGTTGGACTGGTGTTGGAGTGGTGTTGGACTGGTGTTGGAGTGGTGTCGGAATGGTATTGGAGTGTTGTTGGACTGGTGTTGGAGTGGTGATGGACTGGTGTTGTTGGACTGGTGTTGGAGTGGTGTTGGACTGGTGTTGTTGGACTGGTGTTGGACTGGTGTCGGACTGGTATTGGAGTGTTGTTGGACTGGTGTTGGACTGGTGTTGGAGTGGTGTTGGACTGGTGTTGAAGTGGTGTTGGAGTGGTGTCGGACTGGTGTTGGAATAGTGTTGGACTGGTGTTGGAGTGTTGTTGGACTGGTGTTGGAGCGGTGTTGGACTGGTGTTGGAGTGTTGTTGGAGTGGTGTTGGAGTGTTGTTGGACTGGTGTTGGAGTGTTGTTGGACTGGTGTTGGAGTGTTGTTGGACTGGTGTTGGACTGGTGTTGGAGTGTTGTTTGACTGGTGTTGGAGTGTTGTTGGACTGGTGTTGGACTGGTGTTGGAGTGTTGTTGGACTGGTGTTGGACTGGTGCTGTTGGACTGGTGTTGGAGTGGTGTTGGAGTGGTGTTAGTGTGGTGTTGGACTGGTGTTGGAGTGGTGTTGGAGTGGTGTTGTTGGACTGGTGTTGGACTGGTGTTGGAGTGGTGTTGTTGGACTGGTGTTGGAGTGGTTTTAATGGACTGGTGTTGGAGTGGTGTTGGAGTGGTGTTGTTGGACTGGTGTTGGACTGGTGTTGGACTGGTGTTGGAGTGGTGTTGGAGTGGTGTTGGACTGGTGTTGGAGTGGTGTTGGACTGGTGTTGGACTGGTGTTGGTGTGGTGTTGGACTGGTGTTGTTGGACTGGTGTTGGAGTGGTGTTGGACTGGTGTTGGAGTGGTGTTGGACTGGTGTTGTTGGACTGGTGTTGGACTGGTGTTGTTGGACTGGTGTTGGAGTGTTGTTGGACTGGTGTTGGAGTGGTGTTGAAGTGGTGTTGGACTGGTGTTGTTGGACTGGTGTTGGAGTGTTGTTGGACTGGTGTTGGAGTGGTATTGGACTGTGTTGGACTGGTGTTGGAGTGGTGTTGGACTGGTGTTGTTGGACTGGTATTGGACTGGTGTCGGACTGGTGTTGGAGTGGTGTTGGACTGGTGTCGGACTGGTATTGGAGTGTTGTTGGACTGGTGTTGGACTGGTGTTGGACTGGTGTCGGAGTGTTGTTGGACTGGTGTTGGACTGGTTTTGGAGTGGTGTCGGACTGGTGTTGGAGTGGTGTCGGACTGGATTTGTTGGACTGGTGTTGTTGGACTGGTGTTGGAGTGGTGTCGGACTGGTGTCGGAGTGGTGTTGGACTGTGTTGGACTGGTGTTGGACTGGTGTTGGAGTGGTGTTGGACTGGTGTTGGAGTGGTGTTGGACTGGTGTTGGAGTGGTGTTGGAGTGGTGTTGGAGTAGTGTTGGAGTAGTGTTGGAGTGGTTTTGGACTGGTGTTGGACTGGTGTTGGACTGGTGCTGGACTGGTGGTGTTGGACTGGTGTTGGAGTGTTGTTGGACTGGTGTTGGAGTGTTGTTGGTGTGGTGTTGGACTGGTGTTGGACTAGTGTTGGAGTGGTGTTGGACTGGTGTTGGAGTGGTGTTGTTGGACTGGTGTTGGAGTGGTGTTGGAGTGGTGTTGGACTGGTGTTGGACTGGTGTTGGACTGGTACTGGACTGGTGCTGGACTGGTGGTGTTGGATTGGTGTTGGTGTGGTTTTGGACTGGTGTTGGACTGGTGTTGTTGGACTGGTGTTGGAGTGGTGTTGGAGTGGTGTTAATGGACTGGTGTTCGAGTGGTGTTGGACTGGTGTTGTTGGACTGGTGTTGTTGGACTGGTGTTGTTGTACTGGTGTTGGAGTGGTGTTGAAGTGGTGTTGGACTGGTGTTGGACTGGTGTTGGTGTGGTGTTGGACTGGTGTTGGAGTGGTGTTGGTGTGGTGTCGGACTGGTGTTGGAGTGGTGTTGGACTGGTGTTGTTGGACTGGTGTTGGACTGGTGTTGTTGGACTGGTGTTGGAGTGTTGTTGTTGGACTGGTGTTGGAGTGGTGTTGGACTGTGTTGGACTGGTGTTGGAGTGGTGTTGGAGAGGTATTGGACTGGTGTTGGAGTGTTGTTGGAGTGGTGTTGGACTGGTGTTGTTGGACTGGTGTTGGAGTGTTGTTGGAGTGGTGTTGGAGTGGTGTCGGACTGGTATTGGAGTGTTGTTGGACTGGTGTTGGAGTGGTGTTGGACTGGTGTTGTTGGACTGGTGTTGGAGTGGTGTCGGACTAGTGGTGTTGGACTGGTGTTGTTGGACTGGTGTTGTTGGACTGGTGTTGTTGTACTGGTGTTGGAGTGGTGTTGAAGTGGTGTTGGACTGGTGTTGGACTGGTGTTGGTGTGGTGTTGGACTGGTGTTGGAGTGGTGTTGGTGTGGTGTCGGACTGGTGTTGGAGTGGTGTTGGACTGGTGTTGTTGGACTGGTGTTGGACTGGTGTTGTTGGACTGGTGTTGGAGTGTTGTTGTTGGACTGGTGTTGGAGTGGTGTTGGACTGTGTTGGACTGGTGTTGGAGTGGTGTTGGAGAGGTATTGGACTGGTGTTGGAGTGTTGTTGGAGTGGTGTTGGACTGGTGTTGTTGGACTGGTGTTGGAGTGTTGTTGGAGTGGTGTTGGAGTGGTGTCGGACTGGTATTGGAGTGTTGTTGGACTGGTGTTGGAGTGGTGTTGGACTGGTGTTGTTGGACTGGTGTTGGAGTGGTGTCGGACTGGTGGTGTTGGACTGGTGGTGTCGGACTGGTGGTGTCGGACTGGTGGTGTCGGACTGGTGTTGGAGTGGTGTCGGACTGGTGTTGTTGGACTGGTGTTGGACTGGTGTTGGACTGGTGTAGGACTGGTGTTGGACTGGTGTTGGACTGGTGTGGGACTGGTATTGGAGTGTTGTTGGACTGGTGTTGTTGGACTGGTGGTGTTGGACTGGTGGTGTTGGACTGGTGTTGTTGGACTGGTATTGGAGTGTTGTTGGACTGGTGTTGGAATGGTGTTGGACTGGTGTTGGAGTGGTGTTGGACTGGTGTTGGACTGGTGTTGGAGTGGTGTTGGAGTGGTGTTGGAATGGTGTTGGACTGGTGTTGGAGTGGTGTTGGAGTGTTGTTGGAGTGTTGTTTGACTGGTGTTGGAGTGTTGTTGGACTGGTGTTGGACTGGTGTTGGAGTGGTGTTGAAGTAGTGTTGGAGTGGTGTTGGACTGGTGTTGGACTGGTGCAGGACTGGTGGTGTTGGACTGGTGTTGGAGTGTTGTTGGACTGGTGTTGGAGTGTTGTTGGTGTGGTGTTGGACTGGTGTTGGACTAGTGTTGGACTGGTGTTGGACTGGTGTTGTTGGACTGGTGTTGGAGTGGTGTTGGAGTGGTGTTGGACTGGTGTTGGACTGGTGTTGGACTGGTGTTGGACTGGTGCTGGACTGGTGGTGTTGGACTTGTGTTGGAGTGGTGTTGGATAGGTGTTGTTGGACTGGTGTTGTTGGACTGGTGTTGTTAGACTGGTGTTGGAGTGGTGTTGGAGTGGTTTTAATGGACTGGTGTTCGAGAGGTGTTGGACTGGTGATGTTGGACTGGTGTTGTTGGACTGGTGTTGGAGTGGTGTTGAAGTGGTGTTGGACTGGTGTTGTTGGACTGGTGTTGTTGGACTGGTGTTGGACTGGTGTTGGTGTGGTGTTGGACTGGTGTTGGACTGGTGTTGGAGTGGTTTTGGTGTGGTGTCGGACTGGTGTTGGAGTGGTGTTGGACTGGTGTTGTTGGACTGGTGTTGTTGGACTGGTGTTGGAGTGTTGTTGGACTGGTGTTGGAGTGGTGGTGTTGGACTGGTGTTGGAGTGTTGTTGGACTGGTGTTGGAGTGTTGTTGGTGTGGTGTTGGACTGGTGTTGGACTAGTGTTGGACTGGTGTTGGACTGGTGTTGTTGGACTGGTGTTGGAGTGGTGTTGGAGTGGTGTTGGACTGGTGTTGGACTGGTGTTGGACTGGTGTTGGACTGGTGCTGGACTGGTGGTGTTGGACTTGTGTTGGAGTGGTGTTGGATAGGTGTTGTTGGACTGGTGTTGTTGGACTGGTGTTGTTAGACTGGTGTTGGAGTGGTGTTGGAGTGGTTTTAATGGACTGGTGTTCGAGAGGTGTTGGACTGGTGATGTTGGACTGGTGTTGTTGGACTGGTGTTGGAGTGGTGTTGAAGTGGTGTTGGACTGGTGTTGTTGGACTGGTGTTGTTGGACTGGTGTTGGACTGGTGTTGGTGTGGTGTTGGACTGGTGTTGGACTGGTGTTGGAGTGGTTTTGGTGTGGTGTCGGACTGGTGTTGGAGTGGTGTTGGACTGGTGTTGTTGGACTGGTGTTGTTGGACTGGTGTTGGAGTGTTGTTGTTGGACTGGTGTTGGAGTGGTGTTGGACTGTGTTGGACTGGTGTTGGAGTGGTGTTGGAGAGGTATTGGACTGGTGTTGGAGTGTTGTTGGAGTGGTGTTGGACTGGTGTTGGAGTGGTGTTGGAATGGTGTTGGAGTGGTGTTGGACTGGTGTTGGACTGGTGTTGGAGTGGTGTTGGACTGGTGTTGTTGGACTGGTGTTGAAGTGGTGTTAATGGACTGGTGTTCGAGAGGTGTTGGACTGGTGTTGTTGGACTGGTGTTGGAGTGGTGTTGAAGTGGTGTTGGACTGGTGTTGTTGGACTGGTGTTGGACTGGTGTTGGACTGGTGTTGGTGTGGTGTTGGACTGGTGTTGGACTGGTGTTGGAGTGGTGTTGGTGTGGTGTCGGACTGGTGTTGGAGTGGTGTTGGACTGGTGTTGTTGGACTGGTGTTGGAGTGTTGTTGTTGGACTGGTGTTGGAGTGGTGTTGGACTGTGTTGGAATGTGTTGGACTGGTGTTGGAGTGGTGTTGGAGAGGTATTGGACTGGTGTTGGAGTGATGTTGGACTGGTGTTGGAGTGGTGTTGGAGTGGTGTTGGACTGGTGTTGGAGTGGTGTTGGAATGGTGTTGGAGTGGTGTTGAACTGGTGATGGAATGGTGTTGGACTGGTGTTGGAGTGGTGTTGGAGTGGTGTTGGACTGGTGTTGTTGGACTGGTGTTGTTGGACTGGTGTTGGACTGGTGTTGTTGGACTGGTGTTGGACTGGTGTTGTTGGACTGGTGTTGGACTGGTGTCGGACTGGTGTTGGAGTGGTGTTGGACTGGTGTTGGACTGGTGTTGAAATGGTGTTGGACTGGTGTTGGAGTGGTGTTGGAGTGGTGTTGGACGGGTGGTGTTGGAGTGGTGTTGGAGTGGTGTTGGACTGGTGTTGGACTGGTGTTGGACTGGTGTTGGAGTGGTGTTGGACTGGTGTTGGAGTGGTGTTGGACTGGTGTTGGAATGGTGTTGGACTGGTGTTGGACTATTGTTGGACTGGTGTTGGACTGGTGTTGGACTGGTGTTGGACTATTGTTGGACTGGTGTTGGACTGGTGTTGGACTGTGGTGTTGGACTGGTGTTGGACTATTGTTGGACTGGTGTTGGAGTGTTGTTGGACTGGTGTTGGACTGGTGTTGGGGTGGTGTTGGAGTGGTGTTGTTGGAGTGGTGTTGGACTGTGGTGTTGGACTGGTGTTGAAATGGTGTTGGACTGGTGTTGGAGTGGTGTTGGAGTGGTGTTGGACGGGTGGTGTTGGAGTGGTGTTGGAGTGGTGTTGGACTGGTGTTGGAGTGGTGTTGGACTGGTGTTGGAGTGGTGTTGGAATGGTGTTGGACTGGTGTTGGACTATTGTTGGACTGGTGTTGGACTGGTGTTGGACTGGTGTTGGACTATTGTTGGACTGGTGTTGGACTGGTGTTGGACTGTGGTGTTGGACTGGTGTTGGACTATTGTTGGACTGGTGTTGGAGTGTTGTTGGATTGGTGTTGGACTGGTGTTGGGGCGGTGTTGGAGTGGTGTTGTTGGACTGGTGTTGGACTGTGGTGTTGGACTGGTGTTGGACTATTGTTGGACTGGTGTTGGAGTGTTGTTGGAGTGGTGTTGGACTGGTGTTGGAGTGGTGTTGTTGGAGTGGTGTTGGACTGGTGTTGGACTGGTGTTGGATTGGTGTTGGAGTGGTGTCGGACTGGTATTGGAGTGTTGTTGGACTGGTGTTGGAGTGGTGATGGACTGGTGTTGTTGGACTGGTGTTGGAGTGGTGTTGGAGTGGTGTTGGACTGGTGTTGTTGGACTGGTGTTGGAGTGGTGTTGGAGTGGTGTTGGACTGGTGTTGTTGGACTGGTGTTGGACTGGTATTGGAGTGTTGTTGGACTGGTGTTGGACTGGTGTTGGAGTGCTGTTGGAGTGGTGTTGGACTGGTGTTGGAGTGGTGTTGGACTGGTGTTGAAGTGGTGTTGAAGTGGTGTCGGACTGGTGTTGGAATGGTGTTGGACTGGTGTTGGACTGGTGTTGGAGTGTTGTTGGAGTGTTGTTGGAGTGGTGTTGGAGTGTTGTTGGACTGGTGTTGTTGGAGTGGTGTTGGAGTGTTGTTGGAGTGGTGTTGGAGTGTTGTTGGACTGGTGTTGGAGTGTTGTTGGACTGGTGTTGGAGTGGTGTTGGAGTGGTGTTGGAGTGGTGTTGGACTATTGTTGGACTGGTGTTGGACTGGTGTTTGACTATTGTTGGACTGGTGTTGGACTGGAGTTGGAGTGTTGTTGGACTGGTGTTGGAGCGGTGTTGGACTGGTGTTGGAGTGTTGTTGGAGTGGTGTTGGAGTGTTGTTGGACTGGTGTTGGAGTGTTTTTGGACTGGTGTTGGAGTGGTGTTGGACTGGTGTTGGAGTGGTGTTAGACTGGTGTTGGACTGGTGTTGGACTATTGTTGGACTGGTGTTGGAGTGGTGTTGGACTGGTGTTGGACTGGTGTTGGACTGGTGTTGGAGTGGTGTTGGAGTGGTGTTGGACTGGTTTTGGAATGGTGTTGGAGTGTTGTTGGACTGGTGTTGGAGTGGTGTTAGACTGGTGTTGGACTGGTGTTGGACTATTGTTGGACTGGTGTTGGAGTGGTGTTGGACTGGTGTTGGACTGGTGTTGGAGTGGTGTTGGACTGGTGTTGGACTGGTGTCGGAGTGGTATTGGAGTGTTGTTGGACTGGTATTGGACTGGTGTTGTTGGACTGGTGTTGGACTGGTGTTGGAGTGGTGTTGGACTGGTGTTGGAGTGGTGTTGGAGTGGTGTTGGACTGGTGTTGGACTGGTGTTGGAGTGGTGTTGGAGTGGTGTTGGAGTGGTGTTGGACTGGTGTTGGAGTGGTGTTGGAGTGCTGTTGGAGTGCTGTTGGAGTGGTGTTGGAGTGGTGTTGGACTGGTGTTGGACTGGTGTTGGACTGGTGTTGGACTGGTGTTGGAGTGTTGTTGGAGTGGTGTTGGACTGGTGTTGGAGTGGTGTTGGACTGGTGTTGGACTGGTGTTGGACTGGTGTTGGAGTGGTGTTGGAGTGTGTTGGAGTGTTGTTGGACTGGTGTTGGACTGGTGTTGGAGTGTTGTTGGAGTGGTGTTGGACTGGTGTTGGAGTGGTGTTGGACTGGTGTTGGACTGGTGTTGGACTGGTGTTGGAGTGGTGTTGGACTGGTGTTGTTGGACTGGTGTTGGACTGGTGTTGGACTGGTGTTGGACTGGTGTCGGACTGGTATTGGAGTGTTGTTGGACTGGTGGTGTTGGACTGGTGGTGTTGGACTGGTGTTGGAGTGGTGTTGGACTGGTGTTGTTGGACTGGTGTTGTTGGACTGGTGTTGGACTGGTGTTGGAGTGGTGTTGGAGTGGTGTTGGACTGGTGTTGGAGTGGTGTTGGAGTGGTGTTGGACTGGTGTCTGACTGGTGTTGGACTGGTGTTGGAGTGGTGTTGGACTGGTGTTGGACTGGTGTTGGAGTGGTGTTGGAGTGGTGTTGGACTGGTGTTGGACTGGTGTTGGACTGGTGTTGGAGTGGTGTTGGACTGGTGTTGGACTGGTGTTGGAGTGGTGTTGGAGTGGTGTTGGACTGGTGATGGAATGGTGTTGGACTGGTGTTGGAGTGGTGTTGGACTGGTGTTGTTGGACTGGTGTTGGACTGGTGTTGTTGGACTGGTGTTGGACTGGTGTTGGAGTGGTGTTGGAGTGGTGTTGGACTGGTGTTGGACTGGTGTTGGACTGGTGTTGGAGTGCTGTTGGACTGGTGTTGGACTGGTGTTGGACTGGTGTTGGAATGGTGTTGGAATGGTGTTGGACTGGTGTTGGAGTGGTGTTGGAGTGCTGTTGGACTGGTGTTGGACTGGTGTTGGAATGGTGTTGGACTGGTGTTGGAGTGGTGTTGGACTGGTGTTGGACTGGTGTTGGACTGGTGTTGGAGTGGTGTAGGACTGGTGTTGGAGTGGTGTTGGACTGGTGTTGGAGTGGTGTTGGAGTGGTGTTGGAGTGCTGTTGGACTGGTGTTGGACTGGTGTTGGAATGGTGTTGGACTGGTGTTGGAGTGGTGTTGGACTGGTGTTGGACTGGTGTTGGAGTGGTGTAGGACTGGTGTTGGACTGGTGTTGGAGTGGTGTTGGAGTGCTGTTGGACTGGTGTTTGACTGGTGTTGGAATGGTGTTGGACTGGTGTTGGACTGGTGTTGGACTGGTGTTGGACTGGTGTTGGACTGGTGTTGGAGTGGTGTAGGACTGGTGTTGGAGTGGTGTTGGACTGGTGTTGGAGTGGTGTTGGACTGGTGTTGGACTGGTGTTGGAGTGGTGTTGGAGTGGTGTTGGAGTGGTGTTGGAGTGGTGTTGGAGTGGTGTTGGAGTGGTGTTGGACTGGTGTTGGAATGGTGTTGGACTGGTGTTGGAGTGGTGTTGGACTGGTGTTGGACTGGTGTAGGACTGGTGTTGGAGTGGTGTTGGACTGGTGTTGGAGTGGTGTTGGACTGGTGTTGGACTGGTGTTGGAGTGGTGTTGGAGTGGTGTTGGAGTGGTGTTGGAGTGGTGTTGGAGTGGTGTTGGAGTGGTGTTGGACTGGTGTTGGAATGGTGTTGGAGTGGTGTTGGACTGGTGTTGGACTGGTGTTGGACTGGTGTTGGACTGGTGTTGGAGTGGTGTAGGACTGGTGTTGGAGTGGTGTTGGACTGGTGTTGGAGTGGTGTTGGACTGGTGTTGGACTGGTGTTGGAGTGGTGTTGGAGTGGTGTTGGAGTGGTGTTGGAGTGGTGTTGGAGTGGTGTTGGAGTGGTGTTGGAGTGGTGTTGGACTGGTGATGGACTGGTGTTGGACTGGTGTTGGAGTGGTGTAGGACTGGTGTTGGACTGGTGTTGGACTGGTGTTGGAGTGGTGTAGGACTGGTGTTGGAGTGGTGTTGGACTGGTGTTGGAGTGGTGTTGGACTGGTGTTGGACTGGTGTTGGAGTGGTGTTGGAGTGGTGTTGGACTGGTGTTGGAGTGGTGTTGGACTGGTGTTGGACTGGTGTTGGAGTGGTGTTGGACTGGTGTTGGAGTGGTGTTGGACTGGTGTTGTTGGACTGGTGTTGTTGGACTGGGTTAGAGCGGGACAGAGCGGGACTCACCCCACAGAGCAGCGCACAAGATCTCAGAGTTGAACCTCTTCTTGTATTTGCGTATCTCTGGCGTGTCGTTCTGTGGCCGAGTGTTGACAGGATTGACGTTGACCACCGAACCCTTACGGGACGCGTCCTGACGCAGAGCCTCCTGCAGTCGAGCATCATTACTGTAACCTGAGGAACATCACAATGTTTGGGCAAATCAACTCACATTTATCTGGGTAGCACTTTCACACACACAGCTTTACAGGAAACCATGGTCTTAATGTTTATAATATATAAACATCGTATTTATCAGATTAGACCTGGATTTTAATATAGCTACATTTTGCAGCGATACAAGTGATCAAGCAGTTGAGATTCGCTCTATAGTATATATTGCTTTATGTGAGTGTACTGTATGTATATGGATAAATATATATTTCTCACAGGAAAAACAAAACACAGCAACATTTAAGAGAATATTTGTTGCATCAAGTTATTCTGACATTATTTTCATGACAATTAGGTAAGATTTACCCCCAAATTCTGATTACTGTAATGCACTTACATTTTTTCACTTATATTTCCCATTGTTGACAATAAATTAAGTCAATAAGTTAAATACAGTACAACAAATACTAGTCTGCTGTATAAATACTTTGAACAGACAAAAAGGTCAACAGAATTGAGAATGAGATTTTTTTTTTAATTTGCTTTCTGGAAATGAGAATTTAAGGGGAAAAGTGTTGAATCGTCCCCAAATCATTTCTTCCTTTGTCCAAAAAAAGAGCTCAATTGCTTTAAGCATTCTTTTCTTTTAATATGTTTTTTATTCCAGCACTTTCCAAGATCTGTCAGAAAGGTCAAACGATTGACACTGATTATTAAAATGTCATAATAATTCTCTGCATCTGAGGCATAATGTTGATCTTTTGTAACTCATCCCTAGTGTTCTCCCAGAGCAGTAGAAGCGCCCCGTCGGCTCTCACACACACTCACCAGCGTTATTGAGCGCGCTGCCGGTGGACGGAGACACCTGGAGGAGGCGCGGGTCGATGAAGGGAGTGAACGAGGAGGAAGACTTGTGCTTCGGCACAGTGGGAGTCTGTGAGACGACCGGCAGCAAACAATCAGAAAACACCGGAAATTACAGTACACTTCAGGAAATGTAGGAAAGTGAAAAAACACTCAACTAGAACTAAACGCACAAATGATAAAATATGAAAGTCTTGATGGTGGTTGGTGGAAAAAAAATATGAATAGACTGATGGAAACAATGATCACTGCAATTCTTAGAATAAGAAAGAAGGAACAACAAGGGAGGAAATGTATGCATGCAAGCTGAAGGAGAAACACCTCTGGCAAAAGCATTTCTCTTTTCTTGGTTACTGGCGTTCAGTTACGTGACGTCTGATTTCCTGCTGCAATCGTTCTGCCGGATAACAGCGAAGAAGAGTTTCTTCTCATCGCACAAGCACACATAGCTCATATTTTGTCGTTTTAGCAGAAAAAATAGATTTGTTCAGCCTGTGCAGATCAGTTCAGTTTGCAAGAAATGGTGTTTTAAGGGCTTGACGACACGTAAACCGCTGTCTTCCAAAAGATCGGGAAATACTGGTGCAAAACAATTTGCCAAAAATCTGAATCCAATTGGCCAGTTTTTAAAATCAATAATATAAACTCACAATTAAATGTCAAATAGTGCTGAACTTTATTAGAAAATTATCAATAATGATTTAACCATGACGATGTTTTGTAATTAAATACATTAATAAAATTAGCAATGCTTCATCACCACTGACACACAAAAGTACTGCTTTTATTCATTTTATTTTATTGTCATATGAAATATATACACTACCGTTCAAAAGTTTGGGGTCAGTGAGAATTTTATTTTTCTTTTTTGGAGGAAAGAAATCAATACTTTTATTTATCAAGGACAGTAAATACATTTATAATGTTACAAAAGATTCTATTTCAAACAAATGCTGTTCTTTTGAACTTCCTATTCATCAAAGAATCAAAAAAAAAAAAAAAAAAACTGTACAACTGACAGACCAACAACTGTTTCAACATTGATAATAATAATAAATGTTTCTTGAGCATCAAATCCTCATATTATACTGATTTGTGAAGGATCATTTGACACTGAAGACACTGACACTGGTGATGCTGAAAATTCAGCTTTGATCACAGGAATAAATTACACTTTACTATATATTCACACAGAAAACAGCTGATTTACACTGGAATAATATTTAATACTATAACGATTTTTGTTGTATTTTTAATCAAATAAGCGCAGCCATGGTTAGCAGAAGAGAATTCTTTTAAAAGTATTTAAAATCGTACCGACCCCAAACTTTTGAACGGTAGTGTAAATGTACAAAAAGGGAGAGAGAGAAAAAAGGATATAAATAAAATCTATTCAGGTCTTGTTAACATTCACTATATTGCCAAAAGTTTTGGGACGTCTGCCTTTACATGCACATGAACTTAAATGACATCAACATTCCTGATCCGTAGGGTTTAATATGGAGTTGTCCACCCTTTGCAGCTATAACAGCTTCAACTCTTCTGGGAAGGCTTTAGGAGTGCGTTTATGAGAATTTTTTACCATTCTTCTAGAAGTGCATTAGTGAGGTCCGGCACTGATGTTGGACGGGAAGGCCTGGCTCTCAGTCTCCACTCTAATTCATCCCAAAGCTGTTCTATCGGGTTGAGCTCAGGACTTTGTGCAGCCAGTCCAGTTCCTCCACACCAAACTCCTCATTCATGTCTTTATGGACCTGCTTTGTGCACTGGAGCGCAGTCATGCTGGAACAGGAACATCCACAAACTGTTCCCACAAAGTTGGGAGCATGAAATTGTCCGAAATGTCTTGGTATGCTGAAGCATTAAGAGTTCCTTTCACTGGAACTAAAGGGCCAAGCTCAACCCCTGAAAAACAACCTCACACCATAATCCCCCCTCCACCAAACTTTACACTTGGCACAATAAAATCAGGCAAGTACCGTTCTCCTGGCAACCACCAAACCCAGACTCGTCCATCGGATTGCCAGACAGAGAAGCGTGATTGGTCACTCCAGAGAACACGACTCCACTGCTCTAGAGTCCAGATTTACTCCACTGCATCCCACGCTTTACTCCACTGCATCCCACGCTTTACACCACTGCATCCCACGCTTTACACCACTGCATCCCACGCTTTACGCCACAGCACCCCACGCTTTACCCCACTGCATCCCACGCTTTACGCCACTGCATCCCACGCTTTACCCCACTGCATCCCACGCTTTACGCCACTGCATCCCACGCTTTACGCCACTGCACCCCACGCTTTACTCCACTGCACCCCACGCTTTACTCCACTGCATCCCACGCTTTACGCCACTGCATCCCACGCTTTACGCCACTGCACCCCACGCTTTACTCCACTGCACCCCACGCTTTACACCACTGCATCCCACGCTTTACACCACTGCATCCCACGCTTTACACCACTGCATCCCACGCTTTACACCACTGCATCCCACGCTTTACGCCACAGCACCCCACGCTTTACACCACTGCACCCCACGCTTTACTCCACTGCACCCCACGCTTTACGCCACTGCACCCCACGCTTTACTCCACTGCATCCCCGCTTTACACCACTGCATCCCACGCTTTACTCCACTGCATCCCACGCTTTACTCCACTGCATCCCACGCTTTACGCCACAGCACCCCACGCTTTACACCACTGCGCCCCACGCTTTACTCCACTGCATCCCCGCTTTACACCACTGCATCCCACGCTTTACTCCACTGCACCCCACGCTTTACTCCACTGCATCCCACGCTTTACACCACTGCACCCCACGCTTTATACCACTGCACCCCACGCTTTACTCCACTGCACCCCACGCTTTACGCCACTGCACCCCACGCTTTACTCCACTGCATCCCACGCTTTACACCACTGCACCCCACGCTTTACTCCACTGCATCCCCGCTTTACACCACTGCATCCCACGCTTTACTCCACTGCACCCCACGCTTTACTCCACTGCATCCCACGCTTTACACCACTGCATCCCACGCTTTACACCACTGCACCCCACGCTTTACTCCACTGCACCCCACGCTTTACGCCACTGCACCCCACGCTTTACTCCACTGCACCCCACGCTTTACGCCACTGCATCCCACGCTTTACTACACTGCAACCCACGCTTTACTCCACTGCATTCTCACTTTACACCACTGCATCCCACGCTTTACTCCACTGCATCCCCCGCTTTACTCCACTGCATCCCACGCTTTACACCACTGCACCCCACGCTTTACTCCACTGCATCCTCGCTTTACACCACTGTATCCCACGCTTTACTCCACTGCACCCCACGCTTTACGCCACTGCACCCCACGCTTTACTCCACTGCATCCCACGCTTTACTCCACTGCACCCCACGCTTTACACCACTGCACCCCACGCTTTACTCCACTGCATCCCACGCTTTACACCACTGCATCCCACGCTTTACTCCACTGCATCCCACGCTTTACTCCACTGCACCCCACGCTTTATACCACTGCATCCCACGCTTTACGCCACCGCATCCCACGCTTTACTCCACTTCACCCCACGCTTTACGCCACTGCATCCCACGGTTTACGCCACTGCACCCCACGCTTTACGCCACTGCACCCCACGCTTTACGCCACTGCATCCCACGCTTTACTCCACTGCATCCCACGCTTTACGCCACTGCATCCCACGCTTTACTCCACTGCATCCCACGCTTTACACCACTGCATCCCACGCTTTACTCCACTGCACCCCACGCTTTACTCCACTGCACCCCACGCTTTATACCACTGCACCCCACGCTTTACTCCACTGCACCCCACGCTTTATACCACTGCACCCCACGCTTTATACCACTGCACCCCACCCTTTACTCCACTGCACCCCACGCTTTACTCCACTGCACCCCACGCTTTACTCCACTGCACCCCACGCTTTATACCACTGCACCCCACGCTTTACGCCACTGCATCCCACGCTTTACACCACTGCACCCCACGCACCCCACGCTTTATACCACTACATCCCACGCTTTACCCCACTGCATCCCACGCTTTACGCCACTGCACCCCACGCTTTACACCACTGCACCCCACGCACCCCACGCTTTACGCCACTGCACCCCACGCTTTACTCCACTGCACCCCACGCTTTACGCCACTGCACCCCACGCTTTACTCCACTGCATCCCACGCTTTACTCCACTGCATCCCACGCTTTACTCCACTGCATCCCACGCTTTACTCCACTGCACCCCACGCTTTACTCCACTGCACCCCACGCTTTACGCCACTGCACCCCACGCTTTATACCACTGCATCCCACGCTTTACCCCACTGCATCCCACGCTTTACGCCAGTGCACCCCACGCTTTACACCAATGCACCCCACGCTTTACACCACTGCACCCCACGCTTTACTCCACTGCATCCCACGCTTTACTCCACTGCATCCCACGCTTTACTCCACTGCATCCCACGCTTTACTCCACTGCACCCCACGCTTTACTCGACTGCACCCCACGCTTTACTCCACTGCACCCCACGCTTAATACCACTGCACCCCACGCTTTATACCACTGCACCCCACGCTTTACTCCACTGCACCCCACGCTTTATACCACTGCACCCCACGCTTTACTCCACTGCACCCCACGCTTTACTCCACTGCACCCCACGCTTTACTCGACTGCACCCCACGCTTTACTCCACTGCACCCCACGCTTAATACCACTGCACCCCACGCTTTATACCACTGCACCCCACGCTTTACTCCACTGCACCCCACGCTTTATACCACTGCACCCCACGCTTTACTCCACTGCACCCCACGCTTTACTCCACTGCACCCCACGCTTTATACCACTGCATCCCACGCTTTACACCACTGCACCCCACGCTTTATACCACTGCATCCCACGCTTTACCCCACTGCATCCCACGCTTTACGCCACTGCACCCCACGCTTTACACCACTGCACCCCACGCACCCCACGCTTTACGCCACTGCATCCCACGCTTTACCCCACTGCATCCCACGCTTTACGCCACTGCACCCCACGCTTTACCCCACGCTTTACACCACTGCATGCCATGCTTTACACCACTGCATCCCACGCTTTACTCCACTGCACCCCACGCTTTACGCCACTGCACCCCACGCTTTACTCCACTGCACCCCACGCTTTACGCCACTGCATCCCACGCTTTACCCCACTGCATCCCACGCTTTACTCCACTGCACCCCACGCTTTACGCCACTGCATCCCACGCTTTACCCCACTGCATCCCACGCTTTACACCACTGCATCCCACGCTTTACTCCACTGCACCCCACGCTTTACGCCACTGCATCCCACGCTTTACCCCACTGCATCCCACGCTTTACTCCACTGCACCCCACGCTTTACGCCACTGCATCCCACGCTTTACCCCACTGCATCCCACACTTTACACCACTGCATCCCACGCTTTACTCCACTGCACCCCACGCTTTACTCCACTGCACCCCACGCTTTATACCACTGCATCCCACGCTTTACTCCACTGCACCCCACGCTTTACGCCACTGCACCCCACGCTTTACGCCACTGCACCCCACGCTTTACGCCACTGCACCCCACGCTTTACGCCACTGCATGCCACGCTTTACGCCACTGCATCCCACGCTTTATACCACTGCATCCCACGCTTTACGCCACTGCATCCCACACTTTACACCACTGCACCCCACGCTTTACGCCACTGCACCCCACGCTTTACACCACTGCACCCCACGCTTTACGCCACTGCACCCCACGCTTTACGCCACTGCACCCCACGCTTTACTCCACTGCACCCCACGCTTTACTCCACTGCACCCCACGCTTTACGCCACTGCACCCCACACTTTACCCCACGCTTTACGCCACTGCATGCCATGCTTTATACCACTGCATCCCACGCTTTACGCCACTGCACCCCACGCTTTACTCCACTGCACCCCACGCTTTACGCCACTGCACCCCACGCTTTACGCCACTGCACCCCCCGCTTTACATCACTGCACCCCATGCTTTACGCCACTGCACCCCACGCTTTACCCCACGCTTTACGCCACTGCATGCCACACTTTACTTCACTGCATCCCACGCTTTACGCCACTGCATCCCACGCTTTACGCCACTGCACCCCACGCTTTACACCACTGCATCCCACGCTTTACACCACTGCATGCCATGCTTTACTCCACTGCTCTAGAGTCCAGATTTACGCCACTGCACCCCACGCTTTACTCCACTGTACCCCACGCTTTACTCCACTGTACCCCACGCTTTACTCCACTGTACCCCACGCTTACGCTTTACTCCACTGCACCCCACTTTACTCCACTGCACCCCACGCTTTACTCCACTGCACCCCACGCTTTACTCCACTGCACCCCACGCTTTACTCCACTGCACCCCACGCTTTACTCCACTGCACCCCACGCTTTACTCCACTGCACCCCACGCTTTACGCCACTGCACCCCACACTTTACACTGCTTTACGCCACTGCACCCCACGCTTTACGCCACTGCACCCCACGCTTTACCCCACGCTTTACACCACTGCATGCCACGCTTTACACCACTGCATCCCACGCTTTATGCCACTGCACCCCACGCTTTACTCCACTGCATCCCACGCTTTACGCCACTGCACCCCACGCTTTACCCCACGCTTTACACCACTGCATGCCACGCTTTACCCCACGCTTTACTCCACTGCACCCCACGCTTTACGCCACTGCACCCCATGCTTTACCCCACGCTTTACACCACTGCATGCCATGCTTTACCCCACGCTTTACACCACTGCATCCCACGCTTTACCCCACTGCACCCCACGCTTTACCCCACTGCACCCCACGCTTTACCCCACTGCACCCCACGCTTTACGCCACTGCACCCCACGCTTTACTCCACTGCATCCCACGCTTTACGCCACTGCACCCCACGCTTTACCCCACGCTTTACACCACTGCATGCCACGCTTTACCCCACGCTTTACTCCACTGCACCCCACGCTTTACGCCACTGCACCCCATGCTTTACCCCACGCTTTACACCACTGCATGCCATGCTTTACCCCACGCTTTACACCACTGCATCCCACGCTTTACCCCACTGCACCACACGCTTTACCCCACTGCACCCCACGCTTTACGCCACTGCATCCCACACTTTACGCCGCTTTACTTCACTGCATCCCACGCTTTACGCCACTGCATCTCACGCTTTACGCCACTGCACCCCACGCTTTACTCCACTGCATCCCACGCTTTACTCCACTGCATCTCTAAAGTGGAATGGCATGTCCTTTCTGGTGCCTTTGAACCAAGATGAGCCAGCTGATCTTAGCTCTCCTAGCAGGGCCAGAGCTTTAGTTCAGGACAGGACCAATGTGGCTTTGACTCTTCCTGAAGCCACTCACTTCCCGCTTTATACCACTGCATCCCACGCTTTACGCCACTGCACCCCATGCTTTACGCCACTGCACCCCATGCTTTACACCACGCTTTACCCCACCCTTTACACCACTGCATGCCACGCTTTACGCCACTGCACCCCACGCTTTACCCCACGCTTTACACCACTGCATGCCACGCTTTACGCCACTGCACCCCATGCTTTACGCCACTGCACCCCACGCTTTACACCACTGAATCCCACACTTTACATCACTGCATTCGTGGCTGAGTTGCTGTTGTTCCCAATTGCTTCCACTTTATTATTATACCACTAACAGTTGACCGTGGAGTATTTAGTAGTGTGGAAATTTCACGAATGGCTTACACCACTGCACCAAACTTATTGCACAGGTGCCAACCCTAACCGATCACGGTACCATGCTTGAATTCACTGAGCTCCTTAGACCGACCCATTCTTTCACAGATGTGTGTAGAAGCGTCTGCATGCCTAGTGCTTGATTTATACAACTGTGGCCACGGAAGTGATTGGAACACCTGAGTTCAATGATTTGGAGGGGTGTCCCAATACTTTTGGCAATATAGTGTATGTGTGCAAGAACCTTTCGTGAAAGTTTTGCCATGCTTGAGTTTTGTATTGAAGTAAAATATATTTGAAATAAATATTTGAAATCACTATTAAATTCGGCTCGTTATATTGTGCTGACATTTTAGATGTACGTATTTAACCTCCTACATTTCTGTACTGTAACACACTGGACCTCGACTTCTGAAACAAAAAATTATTGTATCTGTATAAAACAAAAGTGACACTTTTTTATTCAAACAAGTGAATTAAAGGGATAGTTTACCCAAAAACGAAAATTAGCCCATGATTTGCTCACCCTGAAGTCATCCTAGGTGTATATGACATTCTTCTTTCAGACGAATACAATCCAAAGTTTTATTAACCCTCTGGGGTCTAAGGTGTTTTTGGGGTCCTTGAGATGTTTTGACATGCCCTGAGATTTGTGCTTTTTTCAGTTGCTTATAAACATATTAATGGCACAGGTGAATTACACTCTATTTAGCACAAACAGGGCTACCATAATATGTGAGCAACATGTATGTACATGTTTGTATTTTTGAGAGAATATTGTTTATGCATGGTTATTGAAAAAAACAAAAATTAAAGTTTATGAAATAAGGCAACAAAACACATACTAAATATCTGTCCACAAGACTTTTGACTAATGGATGTTGTCGCCTAGAGTTTTTGCTTCAAAATTATCTGAAAATCATCCTGCCTAATTACTGCTCTCAGTGAACGGCCTAACCCCTCATGAATAATTAGGTGGTTCTCACTTGAGAAGACAAAGACCCGCATAATGAGCCTTTCATTCAGGTGTGTCACACAAGAAAGAATGCGAGGACAATATATATACATATATACACACACACACATATATGTATATATATATAATCAAAATATAAATGAAAGTCAAAAGCACATTTTTAGTAATACCTGGAAACAAATCCTGTTCAAATAGGTTATATGGGCCATTCTATAGAATTGGTTCAAAGTTAGAGTTGGAAACATCTTGAAAAGAAAATTGTCTTTTTCCATAAATCTCTTCTTAAGTATTATTTTTTTTAAAGTAGGCCAATACATTTTATCATACATATTTCAAAGTTAAGGATTCATTATTTTGGTATAGCCTAGCTTGCATTGGAACAAACACTATAACAGTTGATTAGTTTATTTTTGACAAAACATACTATATATTTAACATATGAGCAGAAACTGACTAACAAAAGCTTATTTGATGTCTATTTTAGAGTAAAAACTTTATACTCTATCCAAAACTAGTCAACGAAATGTTGTCATTACAGACACTATTCTATATCGCGATTAGAACAAATCTTAGTTGGCTATAGCAATATAGTTTGGATGTGTTCATGTAAAAATAACGTTTACTAATGTAGGAGCGAGAGTGAATGAACGCACAGATGCGATGGACAGCTGTAGTAAACCACATCGCGCGCGCGTCTGTGCCATTCATTCATTCACACACAGACACGCAATTCATATTTAAACAGTCTTTGTGCAGTTTACAGACACTGTTCAATAACGCGATTAGAACAAAGCACTTAAGAATAAATGACTTACTTCAACAGCTGAATCAGTTGCTCCTCGAAATGAAACTACCAGCACTTCTGAGGTAACTTTTCCAGGATTATTACGATAGTATTATTCCTCACAGCGCAGCAAGACGAGGTAAAGTACAAGATTCTTATTAAACTGGATGTTTTATCCAGCTGATGTGGGCGTTTTCATGGCTTGCCTCAACATTTGCGTTTGAATAGCGCACGCTCTCAATGGGCGTGGTCACATTAACACGTAATACGTGTTATATATAATAATTAGCTGAAAGGAAAAAGACTGACATCTCTCTCTTTTCATACAGATTACATAAACTGAGAATATTTGTTTTTTATATAAATTACTTCATTTAAAAGAAGAGAATTTCAGCTTCATAACGAAAAATCTTTCGTGCCTGTGTGACAAGTATTCACTGAGTTACAGTTTACAATTTTCGGATGCGTTTCAGAATGAACTTCACTGACAGAGAGAAGGCAAAATTCGCATCATGTTTATTTTTCTTTATTTGACAAAAAGCAGAACACTTTGTTTTTATTGTGAGTATCCACAAAAAAATAGACACTTAACAGGATCTAATGATGTACAACACTTCAAAATCAACAGTGTAATTTGAGTCTCTTTTGCACTGATAAGGAAAAAAGTGAGCTTGTCGTGCCGGCGCGATAGCCGACCCCAGAGGGTTAAAAAATGTCCTGTCTCCTCCAAGCTTTATAATGAGAGTGAATGGCTGAAAAAAATGTGAAGCCCAAAAAAGTGCATCCATCCATGATAAAAATACTCCACATGGCTCCAGTGGGTTAATACAGGCCTTCTGAAGCGAAGCCATGCGTTTGTGTAAGGAAAATACCCATATTTAAAACTTTATAAACTATAATCACTAGCTTCAACCAGACGGCAATACGCATCGATTTACGGTGGAAGACTAACCCCTGACCCGACGCACAACGTAAATGACGACCGTGGAAGCTCAGAAGAAAGAGCGAAACAAAACACTGCTTGCGAATTAGCCATTTTGAAGAGAAATGTCAGAGGATTTCCATATAATAGAAGAGGAGCTTCAGTTTGTTGCACAGCACTTTTTGGTTAAACCGAGAGAGGCGTCTAAGCTTACGATACTCCTACATCCTGCGTCATACATGTGTCACGGGTTACTCTTGTGGCGCAAGTCGACTTGTGTAGTATGCGTACGGTTGTCTGGCAGAAGCTAGTTATTTTAGATTATAAAGGTATAAATATGGGTATTTGTCTTACAAAACCCCATGGCTTCACTTCAAAAGGCCTTTATTAACCCCCCAGAGCCATGTGGAGTATTTTTTATCATGGATGGATGCACTTTTTTGGCCTTCCAATTTTCTTTAGCCATTCACTCCCATTATAAAGCTTGGAAGAGCTAGGACATTTTTTTTATATAACTCCGATTGTATTTGTCTGAAAGACTAATGTCATATACACCTATGATGATGTGAAGGTGAGTAAATCATGGGCACATTTTTGGGTGAACTATCCCTTTAAGACAAAAGTTTTCATCCTGAACTTTCATCTTGTAACTAACTAAAACATGCAGTTCTCCAATCTCCACATTTAGAATTTCTGATCTTAAAAGGTGTTGACGCTATGTAATGATAAATCATACTTCATACATGTTTTATGAACACGAGCGAGTCAAGAGTCACTGAATACGAGCGAGTCAAGAGTCACTGACGCCGGCTTCACTGAATACGAGCGAGTCAAGAGTCACTGACGCCGGCTTCACTGGACACGAGCGAGTCAAGAGTCACTGACGCCGGCTTCACTGAACACGAGCGAGTCAAGAGTCACTGACGCCGGCTTCACTGAACACGAGCGAGTCAAGAGTCACTGACGCCGGCTTCACTGAATACGAGCGAGTCAAGAGTCACTGACGCCGGCTTCACTGAATACGAGCGAGTCAAGAGTCACTGACGCCGGCTTCACTGGACACGAGCGAGTCAAGAGTCACTGAAGCCGGCTTCACTGAATACGAGCGAGTCAAGAGTCACTGACGCCAGCTTCACTGAATACGAGCGAGTCAAGAGTCACTGATGCCGGCTTCACTGGACACGAGCGAGTCAAGAGTCACTGACGCCGGCTTCACTGAACACGAGCGAGTCAAGAGTCACTGACGCCGGCTTCACTGAACACGAGTGAGTCAAGAGTCACTGAACACGAGCAAGTCAAGAGTCACTGACGCCGGCTTCACTGAACACGAGCGAGTCAAGAGTCACTGACGCCGGCTTCACTGGACACGAGCGAGTCAAGAGTCACTGACGCCGGCTTCACTGGACACGAGCGAGTCAAGAGTCACTGACGCCGGCTTCACTGAACACGGGTGAGTCAAGAGTCACTGAACACGAGCAAGTCAAGAGTCACTGACGCCGGCTTCACTGAACACGAGCGAGTCTAGAGTCAATGACGCCGGCTTCACTGAACACGAGCGAGTCAAGAGTCACTGACGCCGGCTTCACTGGACACGAGCGAGTCAAGAGTCACTGACGCCCGCTTCACTGGACACGAGCGAGTCAAGAGTCGCTGACGCCGGCTTCACTGTAAACGAGCGAGTCAAGAGTCACTGACGCCGGCTTCACTGGACACGAGCGAGTCAAGAGTCACTGACGCCCGCTTCACTGAAAACGGCCAAGTCAAGAGTCACTGACGCCGGCTTCACTGGACACGAGCGAGTCAAGAGTCACTGACGCCGGCTTCACTGAACACGAGCGAGTCAAGAGTCACTGAATACGAGCGAGTCAAGAGTCACTGATGCCGGCTTTACTGGACACGAGCGAGTCAAGAGTCACTGAATACGAGCGAGTCAAGAGTCACTGACGCCTGCTTCACTGAACACGAGCGAGTCAAGAGTCACTGACGCCTGCTTCACTGGACACGAGCAAGTCAAGAGTCACTGACGCCTGCTTCACTGAACACGAGCGAGTCAAGAGTCACTGACGCCCGCTTCACTGGACACGAGCGAGTCAAGAGTCACTGACGCCGGCTTCACTGAACACGAGCAAGTCAAGAGTCACTGATGCCGGCTTCACTGAACACGAGCGAGTCAAGAGTCACTGAATACGACCAAGTCAAGAGTCACTGACGCCGGCTTCACTGAACACGAGCGAGTCAAGAGTCACTGAACACGAGCGAGTCAAGAGTCACTGACGCCGGCTTGAACACGAGCGAGTCAAGAGTCACTGATGCCGGCTTCACTGGACACGAGCGAGTCAAGAGTCACTGAATACGAGCGAGTCAAGAGTCACTGACGCCGGCTTCACTGTAAACGAGCGAGTCAAGAGTCACTGACGCCGGCTTCACTGGACACGAGCGAGTCAAGAGTCACTGACGCCCGCTTCACTGAAAACGAGCAAGTCAAGAGTCACTGACGCCGGCTTCACTGGACACGAGCGAGTCAAGAGTCACTGACGCCGGCTTCACTGAACACGAGCGAGTCAAGAGTCACTGAATACGAGCGAGTCAAGAGTCACTGACGCCGGCTTCACTGGACACGGGCGAGTCAAGAGTCACTGAATACGAGCGAGTCAAGAGTCACTGACGCCTGCTTCACTGAACACGAGCGAGTCAAGAGTCACTGACGCCTGCTTCACTGGACACGAGCAAGTCAAGAGTCACTGACGCCTGCTTCACTGAACACGAGCAAGTCAAGAGTCACTGATGCCGGCTTCACTGGACACGAGCGAGTCAAGAGTCACTGAATACGAGCGAGTCAAGAGTCACTGACGCCTGCTTCACTGAACACGAGCGAGTCAAGAGTCACTGACGCCGGCTTCACTGAACACGAGCAAGTCAAGAGTCACTGATGCCGGCTTCACTGGACACGAGCGAGTCAAGAGTCACTGAATACGACCAAGTCAAGAGTCACTGACGCCGGCTTCACTGAACACGAGCGAGTCAAGAGTCACTGGACACGAGCGAGTCAAGAGTCACTGAATACGACCAAGTCAAGAGTCACTGACGCCGGCTTCACTGAACACGAGCGAGTCAAGAGTCACTGATGCCGGCTTCACTGGACACGAGCGAGTCAAGAGTCACTGAATACGAGCGAGTCAAGAGTCACTGACGCCGGCTTTACTGGACACGAGCGAGTCAAGAGTCACTGACGCCGGCTTCACTGGACACGAGCGAGTCAAGAGTCACTGACGCCCGCTTCACTGAAAACGAGCAAGTCAAGAGTCACTGATGCCGGCTTCACTGGACACGAGCGAGTCAAGAGTCACTGACGCCGGCTTCACTGAACACGAGCGAGTCAAGAGTCACTGAATACGAGCGAGTCAAGAGTCACTGACGCCGGCTTCACTGGACACGGGCGAGTCAAGAGTCACTGAATACGAGCGAGTCAAGAGTCACTGACGCCTGCTTCACTGAACACGAGCGAGTCAAGAGTCACTGACGCCTGCTTCACTGGACACGAGCAAGTCAAGAGTCACTGACGCCTGCTTCACTGAACACGAGCGAGTCAAGAGTCACTGACGCTCGCTTCACTGGACACGAGCGAGTCAAGAGTCACTGACGCCGGCTTCACTGAACACGAGCAAGTCAAGAGTCACTGATGCCGGCTTCACTGGACACGAGCGAGTCAAGAGTCACTGAACACGAGCGAGTCAAGAGTCACTGACGCCGGCTTCACTGAACAGGAGCGAGTCAAGAGTCACTGATGCCGGCTTCACTGGACACGAGCGAGTCAAGAGTCACTGAATACGAGCGAGTTAAGAGTCACTGACGCCGGCTTCACTGGACACGAGCGAGTCAAGAGTCACTGACGCCGGCTTCACTGAACACGAGCGAGTCAAGAGTCACTGACGCCCGCTTCACTGAACACGAGCGAGTCAAGAGTCACTGACGCCGGCTTCACTGGACACGAGCGAGTCAAGAGTCACTGACGCCTGCTTCACTGAACACGAGCGAGTAAAGAGTCACTGATGCCCGCTTCACTGGACACGAGCGAGTCAAGAGTCACTGACGCCGGCTTCACTGAAAACGAGCAAGTCAAGAGTCACTGACGCCGGCTTCACTGGACACGAGCGAGTCAAGAGTCACTGACGCCGGCTTCACTGGACACGAGCGAGTCAAGAGTCACTGACGCCGGCTTCACTGGACACGAGCAAGTCAAGAGGCACTGACGCCGGCTTCACTGAACACAGGCAAGTCAAGAGTCACTGACGCCGGCTTCACTGGACACGAGCGAGTCAAGAGTCACTGACGCCGGCTTCACTGAACACGAGCGAGTCAAGAGTCACTGACGCCGGCTTCACTGGACACGAGCGAGTCAAGAGTCACTGACGCCGGCTTCACTGGACACGAGCGAGTCAAGAGTCACTGACGCCGGCTTCACTGGACACGAGCGAGTCAAGAGTCACTGACGCCGGCTTCACTGAACACGAGCGAGTCAAGAGTCACTGAACACGAGCGAGTCAAGAGTCACTGACGCCGGCTTCAGTGGACACGAGCGAGTCAAGAGTCACTGAACACGAGTCAAGAGTCAAGAGTCACTTCACTGGACACGGACAGCAGACTGATGACCAGTACTACTGACACTGAGGACGAGCTTCTCCTCAAGCTCTTTTCAGACTGTGTTTGCGTCTCTGTACAGACTTCAGAAGAATCCCAGCA
>JARWKJ010000008.1:48938421-49013421 GCA_029959095.1 Rhinichthys osculus | reverse complement strand
GATCCTGCAGACACACACGTGACCAGTGATGTCATATCAGATCCTGCAAACACACACGTGACCAGTGATGTCATATCAGATCCTGCAAACACACACGTGACCAGTGATGTCATATCAGATCCTGCAAACACACATGTGACCAGTGATGTCATATCAGATCCTGCAAACACACACGTGACCAGTGATGTCATATCAGATCCTGCAAACACACATGTGACCAGTGATGTCATATCAGATCCTGCAGACACACACGTGACCAGTGATGTCATATCAGATCCTGCAGACACTCACGTGACCAGTGATGTCATATCAGATCCTGCAAACACACATGTGACCAGTGATGTCATATCAGATCCTGCAGACACACACGTGACCAGTGATGTCATATCAGATCCTGCAAACACACATGTGACCAGTGATGTCATATCAGATCCTGCAAACACACATGTGACCAGTGATGTCATATCAGATCCTGCAAACACACATGTGACCAGTGATGTCATATCAGATCCTGCAGACACACGTGACCAGTGATGTAATATCAGATCCTGCAAACACACATGTGACCAGTGATGTCATATCAGATCCTGCAAACACACATGTGACCAGTGATGTCATATCAGATCCTGCAAACACACATGTGACCAGTGATGTCATATCAGATCCTGCAGACACACACGTGACCAGTGATGTCATATCAGATCCTGCAAACACACATGTGACCAGTGATGTCATATCAGATCCTGCAAACACACATGTGACCAGTGATGTCATATCAGATCCTGCAAACACACACGTGACCAGTGATGTCATATCAGATCCTGCAGACACACATGTGACCAGTGATGTCATATCAGATCCTGCAGACACACATGTGACCAGTGATGTCATATCAGATCCTGCAAACACACATGTGACCAGTGATGTCATATCAGATCCTGCAAACACACATGTGACCAGTGATGTCATATCAGATCCTGCAAACACACACGTGACCAGTGATGTAATATCAGATCCTGCAAACACACACGTGACCAGTGATGTCATATCAGATCCTGCAGACACACACGTGACCAGTGATGTCATATCAGATCCTGCAAACACACACGTGACCAGTGATGTCATATCAGATCCTGCAGACACACACGTGACCAGTGATGTAATATCAGATCCTGCAAACACACACGTGACCAGTGATGTCATATCAGATCCTGCAAACACACACGTGACCAGTGATGTAATATCAGATCCTGCAAACACACACATGACCAGTGATGTCATATCAGATCCTGCAGACACACGTGACCAGTGATGTCATATCAGATCCTGCATACACACACGTGACCAGTGATGTCATATCAGATCCTGCAAACACACACGTGACCAGTGATGTCATATCAGATCCTGCAGACACACATGTGACCAGTGATGTCATATCAGATCCTGCAAACACACACGTGACCAGTGATGTCATATCAGATCCTGCAGACACACGTGACCAGTGATGTAATATCAGATCCTGCAAACACACACGTGACCAGTGATGTCATATCAGATCCTGCAGACACACACGTGACCAGTGATGTCATATCAGATCCTGCAAACACACGTGACCAGTGATGTAATATCAGATCCTGCAAACACACATGTGACCAGTGATGTCATATCAGATCCTGCAAACACACATGTGACCTGTGATGTCATATCAGATCCTGCAAACACACATGTGACCAGTGATGTCATATCAGATCCTGCAAACACACATGTGACCAGTGATGTCATATCAGATCCTGCAGACACACACGTGACCAGTGATGTCATATCAGATCCTGCAGACACACGTGACCAGTGATGTCATATCAGATCCTGCAGACACACACGTGACCAGTGATGTCATATCAGATCCTGCAGACACACACGTGACCAGTGATGTCATATCAGATCCTGCAGACACACGTGACCAGTGATGTCATATCAGATCCTGCAGACACACACGTGACCAGTGATGTCATATCAGATCCTGCAGACACACGTGACCAGTGATGTCATATCAGATCCTGCAAACACACACGTGACCAGTGATGTCATATCAGATCCTGCAAACACACACGTGACCAGTGATGTCATATCAGATCCTGCAGACACACACGTGACCAGTGATGTAATATCAGATCCTGCAAACACACACGTGACCAGTGATGTCATATCAGATCCTGCAGACACACACGTGACCAGTGATGTCATATCAGATCCTGCAAACACACATGTGACCAGTGATGTAATATCAGATCCTGCAAACACACACGTGACCAGTGATGTCATATCAGATCCTGCAGACACACACGTGACCAGTGATGTCATATCAGATCCTGCAAACACACACGTGACCAGTGATGTCATATCAGATCCTGCAAACACACACGTGACCAGTGATGTCATATCAGATCCTGCAAACACACATGTGACCAGTGATGTCATTTCAGATCCTGCAGACACACACGTGACCAGTGATGTAATATCAGATCCTGCAGACACACACGTGACCAGTGATGTCATATCAGATCCTGCAGACACACACGTGACCAGTGATGTCATATCAGATCCTGCAAACACACACGTGACCAGTGATGTCATATCAGATCCTGCAGACACACACGTGACCAGTGATGTCATATCAGATCCTGCAGACACAAACGTGACCAGTGATGTCATATCAGATCCTGCAGACACACACGTGACCAGTGATGTCATATCAGATCCTGCAAACACACGTGACCAGTGATGTCATATCAGATCCTGCAAACACACACGTGACCAGTGATGTCATATCAGATCCTGCAAACACACACGTGACCAGTGATGTCATATCAGATCCTGCAAACACACATGTGACCAGTGATGTCATTTCAGATCCTGCAGACACACACGTGACCAGTGATGTAATATCAGATCCTGCAGACACACACGTGACCAGTGATGTCATATCAGATCCTGCAGACACACATGTGACCAGTGATGTCATATCAGATCCTGCAGACACACATGTGACCAGTGATGTCATATCAGATCCTGCAAACACACACGTGACCAGTGATGTCATATCAGATCCTGCAAACACACATGTGACCAGTGATGTCATATCAGATCCTGCAGACACACACATGTAAACAGTGATGTCATATCAGATCCTGCAAACACACATGTGACCAGTGATGTCATATCAGATCCTGCAAACACACATGTGACCAGTGATGTCATATCAGATCCTGCAAACACACATGTGACCAGTGATGTCATATCAGATCCTGCAAACACACATGTGACCAGTGATGTCATATCAGATCCTGCAAACACACATGTGACCAGTGATGTCATATCAGATCCTGCAAACACACACGTGACCAGTGATGTCATATCAGATCCTGCAAACACACATGTGACCAGTGATGTCATATCAGATCCTGCAAACACACATGTGACCAGTGATGTCATATCAGATCCTGCAAACACACATGTAAACAGTGATGTCATATCAGATCCTGCAGACACACATGTGACCAGTGATGTCATATCAGATCCTGCTAACACACATGTGACCAGTGATGTCATATCAGATCCTGCAGACACACATGTGACCAGTGATGTCATATCAGATCCTGCAAACACACATGTAAACAGTGATGTCATATCAGATCCTGCAAACACACATGTGACCAGTGATGTCATATCAGATCCTGCAGACACACATGTGACCAGTGATGTCATATCAGATCCTGCAGACACACATGTGACCAGTGATGTCATATCAGATCCTGCAAACACACATGTAAACAGTGATGTCATATCAGATCCTGCAAACACACATGTGACCAGTGATGTCATATCAGATCCTGCAGACACACATGTGACCAGTGATGTCATATCAGATCCTTCAAACACACATGTGACCAGTGATGTAATATCAGATCCTGCAGACACACGTGACCAGTGATGTCATATCAGATCCTGCAAACACACATGTGACCAGTGATGTCATATCAGATCCTGCAAACACACATGTGACCAGTGATGTCATATCAGATCCTGCAGACACACACGTGACCAGTGATGTCATATCAGATCCTGCAGACACACATGTGACCAGTGATGTCATATCAGGACAAGAACAGCTTCATCTCCTCAGTATCCCAGATAGCTTAGAAGAACTCGATATTGCGACAGAAACTTTTGACTTGAACACAAAGCAAGATATTTTGAAGAACGATTGGAACTTTGGCACCATTGACTTCCATAGTATTTTTTTTTCTACTATGGAAGTCAATGAGGGCCATCAACTGTTTGGTTCCAATCGTTCTTCAAAATATCTTCCTTTGTGTTCAGCAGAAGAAAGAAACTCATACAGGTTTGCAACAACTTGAGGGTGAGTAAATGATGACAGAATTTTCATTTTTGGGTGGAGTATCCCTTTAAAGAAGATTAAAGAAAATAGTCCGTGGTACAGCGAGCACACACACACACACACACACACACACACACACACACACACACACACACACACACACTCAGGCCCTTAAGAGAGCAGGCAGAAACATGGAGCGCAACTGGAAGAAAACTAAACTAGAGGTATTTCGCATTTCATGGAAGGAGAGCTCGATTGCTTACAGAGAGGCCTTAAAAGCTGCTAGATCTGCTTATTTTTCAACCCTATTAGAAGAAAATAAACAAAACCTTAGATATTTATTCGAAACAGTGGCTAAACTAACGAAAAATAAAGCTTCAACCCCAGAAGTGTGACTTTATGACCTTCTTCACTTACAAGATTGATAATATCAGGGAGAAAATTATAACTATCCAACCGTCTACTACAGTATCCGATCAGGGAGTGCATTGTAGTCTCTCTGATTAAAATACCATTCATTCTTTGCAATAGGAGAGGAAGAATTGTCTAAACTCGTTAAAGCTGCATTCCGTAAATTTTTGGGGTTAAAAATGATCCAAAATATATTTTTAGCAAGTACATAACCAGCGTTCAAAACTCTCTGCTTACCGTAGCTTGATTCAAAACGGTAAGCTTGTAATGTTTTTAACTCCAGTGGTACTGGTGGATTTCCTCTGGAGATTCGAGCATGTCTTTGCGTCACATCTGTACACACACATCTGTACACACTAGTGATGCGCGGGCCGACTCGTAACCCGCGGGGTCGGGTTGGGGCGGGTAAAGAAATTGTCACTTTATTTGCGGGGCGGGTCATTATTATTGTTTTTTTTAATCCATGTATGTTGCTTGCAATTTCCAGCCTATATTAAATATTTGGGAATATCTATTTTCGTATTTTATTAGGTTATTTGATAAGGTTACAATACGAATGCCGTAGCAAGTTAACTTGCGTGAGGTCCATAAAACTTTGGCGTCAGGTGACACGTCACGAAAGCGGCCAGCCACAACAACAACAACAAAGAAATAAAAGTGAAGATGGAAGACGAGGTGCGGGAGAAATTGAGGTCGGGAATTTACCTGATTAAATTGAAAAGAAAAATAAGGTTAGGCTGCTAAATCTAATGTTTGGGAGCTGTTCTCAGAAATAGTTGCAGCAGGAGACAACAGTAGCTAGATCGGCTACCTGAAGTGCAACTCGTGTGAAAAATATACAAACAGTAGCGCCACAAAACGGGCACTTCCAGCATGTCAAGACATATTTGTGGGGGGTCTAAGAAATAAAAAATGCTTTAGCCTATTAGATGAATACAAACGCTGCTTTGTAAATGTTGAAAATGTTTATTAGTATCTTATTAACATGACCTGATTTATGATTCATATTCATAATCGTCTCTTGTTGCCAGTTTACAGGGCGATGTTTCCAAGCACTTTCAGGCTGAAATAAAGGCTGTTTTCATTTACATTACAATGCCTAGTAGTATGTCTATTTAACGGTCGCGGGTGCGGGGCGGGGCGGGTTGTAAAAATAGATACAGTGGTGCGGTGCGGGCTGGGGCGGGCCAAATAATTTCATAAAAGCAGGACCCGCGGGTTGGAAAAAAACCCGACCCGCGCATCACTAGTACACACACATCTGTACACACACATCTGTACACACACATTAGGGCTGGGCGATAAATCGATTTTATCGATTAACTCGAATGTGTAGTTTACGCGAGTTTACGCCGATTTTTTAAAATGAAAATCGGTTTCTCTTTAACAACCGCCGACGCGCCAATCTGGGCTCCCGTAGTTCCGACCGGGCTCAGCGCTTTCCATGATAGAGATACACAAACAACATGGCAAATGAACAAGACCGCGGCAGCAGAAGCAAAGACTGGGCCTGCCCTCTTGTCTTTTTGGCTTGTTGTTTCTGATTACACTTTAATCCAGATAATATCCCAGAAGGGAATATCAAAACAAAATAAAGTTAAAACTTGTTTTGAACAATTTCTTTGTCATCTGCAGATTGATTTGAAGAAAAATCGATTTAAATCGTAAATCGGATTTTTTGTGAAAAAATCGGGGATTTTTTTTTTAGGCCATATCGCCCAGCCCTAACACACATCTGTACACACACATCTGCACACACAAAGAAGAGTCACGGCTAGTAGGCTATGAGTGTGAGGATGTTGGATGTGGAGATTTATAGCCTTTTCTCACAGCACTCGATATAATTAAACTTATTAATTTGATGGTGGATCCAGAAAGGTTCAAACGACAATCACCAACTGGAGATGCACCCGCTGTAAAATGCAAAAGACTTGGTTCGGACTTCGGAGTGACTACAAAAAAGAAGAGACTGCAACCAGCCCATGCGAAAACCAGGAAAATATCGGAAGGACATTACATGTAGTCACGCAATGCTGATGTTGAACATGAACAATTTGAGAACAAAGTATAATATGCACGGTTTGAGTTGATATGATAAGCAATCGTTAGATTTAATCAGATTAGAGTCATAAATGATTTGCTCTTATCATCCGATCGTGGTTGTATCTCTCTATTAGTGTTACTTGATCTTAGTGCTGCATTTGACACCATTGACCACAACATTCTTTTAAATAGACTAGAAAATTGTGTTAGCATTAGTGGAATTGCACTAGCATGGTTTAGAACATACTTATCTGACCGTTATCAGTTTGTAGCAGTAAATTAAGAGATGTCTTATCGATCACAAGTTCAGTATGGCGTACCACAAGGCTCAGTACTAGGACCGCTGCTGTTCACTCTGTACATGCTACCATTAGGAGATATCATTGGGAAGCATGGCATTAGTCTTCACTGTTATGCTGATGATACGGAGCTCTATATTTCTTCACACCCTGACAAAACTTAATTTGATGAGTAGTAATTTCCTACTAATTAATTCAGAAAAAACAGAGTTTCTAATGATTGGACCAAAAACGTCCTCACGTAATAACCTAGAATACTGTCTTAACACTTATCACCCAAACATTTCGCACAAACAATTAAACTTACGTTTGAGCAGGAAACAAACAGTTTCTCAAACAGGATTGGAAAATAGTTAGCAAACAACCATGAGGCAGCATCAAACAGACCTTAGCACTTACTCTACTGTTTCCTGTTTTATCCCATACAATGTGCCCTCTTTCATCCCCCTAGTGGCTAGGAAGAAAATCGCACACACAATTGGAATGAAAGAAACCCTATGACAGGCGGTGACTGTTACAACCTAGACACAACCTCAATGCATGATGTAGTCAGCCGAATGTGGGCTGTATCCAGATCATATGGAGGACCTGCGCCTAGACATGACCACAACACATGGGGCCCTATTTTAACGATCTGAAACGCAAGTGTCAAAGCGCAAAGCGCAAGTAACTTTGTGGGCGGATCCCGGCGCTGTTGCTATTTTCCCGGCGGGATAAATGCCTCTTGCGCCTGGCGCAAATCTAAAAGGGGTTGGTCTGAAGTAGCTTCATTATTCATAGGTGTGGTTTGGGCGTAACTTAAAATAAACCAATCAGAGCGTCATCTCACATACCCTTTAAGAGCAGGCGCGCTTGTTCTAAAGCGGATTCCTATTATAACGGCGGATTTGCCAGGCGCGCGCCATGAGCGGTTCACAGCCGAGGAGAGGAGCGTTCTCGTCAGGGCCGTAAAACACAGAGAAGTGACATTGGGGATGGACAAACCCACCCAAATTAACTTCTGTTAAACAGGTTTATGATAATTTGGGTAAATGTGTAAGCTACATGTATGCTTTTATAATAAATTGTCTATCTATCTATCTATCTATCTATCTATCTATCGTAATAATGTATGATTTGCAAAAATGAAAACTGCTGCAAAGTGTATGCCCGTTGTGCACACGCTACATTGATTATGGCCAAGCATGTGCCCTTAAAATAGCATAATTAACAACGCGCAACGCGCCACTGACTTTAGACTATTTTTTTCTGGTCAGTGGCGCATTTGTTTTATAGAACAGCAAAATAGCATGAGGGAAAGTTTGCGCCGGAACACGCCTCCTCTTTGCGCTGAACCGCCCTGGGGAGCGCAAGTGTATTTCTTAGTTAACCGACGTGTGTCTGTGGAGGGAAAAGTCCGCTTTGCGCGGGTGCAAAATAGGAATGATACATGCGTCAGTGTACAAAGTCATTTGCGCCGAGTGCAAGATAGGGCCCATGATGTAGTCAGCCAGATCCGGGCCGTATCCAGATCAGATGGAGGACCTGCGCCTAGACACGACCACAACACATGATGTAGTCAGCCGGATCCGGACCGTATCCAGATCAGATGGAGGACCTGCACCTAGACACGACCACAACGCATGATGTAGTCAGCCGCATCCGGGCCGTATCCAGATCAGATGGAGGACCTGCGCCTAGACACGACCACAACGCATGATGTAATCAGCCGCATCCGGGCCGTATCCAGATCAGATGGAGGACCTGCGCCTAGACACGACCACAACGCATGATGTAGTCAGCCGCATCCGGGCCGTATCCAGATCAGATGGAGGACCTGCGCCTAGACACGACCACAACGCATGATGTAGTCAGCCGCATCCGGGCCGTATCCAGATCAGATGGAGGACCTGCGCCTAGACACGACCACAGCGCATGATGTAGTCAGCCGGATCCGGGCCGTATCCAGATCAGATGGTGGACCTGCGCCTAGACACGACCACAACGCATGATGTAATCAGCCGCATCCGGGCCGTATCCAGATCAGATGGAGGACCTGCGCCTAGACACGACCACAACGCATGATGTAGTCAGCCGGATCCAGGCCGTATCCAGATCAGATGGAGGACCTGTGCCTAGACACGACCACAACACATGATGTAGTCAGCCGCATCCGGGCCGTATCCAGATCAGATGGAGGACCTGCGCCTAGACACGACCACAACGCATGATGTAGTCAGCCGCATCCGGGCCGTATCCAGATCAGGTGGAGGACCTGCGCCTAGACACGACCACAACACATGATGTAGTCAGCCGGATCCGGGCCGTATCCAGATCAGATGGTGGACCTGCGCCTAGACACGACCACAACGCATGATGTAGTCAGCCGGATCCGGGCCGCATCCAGATCAGATGGTGAACCTGTGCCTAGACACGACCACAACACATGATGTAGTCAGCCGCATCCGGGCCGTATCCAGATCAGATGGAGGACCTGCGCCTAGACACGACCACAACGCATGATGTAGTCAGCCGCATCCGGGCCGTATCCAGATCAGGTGGAGGACCTGCGCCTAGACACGACCACAACGCATGATGTAGTCAGCCGCATCCGGGCCGTATCCAGATCAGATGGAGGACCTGCGCCTAGACACGACCACAACGCATGATGTAGTCAGCCGCATCCGGGCCGTATCCAGATCAGATGGTGGACCTGCACCTAGACACGACCACAACGCATGATGTAGTCAGCCGGATCCGGGCCGTATCCAGATCAGATGGAGGACCTGCGCCTAGACACGACCACAACGCATGATGTAGTCAGCCGCATCCGGGCCGTATCCAGATCAGATGGAGGACCTGTGCCTAGACACGACCACAACGCATGATGTAGTCAGCCGGATCCGGGCCGTATCCAGATCAGATGGAGGACCTGCGCCTAGACACGACCACAACACATGATGTAGTCAGTCGGATCCGGGCCGTATCCAGATCAGATGGAGGACCTGCGCCTAGACACGACCACAGCGCATGATGTAGTCAGCCGGATCCGGGCCGTATCCAGACCAGATGGAGGACCTGCGCCTAGACACGACCACAACACATGATGTAGTCAGCCGGATTCGGGCCGTATCCAGATCAGATGGAGGACCTGCGCCTAGACACGACCACAACGCATGATGTAGTCAGCCGCATGCGGGCCATATCCAGATCAGAGGGAGGACCTGCGCCTAGACACGACCACAGCGCATGATGTAGTCAGCCGGATCCGGGCCGTATCCAGACCAGATGGAGGACCTGCGCCTAGACACGACCACAACACATGATGTAGTCAGCCGGATCCGGGCCGTATCCAGATCAGATGGAGGACCTGCGCCTAGACACGACCACAACGCATGATGTAGTCAGCCGCATGCGGGCCGTATCCAGACCAGATGGAGGACCTGCGCCTAGACACGACCACAACGCATGATGTAGTCAGCCGCATGCGGGCCGTATCCAGACCAGATGGAGGACCTGCGCCTAGACATGACCACAACACATGATGTAGTCAGCCGGATCCGGGCCGTATCCAGATCAGATGGAGGACCTGCGCCTAGACACGACCACAACGCATGATGTAGTCAGCCGCATGCGGGCCGTATCCAGACCAGATGGAGGACCTGCGCCTAGACATGACCACAACGCATGATGTAGTCAGCCGCATGCGGGCCGTATCCAGACCAGATGGAGCACCTGCGCCTAGACACGACCACAACGCATCCCTGAAGTGTCAGCAGAGATTGTGTGATCTAGACTCTCCTCTGTAAGGCCTCATCGACACGACAACCATAGCCACTGATCCTCAACAGACTCGTCTCCATACCGGCGTGACTCCGATCTTCAAGCAGAGGGAACTGGATAATATTCTGAATGTTCTGATCCAACCTGTAATGCTGCCTGAATCATAATCATACACTGTTCGTTCGTTGGCCAGAGGAGAACTGAGCGACTGAGTCTAGTTTCTAGGTTTTTTTCTCCATTCTGATGGAGTTTTGGTTACTTGCCACTGACGCCTTTTTCACCTTTGTCGCCATTGGCTTGCTTGGTTATGGGCATTTAATTTAATATTCAACATATATTATTTATTATATTACATATATATTATTATTTTCCTGTTATCTTTATAAAGCTGCTTTGAAACAATCTGTATTGTAAAAAGCGCTATATAAATAAAGGTGACTTGACTTGTCTATCAACTAAAGGAATATTCCAGGTTCAATAGGTCAAGTTCAATTGACAGAATTTGTGGCATAATGATTACCACAACAATTTATTCGACTCATCCCTCCTCTAATAAAAGAAAGAAAGCAAAAACTCTGAAATGAAAGTGAATGTGCCAATGTTGGCCGAAATGTGAAGCTTGTAATGTTACAACTCTGTTAAAACGCATAGATTATTTTGTTCTTGTGATTACTTTGAAGTGGATTGATTTCTGGCATTTATTCAGCACTGACGGTAAACAAGCCTCGAGCTGTGTTTCATACACACACACACACACACACACACACACACACACACAGAGAGCATCAGTTTCTCCTTTCAGTCCGAGCAGCAGAGGGAGCTCACACACACACACACACACACACACACACACACACACACACACACACACACACACACACACACACACACACACACACACACACAGTTATTCAGCACTGACGGTCAAAAAGCCTCGAGCTGTGTTTCACACACACACACACACACACACACACACACACACACAGAGAGAGCATCAGTTTCTCCTTTCAGTCCGAGCAGCAGAGGGAGCTCACACCAGGGGCGTAATTTGTGGGGGGGATGGGGGGGATATAACCCCCCCAATATTTAAATCTATGCATTACAACCCCCCCATTATTTATACCATGATCACAATATCAGGAGGCATACCCAAACTTCAACCCCCCCAATGTTCAAACCAAATCTACGCCCTTGGCTCACACACACACACACACACACAGTTATTCAGCACTGACGGTCAAAAAGCCTCGAGCTGTGTTTCACACACACACACAGCCTCAGTTTTTATTTTAACTTGCTGGTGTTTGAAAGTGAATTTCAAGCTTTAAATGGTTATAAGTGTCTTAAGCGTTGATGTTTGCTGGGAAACGGTCAGAGCCTCTCCTGCCTGAGATGAACTCCAGCTGTTGGTGATCACCCGCACTGGATCAGGGCATTACTAACGCTTGGCCCTCGGCCCGATGGAAACACCACGGCCACGGGAAGCACCAGCACGCTCTGGGCCGCCAGTGGAAACATGGGTCTCAGGGCTTCATCATCATCTTTCAGCAAACGCCAGAACATAATCAAACGCCTCGTCTTGCATTAGTGGTTCCCTTTCTCACAGCTTTCAGACATTATAGAAGTGCAGATATTTCCGCACAGATACAAACTTCACAGAATAGACAAGTCATTTATAACTCTAAAACATTCTGAGTATTGACATGATTTATGTCTTGTGGTCATACTATTGAAACGGTGAGTATTTCAACATATATTTTAAAGGCCCTGATATACTCACAGCGAAGTTCTTTTTGTTCTGTATTTAGGGGTAAAAAGAAGAATTCCTCTGCAGTGACATACTGTTAGCGAACATCCTGACACCGTTCACGATGTTGAGAGCGAGGTTTTGATGAAAATGTAAAAATGTGCTGTGCGCTTTCCTCTCAATAACAACATAAACACAACAAAAAGAATCTAAGAAAAACAGCGGTTCAGAAAACATCTGATTGTTGTAATGTGGATATTTTTGCACCACCTCTGCAATTAAGCGCCCCAGTAACATCAGGCTTAGGCCTTGTAACCGCTAAGCCTAAGCTTAAAACAGCTGAGGGTTACGCAGAGGGTTGAAGTAGGCTAGTTGACGCGCTAGCTGTACGTTCACACCGCCGCCGACTTGAGCTTCCAAAGCGGCCGGAAGTCATTCATTTTCAATGGAAGCTGGCTTTTCTCAGCTGCAAGGAGCGTCAAATCCATCGGCGTCGCATTTTGGGCGTTTTGAGCGTCAATCAGAAAGTTGAAAGAAGCTCAACTTTATGGTAATGAGCTATGACGCGGTTCAGCGGCAAGCAGCGGCAAAACGCCAGCAACCAATCGGAATATAGACGTCCTTCGCGCTGGCTGATTCCGCAGAAACACACGATGTAAACTTTCGTTCCTACCAAAACATTAGTTCCGAGAAAATGGAAGAGAAGCTAATAATCGCCGTTGCTGAGTTTCCTACAGGTTTCCTATCATTTATGACATGACGTTGTTTGCTTATAGGGACCGCATGAGCGCAACTTTTATTTGAAATATTTACGAACGCTCGTTTTAAAGCAGGAATGCAATTCATTTGCTCACGGTGACACCGATTTGACGCAAATAATAATAATAATAGCTAACTATTCTTTTTTTCCTTTTTTTTTAATAAAAATGCTGTCATTATAAAAGGTTTCTTCAATGTATTGCTTGTTTTTATCTGTTTATTACATTTCATGTTGTGACACTTCTATTCTCCCTGCAACTCAAAGCGCCCAAAGCGTCAACAAGCTTCCCCGTACTTTTTGACAAGCGTCCTTGACAGGGCGGCCAGAGCTTCTTTGACGCTCAAGTCGCGGTGGTGTGAACGTACAGTTACCGTGGACGCTTAGTTCGATTCAGAAATAATGTAACAGGAGTTCAAGTTCTGTTTTCTTCCCTGTCGTGAGAGATATGATTTATTGTTACACAAGGTCTTCATTATCCATAATGGAACAATATTCCATCTTCATCGACACTGTCACAATATTAAACATACAGTCACAGCCTCCGTGGCGTTCAAAAACTAGTTGGCCTTTTCCCCTCTGGCAACACCTGTGTCTGATTACAACTATCCTCCTAAGTAGATGTGCCCCAATAGCTATGCGATGACCATAGCACCACCTAATGGCCAAACCTGCACATAAACATTGAAATGGCTCTCACAGGCCTCTTTATACAGCACTTTATACAACAGATCGCTTTACAGCCTTACAGTATTAAACATGAAAAACAGTGACTGTGTCTTTCAGTGAGAATTACAGCTTCAGTTTCTGCTATAAAGCGTCTCTCAGTGAACCGGAGAAGATTTACACCTCAAAGAAGGCGGATCCCCGGAGCCACACACACCTGTTACATCATCACCACTGACCAATGGCAGTTTACAAGCCAGAGCAAACTTTTCCTGAAAGTTCATTTTGGCAAGCTGTTTCGAACTTACAAAACAAACTTCAAACAATTTAGTTTTGGCCTGATGTCACACCAGATCGTTCTTTCGATTTCACTTGAAGTATATCGGGCCTTAAGTCACAAATGCTGAAACTGAACTTCAGTGTAACAGAACCCGTAATATAACCGTAAGTCTTAATCATAAACTGAAAAAAAAAAGATTAATTGAATCTGTCAGTTCAAAGCTAGACTAAAAACACATCTCTTTGACCTAGCATACACATAATACATTATAGACTTCTATAATTCAATGTTAGGCTGCATAGATTAGGTCAGCCGGAACTGGGAACACTTCCCTTAAATCTTGATGTACTCGTTACATCATAAGAAGAATGGCATCTACGCTAATATTAGTGTCTTTGTTTATCCCGAGGTTTTCCCGCAGCCTGCCGGATCCAGGCCGTGTCCAGATCTGACGAGGGAGATTCGCCTGGACCCGATGACAATGCAGTGCTGAAGTATCCACTATCCTGTCCCTATGGAGGATCCCTTTCCCACTCTACAGATAAAGCGCTGTGAATTCCGGCTCGCGTACCCCGAAGTGATAAAATAAAACAAAATTCTGTATCAAAATTTATAGGCAAGACAAGTAGTTTGTTTAGGCATGGGTTGTATGGAATTACAAACCTGCGCACATATATTCAAAAGCACATAACTATAGAATCAATTCTGAATGAGCATGTGAACGCCGTCAGCGTTAATCACAGGTTCACGTTTAAAGTCTGATCATTTCGACGGAGGTGAATCAATCAAAGTTAACTTTAGCTGGAAGTAACATTATTCAAGAACCGCTATAAAGCCAAAACAATCTCTGTTACCTTAAATTATATGTTTATCTCTGTAAAGCTGCTTTGAAACAATCCATTGTTAAAAGCGCTATATAAATGAAGATGACTTGACTTGACTTGAATGGCCATTTAAATGTTAATATTTCCAGATAAAATCACTAGAGTCCACATCACATCTTAATGAGAAAAAAGGTCCAGTTACCTGTGGGTCAGCGGGCCGATGGCTCGGTTCGGACACACTGCCGTTGGAAAAGGCTTCTGATCGCGGCGGTACAGCGGGTGGCTGCTTCGGCATCACCACAGCGGGTGGCTGCTTCGGCATCACCACAGCGGGTGGCTGCTTCGGCATCACTACAGCCTGAGGAGAACCCTGAACATTCCTCCTGTGCCGCTCGTCCGCCTGCAACACAACAGCTGTCAGAGTCAAACAAACGAACCTTACACCACATACAGGCTGTCAGAGTCAAACAAACCTTCAGAGTCAAACAAACCTTCAGTCAAACAAACCTTCAGTCAAACAAACCTTTAGTCAAACAAACATTCAGTCAAACAAACCTTCAGAGTCAAACAAACCTTCAGAGTCAAACTAACCTTCAGAGTCAAACAAACCTTTAGTCAAACAAACATTCAGTCAAACAAACCTTCAGAGTCAAACAAACCTTCAGAGTCAAACAAACCTTCAGTCAAACAAACCTTTAGAGTCAAACAAACCTTCAGTCAAACAAACCTTCAGAGTCAAACAAACCTTCAGAGTCAAACAAACCTTCAGAGTCAAACAAACCTTTAGTCAAACAAACCTTCAGTCAAACCAACCTTCAGTCAAACAAACCTTTAGAGTCAAACCAACCTTCAGTCAAACAAACCTTCAGAGTAAAACAAACCTTCAGTCCAACAAACCTTCAGTCAAACAAACCTTCAGTCAAACAATCCTTTAGTCAAACCAACCTTCAGTCAAACAAACCTTCAGAGTCAAACCAACCTTCAGAGTCAAATAAACCTTCAGTCAAACAAACCTTACACCACATACAGGCTGTCAGAGTCAAACAAACCTTCAGAGTCAAACAAATCTTCAGTCAAACAAACCTTCAGTCAAACAAACCTTTAGAGTCAAACAAACCTTCAGTCCAACAAAACTTTAGAGTCAAACAAACCTTCAGTCCAACAAACCTTTAGAGTCAAACAAACCTTCAGTCCAACAAACCTTCAGAGTCAAACAAACCTTCAGTCAAACAAACCTTCAGTCAAACAAACCTTCAAGTCAAACAAACCGTCAGTCAAACAAACCTTCAGAGTCAAACAAACCTTCAGTCAAACAAACTTTCCGTCAAACAAACCTTCAGTCAAACAAACCTTTAGAGTCAAACAAACCTTCAGTCCAACAAACCTTTAGAGTCAAACAAACCTTCAGTCAAACAAACCTTCAGTCAAACAAACCTTTAGAGTCAAACAAACCTTCAGTCAAACAAACCTTCAGTCCAACAAACCTTTAGAGTCAAACAAACCTTCAGTCAAACAAACCTTCAGTCAAACAAACCTTCAGAGTCAAACAAACCTTAAGAGTCAAACAAACTTTCAGTCCAACCAACCATCAGTCAGACAAACCTTTAGTCAAACAAACCTTCAGTCCAACAAACCTTCAGTCAAACAATCCTTTAGTCAAACCAACCTTCAGTCAAACAAACCTTCAGAGTCAAACAAACCTTCAGTCCAACAAACCTTCAGTCCAACAAACCTTTAGTCAAACCAACCTTCAGTCAAACAAACCTTCAGTCAAACAAACCTTCAGTCAAACAAACCTTCAGTCAAACAGACCTTTAGAGTCAAAAACTCTTCAGTCCAACAAACCTTTAGAGTCAAACAAACCTTCAGTCCAACAAACCTTTAGTCAAACAAACCTTCAGAGTCAAACAAACCTTTAGAGTCAAACAAACTTTCAGTCAAACAAACCTTCAGAGTCAAACAAACCTTCAGTCCAACAAACCTTTAGTCAAACAAACCTTCAGAGTCAAACAAACCTTCAGTCAAACAAACCTTCAGTCAAACAAACCTTACACCACATACAGGCTGTCAGAGTCAAACACACCTTCAGTCAAACAAACCTTCAGAGTCAAACAAATCTTCAGTCAAACAAACTTTCAGTCAAACAAACCTTCAGTCAAACAAACCTTTAGAGTCAAACAAACCTTCAGTCCAACAAACCTTTAGAGTCAAACAAACCTTCAGTCCAACAAACCTTTAGAGTCAAACAAACCTTCAGTCCAACAAACCTTCAGTCAAACAAACCTTCAGTCAAACAAACCTTCAGTCAAACAAACCTTCAGACTCAAACAAACTTACAGTCAAACAAACTTTCAGTCAAACAAACCTTCAGAGTCAAACAATCCTTCAGAGTCAAACAAACCTTCAGTCAAACAAACCTTCAGTCAAACAAACTTTCAGTCAAACAAACCTTACACCACATATAGGCTGTCAGAGTCAAACAAACCTTCAGTCAAACAAACTTTCAGTCAAACAAACCTTCAGAGTCAAACACACTTTCAGTCAAACAAACCTTCAGTCAAACAAACCTTAAGTCAAACAAACCTTCAGGGTCAAACAAACCTTCAGTCAAACAATCCTTCAGAGTCAAACACACTTTCAGTCAAACAAACTTTCAGTCAAACAAACCTTCAGTCAAACAACCCTTCAGAGTCAAACAAACCTTCAGAGTCAAACAAACCTTCAGAGTCAAACAAACCTTCAGTCAAACAAAACTTCAGAGTCAAACCTTCAGTCAAACAAACCTTCAGAGTCAAACAATCCTTCAGAGTCAAACAAACCTTCAGTCAAACAAACCTTCAGAGTCAAACAATCCTTCAGAGTCAAACACACTTTCAGTCAAACAAACCTTCAGTCAAACAAATCTTCAGTCAAACAAACCTTCAGTCAAACAAACCTTCAGAGTCAAACAAACTTTCAGTCAAACAAACCTTCAGAGTCAAACAATCCTTCAGAGTCAAACACACTTTCAGTCAAACAAACCTTCAGTCAAACAAACTTTCAGTCAAACAATCCTTCAGTCAAACAAACCTTCAGTCAAACAAACCTTCAGAGTCAAACAAACTTTCAGTCAAACAAACCTTCAGAGTCAAACAAACCTTCAGTCAAACAAACCTTTAGAGTCAAACAAACCTTCAGTCAAACAAACCTTCAGTCAACCAAACCTTCAGACTCAAACAAACTTTCAGTCAAACAAACCTTCAGTCAAACAAACCTTTAGAGTCAAACAAACCTTCAGTCAAACAAACCTTCAGTCAAACAAACCTTCAGTCAAACAAACCTTCAGTCAAACAAACCTTCAGAGTCAAACAATCCTTCAGAGTCAAACAAACCTTCAGTCAAACAAACCTTCAGTCAAACAAACTTTCAGTCAAACAAACCTTGCACCACATAAAGGCTGTCAGAGTCAAACAAACCTTCAGAGTCAAACAAACCTTCAGTCAAACAAACTTTCAGTCAAACAAACCTTCAGAGTCAAACACACTTTCAGTCAAACAAACCTTCAGTCAAACAAACCTTCAGTCAAACAAACCTTCAGTGTCAAACACACTTTCAGTCAAACAAACCTTCAGTCAAACACACTTTCAGTCAAACAAACCTTCAGTCAAACAAACTTTCAGTCAAACAAACCTTCAGAGTCAAACACACTTTCAGTCAAACAAACCTTCAGTCAAACAAACCTTCAGTCAAACAAACATTCAGTGTCAAACAAACTGAAGGTTTGTTTGACTCTAAAGGTTTGTTTGACTGAAGGTTTGTTTGACTCTGAAGGTTTGTTTGACTCTGAAGGTTTGTTTGACTCTGAAGGTTTGTTTGACTGAAGGTTTGTTTGACTGAAGGTTTGTTTGACTCTGAAGGGTTGTTTGACTGAAGGTTTGTTTGACTGAAAGTTTGTTTGACTGAAGGATTGTTTGACTGAAAGTGTGTTTGACTCTGAAGGATTGTTTGACTGAAAGTGTGTTTGACTCTGAAGGATTGTTTGACTGAACAAACAAACCTTCAGTCAAACAAACTTTCGGTCAAACAAACCTTCAGTCAAACAAACCTTCAGTCAAACAAACCTTCAGAGTCAAACAAACTTTCAGTCAAACAAACCTTCAGTCCAACAAACCTTCGGTCAAACAATCCTTCAGTCAAACAAACCTTCAGTCCAACAAACCTTTAGAGTCAAACAAACTTTCAGACAAACAAACCTTAAGTCAAACAAACCTTTAGAGTCAAACAAACCTTTAGTCAAACAAACCTTCAGTCAAACAAACCTTCAGTCAAACAAACCTTCAGTCAAACAAACCTTCAGACTCAAACAAACTTTCAGTCAAACAAACCTTCAGTCAAACAAACCTTTAGAGTCAAACAAACCTTCAGTCAAACAAACCTTCAGTCAAACAAACCTTTAGAGTCAAACAAACCTTCAGTCAAACAAACCTTCAGTCAAACAATCCTTCAGTCAAACACACTTTCAGTCAAACAATCCTTCAGTCAAACAAACTTTCAGTCAAACAAACCTTCAGTCAAACAACCCTTCAGAGTCAAACAAACCTTCAGTCAAACAACCCTTCAGAGTCAAACAAACCTTCAGAGTCAAACAAACCTTCAGTCAAACAAACCTTCAGAGTCAAACAAACCTTCAGTCAAGCAATCCTTCAGTCAAACAAACTTTCAGTCAAACAAACCTTCAGAGTCAAACAAACCTTCAGAGTCAAACAAACCTTCAGTCAAACAATCCTTCAGAGTCAAACAAACCTTCAGAGTCAAACAAACCTTCAGTCAAACAAACCTTCAGAGTCAAACAATCCTTCAGAGTCAAACAAACCTTCAGTCAAACAAACCTTCAGAGTCAAACAAACTTTCAGTCAAACAAACCTTCAGAGTCAAACAAACCTTCAGAGTCAAACAAACCTTCAGTCAAACAATCCTTCAGAGTCAAACAAACCTTCAGTCAAACAAACCTTCAGTCAAACAAACCTTCAGAGTCAAACAAACCTTCAGAGTCAAACAAACCTTCAGTCAAACAATCCTTCAGAGTCAAACACACTTTCAGTCAAACAATCCTTCAGTCAAACAAACTTTCAGTCAAACAAACCTTCAGTCAAACAACCCTTCAGAGTCAAACAAACCTTCAGAGTCAAACAAACCTTCAGTCAAACAAACCTTCAGAGTCAAACAAACCTTCAGTCAAACAAACCTTCAGTCAAGCAATCCTTCAGTCAAACAAACTTTCAGTCAAACAAACCTTCAGAGTCAAACAAACCTTCAGAGTCAAACAAACCTTCAGTCAAACAATCCTTCAGTCAACCAAACCTTCAGACTCAAACAAACTTTCAGTCAAACAAACCTTCAGTCAAACAAACCTTTAGAGTCAAACAAACCTTCAGTCAAACAAACCTTCAGTCAAACAAACCTTCAGTCAAACAAACCTTCAGTCAAACAAACCTTCAGAGTCAAACAATCCTTCAGAGTCAAACAAACCTTCAGTCAAACAAACCTTCAGTCAAACAAACTTTCAGTCAAACAAACCTTGCACCACATAAAGGCTGTCAGAGTCAAACAAACCTTCAGAGTCAAACAAACCTTCAGTCAAACAAACTTTCAGTCAAACAAACCTTCAGAGTCAAACACACTTTCAGTCAAACAAACCTTCAGTCAAACAAACCTTCAGTCAAACAAACCTTCAGTGTCAAACACACTTTCAGTCAAACAAACCTTCAGTCAAACACACTTTCAGTCAAACAAACCTTCAGTCAAACAAACTTTCAGTCAAACAAACCTTCAGAGTCAAACACACTTTCAGTCAAACAAACCTTCAGTCAAACAAACCTTCAGTCAAACAAACATTCAGTGTCAAACAAACTGAAGGTTTGTTTGACTCTAAAGGTTTGTTTGACTGAAGGTTTGTTTGACTCTGAAGGTTTGTTTGACTCTGAAGGTTTGTTTGACTCTGAAGGTTTGTTTGACTGAAGGTTTGTTTGACTGAAGGTTTGTTTGACTCTGAAGGGTTGTTTGACTGAAGGTTTGTTTGACTGAAAGTTTGTTTGACTGAAGGATTGTTTGACTGAAAGTGTGTTTGACTCTGAAGGATTGTTTGACTGAAAGTGTGTTTGACTCTGAAGGATTGTTTGACTGAACAAACAAACCTTCAGTCAAACAAACTTTCGGTCAAACAAACCTTCAGTCAAACAAACCTTCAGTCAAACAAACCTTCAGAGTCAAACAAACTTTCAGTCAAACAAACCTTCAGTCCAACAAACCTTCGGTCAAACAATCCTTCAGTCAAACAAACCTTCAGTCCAACAAACCTTTAGAGTCAAACAAACTTTCAGACAAACAAACCTTAAGTCAAACAAACCTTTAGAGTCAAACAAACCTTTAGTCAAACAAACCTTCAGTCAAACAAACCTTCAGTCAAACAAACCTTCAGTCAAACAAACCTTCAGACTCAAACAAACTTTCAGTCAAACAAACCTTCAGTCAAACAAACCTTTAGAGTCAAACAAACCTTCAGTCAAACAAACCTTCAGTCAAACAAACCTTTAGAGTCAAACAAACCTTCAGTCAAACAAACCTTCAGTCAAACAATCCTTCAGTCAAACACACTTTCAGTCAAACAATCCTTCAGTCAAACAAACTTTCAGTCAAACAAACCTTCAGTCAAACAACCCTTCAGAGTCAAACAAACCTTCAGTCAAACAACCCTTCAGAGTCAAACAAACCTTCAGAGTCAAACAAACCTTCAGTCAAACAAACCTTCAGAGTCAAACAAACCTTCAGTCAAGCAATCCTTCAGTCAAACAAACTTTCAGTCAAACAAACCTTCAGAGTCAAACAAACCTTCAGAGTCAAACAAACCTTCAGTCAAACAATCCTTCAGAGTCAAACAAACCTTCAGAGTCAAACAAACCTTCAGTCAAACAAACCTTCAGAGTCAAACAATCCTTCAGAGTCAAACAAACCTTCAGTCAAACAAACCTTCAGAGTCAAACAAACTTTCAGTCAAACAAACCTTCAGAGTCAAACAAACCTTCAGAGTCAAACAAACCTTCAGTCAAACAATCCTTCAGAGTCAAACAAACCTTCAGTCAAACAAACCTTCAGTCAAACAAACCTTCAGAGTCAAACAAACCTTCAGAGTCAAACAAACCTTCAGTCAAACAATCCTTCAGAGTCAAACACACTTTCAGTCAAACAATCCTTCAGTCAAACAAACTTTCAGTCAAACAAACCTTCAGTCAAACAACCCTTCAGAGTCAAACAAACCTTCAGAGTCAAACAAACCTTCAGTCAAACAAACCTTCAGAGTCAAACAAACCTTCAGTCAAACAAACCTTCAGTCAAGCAATCCTTCAGTCAAACAAACTTTCAGTCAAACAAACCTTCAGAGTCAAACAAACCTTCAGAGTCAAACAAACCTTCAGTCAAACAATCCTTCAGAGTCAAACAAACCTTCAGAGTCAAACAAACCTTCAGTCAAACAAACCTTCAGAGTCAAACAATCCTTCAGAGTCAAACAAACCTTCAGTCAAACAAACCTTCAGAGTCAAACAAACTTTCAGTCAAACAAACCTTCAGAGTCAAACAAACCTTCAGAGTCAAACAAACCTTCAGTCAAACAATCCTTCAGAGTCAAACAAACCTTCAGTCAAACAAACCTTCAGTCAAACAAACCTTCAGAGTCAAACAAACCTTCAGAGTCAAACAAACCTTCAGAGTCAAACAAACCTTCAGTCAAACAATCCTTCAGAGTCAAACAAACCTTCAGTCAAACAAACCTTCAGTCAAACAAACCTTCAGAGTCAAACAATCCTTCAGTCAAACAAACCTTCAGTCAAACAAACCTTCAGAGTCAAACAAACCTTCAGTCAAACAAACCTTCAGAGTCAAACAATCCTTCAGAGTCAAACAAACCTTCAGTCAAACAAACCTTCAGAGTCAAACAAACCTTCAGTCAAACAAACCTTCAGAGTCACACAAACCTTCAGTCAAACAAACCTTCAGAGTCAAACAATCCTTCAGAGTCAAACAAACCTTCAGTCAAACAAACCTTCAGAGTCAAACAAACCTTCAGTCAAACAATCCTTCAGAGTCAAACAAACCTTCAGTCAAACAAACCTTCAGAGTCAAACAAACTTTCAGTCAAACAATCCTTCAGAGTCAAACAAACCTTCAGTCAAACAAAGCTTCAGTCAAACAATCCTTCAGAGTCAAACAAACCTTCAGTCAAACAAACCTTCAGAGTCAAACAAACCTTCAGTCAAACAATCCTTCAGAGTCAAACAAACCTTTAGTCAAACAAACCTTCAGTCAAACAAACCTTCAGTCAAACAATCCTTCAGAGTCAAACAAACTTTCAGTCAAACAAATCTTCAGAGTCAATCTTCAGGTGTGTTTGAGTGTATGAGGGATTCACTCACCAGTAGCATGGCCTGCTCATGTAACAGCTGCTGCTGCAGAATCTCCAGGTGCCTTTGCTCTTCCTCCAGCTGCCGGCGGATGTACTCCTGACACACACACACGTTACAGTCAGATGTGCTCCTGATACACACACACAACACAACACAACACAACACAACAACACAACAAACACACACACACACACACACACACACACGTTACAGTCAGATGTGCTCCTGATACACACACACAACACAACACAACACAACACAACAAACACACACACACACACACACACACACACACACACACGTTACAGTCAGATGTGCTCCTGATACACACACACACAACACAACACAACACAACACAACAAACACACACACACACACACACACACACACACACGTTACAGTCAGATGTGCTCCTGATACACACACACACAACACAACACAACAAACACACACACACACACACACACACACACACACGTTACAGTCAGATGTGCTCCTGACAAACACACACACACACACACACACACGTTACAGTCAGATGTGCTCCTGACCAATGTTCCCTCTAAGCTGCGCGCGTGCGCGGCCGCGCACTTCTGATGCCTCGGCCGCGCACTTCTGATGCCTCGGCCGCGCACTTCTGATGCCTCGGCCGCGCACTTCTAAGCGGCGGCCGCGCAGAAAAGAATAAAATGACACGCAGAGGACTGACGCGAAACGTGTGGGGAAATCCATTTGATTGTAGTTTAAGTGAGAAATAATTGCAGTGCTCTGGTCAACCGCTATAGAGAGAAAACTGGTGAATGCAGTTTACAGGTTTCATAGAAAGAGAATGATGTGAGCACGTGTGATTGGCAGTGAGTGTGTGTGCGGACCAAATAGCTCAATACGAGAGGCAACGAGAAACGCATAGACATGTGAAATAAAATAAAATCATAATGTTTTAAAGAAGAGTGGTTTGATTAAAGTGGTGGAAATAACGGTTATGGACACAGAACGGTAACAATTACACACCCACCCGTATGGAGGGATTATTGGGACAGATTGAAAACTAAAAGTCTAAAACTAAAAGTCTTAAACGAAAACCAAAAGTCTAAGTTTGAAACTAAAAGTCTAAGTCGAAAACTAAAAGTCTAAGTCAAAAATGAATTTGGTATTTAGGATTGGGCATTTGGTATTTAGGATTGGGCATTTGGTATTTAGGATTGGGCATTTGGTATTTAGGATAGGGCATTTGGTATTTAGGATTGGGCATTTGGTCATTTAGCCATTTAGAATTTAGGATTGGGCATTTAGGGATTTAGGATTGGGCATTTAATCATTTAGCCATTTAGGATTGGGCATTTGAGGATTGAGGATTGAGGAGTGTATGCAAATAAGGAGGCGTGGCCCAAACACTGGAGGCTGGGTTTGAAATGGCTGGTGCAGATGCACCTTATGGACAGCAGAGGGAGCTCCAGTCAGTCCAGTGCTAAGGAGCACACTGTAATGAAACCAAACAGAGCGAGTGAGCACTGAGCAGGTCTGGAGCGAGGACTGTACTTTATAATGTGATAACTTCAACTTAATGACAGCGTTGTATAGGGGTACTGGAACGGTACATGTATTCCTATTGAACCGAACCGGTAGCCTACGGGCGTCACGGTTCGGTGCACGAATTTACACGGAGAATACACGGTATAAATATAAATAAAACTCTAAATAGCGATACATTTCGCTCTATTCGCGTTTGGTGTGAACGCAGCATAATAAACAGGCTGCGATATCAAGATTGCAATGTTGGAGTGTGTGCTGCAAAGTTCAAACTGCAAAGTGTGTATATTTGTGTACACTCGCAATAAAATACAACATTGTGCTTTTGTCACACTCTAAAATCTTGTCAAACTGTAACCTACAACTGTCACCCAACCAAAATCACACACACACACACACACTCTATCTCTCTCTCTCTCACACACACACACACACACACACACCTAGTTCGTTCGCGCCCACGCCTCCCCCTCTCTCTCTCGCGCGCACACACACACTCCAGCATTGCAATCTTGACGTCGCAGCCTGTTTATTATGCTGCGTTCACACTAAACGCGAGTAGAGCGAAATGTATCGCTATTTAGAGTTTTATTTATATTTATACCGTGTATTCTCGTAAATTCGTGCACCGAACCGTGACGCCCGTAGGCTACCGGTTCGGTTCAATAGGAATACATGTACCGTTCCAGTACCCCTATACAACGCTGTCATTAAGTTGAAGTTATCACATTATAAAGTACAGTCCTCGCTCCAGACCTGCTCAGTGCTCACTCGCTCTGTTTGGTTTCATTACAGTGTGCTCCTTAGCACTGGACTGACTGGAGCTCCCTCTGCTGTCCATAAGGTGCATCTGCACCAGCCATTTCAAACCCAGCCTCGAGTATTTGGGCCACGCCTCCTTATTTGCATACACTCCTCAATCCTCAATCCTCAAATGCCCAATCCTAAATGGCTAAATGATTAAATGCCCAATCCTAAATCCCTAAATACCCAATCCTAAATTCTAAATGGCTAAATGACCAAATGCCCAATCCTAAATACGAAATGCCCTATCCTAAATACCAAATGCCCAATCCTAAATACCAAATTCATTTTTGACTTAGACTTTTAGTTTTCGACTTAGACTTTTAGTTTCAAACTTAGACTTTTGGTTTTCGTTTAAGACTTTTAGTTTTAGACTTTTAGTTTTCAATCTGTCCCAATAATCCCTCCATACACCCGCGTGCAAATTCAAAATACATAGTTTAAATAGATGTTTTTGTCTGTGGGGGAGTTTCAGGGATGGTTAGATTATAAAAGATTAGATTATATTCATTTTTCTTGAAAATATTTAGCTATTAGATCTATTTAAATTCTTTGTTTTCATAATAATATAATATGTTAACAAATTTAAGCATTTAAACTGATATATTATATCACTTCAAATACTTCAATTCGTTTTTTTTATATTATATTATGCCTATATTTTATTATATTATAAGCCTAACTAAAGAATCTCACAAGGATATTGTTTAGGGCTCCTTGCCATTAAAAAGTTTGAAACCCCCTGCTAAAGAAAATATTGGAAATTCATAAGCAATAAACAATCATTTAACTTTGATGGTTTAATGCTTCCTGTACACAATTAATTGACTGTCAAAAACACTTTATGGTTTTCCCAAACATTCTCGGTGTAACAGCTTACTTTTCTTTTATACTATATTCTATTATTGTAAAGAATTGAACTGTCCTGCAGAAGATTTTGTAAATTATTTTTCATAGGGTTTCTTGGTAAAGACTGTACAGTTCACAGCACTGTAAAAAAATATCAGGTAACCTAAAATGTGCTTCATTTAGTGACTTCTTAATTTGTTAAGAAGCTTGTTTTTCGAAAATATGATTTAATACCAATAAGTTACATCAAGGGTCAAATAAAATAGAAATGGCACATTCAAGTTAAAAGTTACAACTGAATGTTGAAACCATTGTGTTTCTACATGCTGTATAGGTCAGGTATAAAGAATATTTTTGCTCAGGTGGCGAAAAATGTCCGCCCAATAGAAAAAAGTTTTGCTCAGCAAGAAAAAAAATTAGAGGGAACACGCACACACACACACACACACACACACACACCTGCCAAACGTACACCAGCAGTTAGGCTGATGGATATCACGGAGCGTGGGGAAAGGTGAAGCTGTGAGTTCATGCCCTGTGTCCACGTGATCGCACACCTAACCGATGGAGTCCAGTAGTTTCGCATGAACAGACTCTATTCTGTAGCCCATCTACACATTTTTATTTACATAAAGTTGTCCAAATAACTGCGTTTTTGGAATTATTAAGAGAACCTAAAAGTCTTTTACTGCCAAAGAGTTTAGTCCTGCTAAGATTTTCTTTAGTTTACAGTGATACATCTATGTCTCTAGACCTGTCATGTGGTGTCCTAACCCTAACAAGTGCAACGGCACATTTCACTCAGGAAAGCCATGCAATGACCAGAAACTCGTTACCCAACTCTAGAGAGGAGCATCTTGATAAATAAATGCACTGTATTACATATTCATTATATTTTTTCTTAACCTGTTAATGAGTTTTTATGTCCGATTTATTCAAACATACAATAAACGAGACAAGTTTTTATTACAGAGAATCTTCTAAACAAATGTGATGGGAAACAATGATCTCATTAAGGCTTATATAAAAAAATGGCATGATGTGCAATTCAAATGTTTGAGTTTCAAACTCAAATTTGAGCTGTGTAAAACTTAATAAATAACTGGATATGGTCTGTTGTTAATTTTAATCTTTAATATGATATTATTAAAGTACCAACTGACAGGGTTTACAGCTTTATTTCAAAGATCTTTTTCCTTGGGAAACTTGAATCTTTCAAATCAAGAGCTTGTGAATCGGAATCAAATCACTCAGAGAAATCAGTGTCGACACCCGGCCCTAGTCTACGACGTGTTAGAAGGTTTTTCAGAGAGTTTATCATGGCAGAAAATGTGGAATCAGAGGAAAAAAAGAGGAAACTAACCAACACAATACGTGCCTAAATAGATTGCAGATTCAAAATAATTTATGTGGAACTTCACATTCAGGGTTTCACTGAAAACTTTAAATGGCTTAAATGGCAATTTTAACCAATGACCAGGAGCGTCGTCCCTCCTCCCTCACATCTTATCTTGAGCTACAAACGCTTCGCTTGGCCAAACACTGAAAACCAGGGCCGTTATCAGTGATGAAGTTAGGGTGAGAGTTAGCCCTAGGTTAAAGTGAGGGTTAGCCCTAGGTTAGGGTGAGGGTTAGCCCTAGGTTAGGGTGAGGGTTAGCCCTAGGTTAGGGTGAGGGTTAGCCCCAGGTTAGGGTGAGGGTTAGCCCTAGGTTAAGGTGAGGGTTAGCCCTAGGTTAGGGTGAGGGTTAGCCCTAGGTTAGGGTGAGGGTTAGCCCTAGGCTAGGGTGAGGGTTAGCCCTAGGTTAGGGTGAGGGTTAGCCCTAGGTTAGGGTGAGGTTTAGCCCTAGGTTAGGGTGAGGGTTAGCCCTAGGTTAGGGTGAGGGTTAGCCCTAGGTTAGGGTGAGGGTTAGCCCCAGGTTAGGGTGAGTGTTAGCCCCAGGTTAGGGTGAGGGTTAGCCCTAGGTTAGGGTGAGGGTTAGCCCTAGGTTAGGGTGAGGGTTAGCCCTAGGTTAGGGTGAGGGTTAGCCCCAGGTTAGGGTGAGGGTTAGCCCCAGGTTAGGGTGAGGGTTAGCCCTAGGTTAGGGTGAGGGTTAGCCCCAGGTTAGGGTGAGGGTTAGCCCTAGCTCACCTGCTCGCGGTCGGCCCTCCTCTTCTCCTCTTCTGCCCTCCTGCGCTCCTCCTCTTCTTTGCGTCTCCTCTCCATCTCCTCCACACGTCTCTTCTCCTCCTGCTCTCTCCTCCTCTGCTCTCGCTCTTGTTGTCTCCTCATCTCTCGCTCTCGTCTTTGTTGCTGCAGTACACAGGAATTACTCGGCAGTTAAACTTACAATCATCATTGACATTTGCTTAAGTTTCAACTCAATAATGGTGTTGTCTTGAGTTGCAGGACAAATTTTACGCTGTGTTGTTCTTCATAAAAGTATTGCCACTTTAAAGGTATTGTAGGTAGAAATTTTATAAAAAACTTTTTTTCAAATTTGTTTAAACTTTCTATATATATCAATGCATAATTAAAATATAAGTACTCTGATAAAAAGAGTATAAAAATCGAGTGACTCTAGACCGTTTAATCTGCACTAACACAGCTCATTATTTCCATCCGGGACGATACAAAGGATTGGCTTAGGCGACTGTCACTCTCTCGCAACCATGGCAACCACCCTTTTGCCACACAGGACCCGCCTACTTTACCGATATCAATATGCTAGCTTGATAGTGAGTACAAAAATAAATCGTATTGGTTTATCTTCATAACGATAAAGTTAAGATTTTTTTTTATTACATGTGATTCTGACAAGATGTCACTTCATGCACTCTCCGCTCGTCTCAGGTCAATAATGCGTCTCCAGCTCAGCGGTCGGAGTCGCGCGTTCATGTGTTTTGGGGGCGTGGCTTTAGAAGGAGCCCAGACAGGAGGGGGTGGAGTGAATGGAAATAATGAGCTGTCTTTAAAACAGTCGTGAGAGGTCTACAGACACTCGATGTTTATACTCTTTTTATCAGACTACTTACATTTTAATTATGCATTTATATATAGAAAGTTTAAACAAATTTGGAAAAAAGTTTTTTTTTATAAAATGTCTACCTACAATACCTTTAAGTTTCAACATATAAAGACAGAAGGGCCTAAACGGTTCCTTGTCCTTCAGCAAACATGAGGCACTGCAATAACAACATGTTTTAAACCTGCCACAATGTGACATCACAATGCAAGATGCGTTTGAATATCCCGCCTACACAGCTCACATTACGGTCACTGTAAACTGATAAAGAAAGAGCAGCTGAAAGGGTTACTGTTATTCTAGGTTTTAACCAACTAAAGAATAAGATGCCAATTTTGCTTTAAAATGGCAAATTTCGCCAAACTGTTTCGCTATACTATGGAATGTTCTAGTTGGATTAACAAGCTCATATCATTGAAGACTTACTGTATGCCATGTTGTGACATGTGAGTTTGTCATCATGTGACCCATGTTGTTCAAAATGTTTTTGTTTTTTTTATCCCTAAAGGGCCAAACGGAGATGTTTAACTGACCTATCCTTTGGTATAGTACATGCAATGCGTATTATTGTAGGATCATATTGTTGCATATGAAATGTATTTTGTGATGGGTGATTTTAGCAACTGCTGAACATGTGACTTAAATGATCCAATAAGGCTCATAAATTTAGTCAGGCATTGATCACATGTGAGAGAAATGTTGCCATTGTAGTGGTGGGTGTAGATGTTCCTTAGAGTGCAGGCTTTTGACACATTTCGCCAGTTGTTTTTCTAGCCCTACACATATATAAACTCTTCTTGATGGTGCGGTGACTTGTGTTTGACTGGTTCAGGTGTGGCGTGGGAAGTCACACAGCATCACTGGCGTGTGCTCACCTCCTCCAGCCGCCGCCTCTGCTCTTTCTGCTGCTCGATGCGCTTCTGTCGTTCTGCCAGTAGTTGGCGCTTGTATTCCTCCTGCTCGCGCATCTGCTGTTCCTGGAGGAGCTGCTGTCGTCTCATCGCCTCCGAGCGCTCCTTATTCTCCTGCTGTAGACGGATGAAGTCCCGGCGCAGAGTCGACTCGCCCGGGACATTCACGATAGAGCTGCGGGATTCAGAACACAGCAGAGTTACACACTGGTCCTTAAAAATCCACTATATGACTTTTCCAGCCATTCTCACAAAGATCACGATTCAGGCAGACACATAGGCTATTATTCCTAAATGACAGTCATCTATGTCTATTAAACCACTGACATGTCCGATCACAGCGAATATTCTGATCCAGAGAGAGCCGTTTTCATGTATTGAGAGTGAGGAGTCACGTGCCGATGTGGGCGGGGTCTGAGCCGGTCGGCCATGATGGTAGGAGACGCTATCGGTTGCCAGGGGCAACGCCTTCAGAACTTCACAGAGGCGCGACTAAACATTCCAGAAATAGCGAAAGAGAGACAGTGCAGCTTAGCGTTTGTTTACATTTTAGCGATACGCCGCAGTTTCTTTGGAAGATATGGAGAAGAAGGAAGAGAAATGAAAGGGGTTCTATCGGGAGAGACTAAATAACAATGCTAGCCAGCTTTATTTAGAGAAACTGCTTGTCAATGAACTGACAGCAGCAACAGCGAGCAAAGCCTGCTTTCAAAAGCAACACATTTCAGCACAGTTCGCCTTTTATTTAACACAAACGAACGAAATTAATACTCTGTTATTCAACTTGTTTCATTTGTTATAGATATATCTGTACCGCGAAATGTTTTAAAAATACACTTTTTTTAATGACGTACGATTCGCATTGACAGGGGAATGTCCGATCTGTCCGCTTAACGTTGCACGGCAGGTGATAATGCACGTATCTGATTCATATCAGATTTATTTCCACATATGAATGAGGCCTGAAACATCAAGTATGACTGAACTCTCGCAGTTTAACGTTACAGGTTTGGGACTTTCTAAGTCTTGCACCCTTCTAATGACTTAAAGCTTCTGAACTCTTGCATTGTAATGTCTAGGCAGTAACGTTAGGCACTGATACCATAAACCAGGTAATTGACTATGTCAGGGTATGTGAAAGGTGGTAGTGCTTTGGGTCTTTCGTTCATTCTGTAGCAGGTCGTACGGGTCCATGTTGTTGTCAAGTAGTTTCTCTAAATAACGCTGCCCATCAGCCCCCTCGAAGGCTGATACCGCATGCTCTACTCCCAAACACATCACACAAAGCTTGTGTGTGTCCCCACTCGTTAAATAACGTGTAAAGACTCTGCGTGGGTCTGATCAATGGGGAAATTGCATGTCATAATTCATAATTAATAACTAATAATTATTCATACAGATTTGGATCAGCCCAGTCTTACATGTTAATAAATCTCCCATTAAGGGAGGCTTTGTCATTTTACCTGCGTGCATACATGTGTATCCCCACAATTAATCACAAATGAATTGTAACTAATTATACAGACCACGTTTTACAAGACAGGTAAAATTAATTAGCTCAATTAATTTATAGAGTTGTGAAAACAAATTCTGTGGCCACAAGAATTAGTTTTCTTGCTCTATAAAGTTTACACATACCCGTCTGAGGTATTTCTGTAAAGAGCTCGTAACGTTATCGAAGCATATCAGTGACTCGGGTTATGAGCAACAGGCAATGAGTCAATCAAAAGGATATAATGTATTTAATGAAGCTGAACTACTTAAGCATTTACTACAATGATATATGTATTTACAAACATTAAACACAAACTAAGACGACGCGGGGCGTTTAGACAATTGGTACCCATGTAAACATGAGTTGGAGAGAGAGAAAGGGAGAAAGTTGGTGAGAGAGAGCGAGGGAGAGAGACAGAGCTGGTACAATTTCACCTCTACATCAACCTTTCTGAAACAACACGAAAACACATTCTTAGTGCTCTGAAAACAGGGTAACCCAAATTTACTTGCATGTGGAAGGGTTCTCTCATGTGTTGCTGCGTTCCTTGAGCGGCCCGCATGTTGAACGAAGGTCCTGTCCTGCTTGCGCGCGTCGTGTGGAGCGCGGCCGCAGCGTTTTTGCACGGCCCGTCCCGGCGCGTGCATGGTTGGCCGCTTGCGCGTGGCCCCTTTGTTCCATGGGGGATCACGTGGCGTTCGTTGGCATTTGGCGCGAGTGTTTGAAAGGCTTAAAGTCTTTGAGGTGACGTTACCCGAGGAAATAGTTTGGCAAAGTCCATTTCCTTTCCTGGGAGACGAACTCGGGAGTAAGTTAAAGAAGAGACGAACTTTAGACGAACAAAAGAAAAGATCCATGGTGGGATCAGATCTCCATGAGGAGATCGCTAGCATCACATGTTTCTCTGAGAAGGTCAGACTGCAAGAGAGAGTTGGGCGGGGCCGCGCTCCTACATTTATCACCTCGGAGAAATCCATCCCCTTCCTGTTCACTGGGCCAATCGGGGAATGGATGTTGCACGGGGGAACCCTTGGTTTATTGTCCTTTGTTTGGAAGAACGTGCCCCTCGTGGTAGAGTGGTGTGTTCAAGGAGGGTGTATAGTTTAACAGTTTGAATCTTCAATGGCGGTAAAACCTATTAAAAATACACTTTACTTTATATCTCTTTGCATATTCAGATAGCCCGTTCCATGAGCATTTTAGAGGTGTCAAACACATCAAATGAAAGTCAAAGGAAAAATACAGAGGTATTTAATATGCATAAAGAAGGTATTTCTAATGTCTATTTATGCCGTGGCCAAACAAAGATATTTCACTGTGACATGGGGAAAAACACATATACATTTAACAAAATATGTTCAATGGTTTTTATGTCTTTACCCAACAGAAATGTCCGTCTCTTTGCTTTGTTCAGAGACATTCTGCGACATTCCGATGGGTTATAAACTTTGTAACAGGAGCTTCACTCGTGTGTTGGGGGAGGGAAGGGCTCGTGTGTGTGTGTGTGTGTGTGTGTGTGTGTTACATTCAGTCTTTTTGGGTCTTTAGCAGGATGCATTTAGTTATTCAGATTCACCCTTTTAGCCCAGTCCTTACAAACGCGAGCAGGGAGAAACACTGTGCAATTGTTTCGTCATAGTGTTTAGATATATGTATATCAGGCAGACAACAGTAAATATAACAGACAGATTGACACAGATCGCTTGCTGAGGCAACAGAAGCTAATGCCGGTTTGCACCGGATGCGCTTTATCTCTTCCTGGTCATGACGTCACCCGCCCGTGGCGCTCATTCTTTCCATTGGACTAGTTGACATAGATGCTTCAGACACATTCACGCTGGAGGCGTTCCCAAAGCGTCATCAATGCATCGCGAGTTCCCTCGAAAGGGAACTAAGCAGTGTTTTAATTTTGCATTTGATTATTCAGTTTCTGTTGTAAAATAACCCTAATATAGGATGAACCCCTGAACCCCGTGCTTTACACTGATGTTAATAACACTTCTTATGCGACAGTAAACCACAGTTGTTTCTCGTGCTGCTTATGTATGTGTCCTGAGATGCGGAGGTGGCAGCTCCGGATTGGCTATAGTCATTATTGGAGACTGCCTCCTACTGGCTGACTCTAGGAGTTTAACAGGCCTCCACTCGCCTTCTTCAGGAGCTTCTTTCAACGCTCACTCGTAGACGTTTGGTTTAGTTGCTTTAGTTGTTGTTTTTGTTTATTTCAATTTTGATTTGTGTTTGAGCTTGTAGTCACAGTTGTGTTCCGTTTAGTTTGTTTTCATTGGACTTGTCTACCTGTCATCTTGTCACGTGTCATCATCATTATTAGTTCATCTGTCTCACCTGTCACCTCGTTAGTCTTGTCAGCTGTGTCTCGTTTCCCTGATCTGTTTCCCCATGTATTTAAGCCCTGTGTTATGCCTTGTTCATTGTCCGTTCTACGTTGCAATTGGTCTGTGTGACCCTTCGACCCATTCTGTACCTGTTCATATTATATTGTTGGGAGTAAACGTTTATATTGGAGCTTTCTGCCTGTTCGCCTTTCTTCTACCTACACCACACCGTGACAGAAGAACAGATCGCGGCGATGGCTCAAGGTAGCCGCAATCTGTTTGTATTTATAGAGGGGTTTTACCATCTCGCTGTCACCAGCACCTTAAATGATAAAGCTATCAAGGCTTATTATCGGATGGGGGCACATGTCGTCGATCCGAGGGAGCTCCCAGATCTCTCCAGTTTGGGCTGGAGAGAGAGACTCTTTATTTGTCTAGAGAGCTTCATTCCTCAGTATGCCGTTCCACAGCCTGTTCTTCACGTCATGCCTGACCAGCCGGATCTTCACATCATGCCCTACCAGCCTGATCTTCTCATCATTCTTGACCGGCCTGATCTCCACATCATGCTTGAACCCTTGTCTCCGGCAAAGATGGCCGAGACCACCCGTCCAGAGGCTCGTCCCGCCGAGCCTGAGCTTCTTCACGTCACTCCTGCCGAGCCTGATCTTCACGACAGTCCTGCCGAGCCTGCGCATCACGTCATGCCCGCCGAACCAAACTGTTCACGTCACGCCCGCCGAGCCTGAGATTCACGTCAGTCCTGCCGAGCCTGAGATTCACGTCAATCCTGCCGAGCTTGAATCTTCTTTCCCTAAGTCTGTCTCCAAATTCCCACCCAGCCTCCCTCTCCCACCTCCTTCCATCTGCCAACTCTCTACTCTTCCGCCACTGCCTGTCAGCCCCTCAGCTCCTCTTCTAACCACCTTCTGCGAGGTGGAGTTGCCGTGGGTCTGCCGGCCTGCAGCCCCACCCTGGTCGGTGGATCCCCGGTCTCCACCTCCATCCTACGCAACCAGGACTCTACCTCACCCCTTCGTCCCATCTACTCCACCTTGGGTTAGAGTAGAGTAGTACCTCGTCCCCCATTCGTCGACATTCCCTCACCTCTGGAGTTCTCTCCTCTGGCTACGCCTCGTCCCTTCGTCCCCCCAGCTCTGTTGGACTCCTCACTCCCTTCAGTTCCCCTTTGGTCCTCACTCCCTCTGTCTTCACCGTGCCCTTCTGTGTCCCCGCCGGACCCTCGGCGTTGCATGGGCTCATCGACTCTCCGGCTCCACCCTGGTCTCCTCTACCACCTGCTCCGCCCCCGTCAGTCGGTGCCCTGGAGTCCAACCCCGCCTCCTCCATGGCTCCTCCCTCCGTCGTCTCCGCCCTGGCCGCCTGCACCGTCTGCTCCGGCCTTGTCCCTCCTGCCTTCTATCTGCCCTTCACCTGCTCTTCGTCCTCCTCCTGAACCCCCTCCATCCGCAGTTGGTCTTCCTTCGGCGCGAGGACGCGCCTACCGGGAGGGGGGAGTAATGTCGCAGTTGTGTTCCGTTTAGTTTGTTTTCATTGGACTTGTCTACCTGTCATCTTGTCACGTGTCATCATCATTATTAGTTCATCTGTCTCACCTGTCACCTCGTTAGTCTTGTCAGCTGTGTCTCGTTTCCCTGATCTGTTTCCCCATGTATTTAAGCCCTGTGTTTTGCCTTGTTTATTGTCCGTTCTACGTTGTAATTGGTGTGTGTGTGAGCCTTCTACCCATTCTGTACCCGTTCATATTATATTGTTGGGAGTAGTGTTGTTTTTGGCGGCCTGTTTTAATTTTAGTTTTAGTCTAGTCTTTGTGTCAAGCTGTCATTTTAGTTTTTATTAGTTTTAGTCACGTTCATACTCTTTTTAGTCTAGTCTAGTTTTAGTCGACGAAAACTGATGACATTTTAGTCTAGTTTTAGTCGACGAAAGACATAGTCTAGTTTTAGTCAATGCAAATTGTATTTTAGTCTCTTTTTAGTAATGCAATTCTATTTAACCCAGTCAATATAGTGTAAGTACCTAGTAGTATAGACAAAACCAAAATTTTCTTTTAGCCAAACTCATTTCAAACAATCTTATCTTCTTATAGTTATCTTATTATATTATTGCTACCTTATAGACTCAAGAATACATCCATTCCAGACACGGAAGGGATTTTACCAACCAAACATGTTAGAAGTAGCCTACACACACATGATGAAATGAAAGTTTTTGAAAATGTCATTTCTTCTTTTTCTCCCAAAGACAAATCCCTTTCTCTGTGTCAGACTTAACTTTGTTTGTTGTCGTTTATGCTAACGCCCGTTTCACACATACTCCGTTTGCAGTGCGTATGTGGTTCGTATTTTTTGCCGCACCCATGTTAATAGGTTAGAGCGCTCACACCGCACGCGGATGCGGTCCGGCAATGCGCTCCAGGAGCGATGCGTGCATAACAGCAGAGCAGAGATCTACACAGTACCTCAACAACACGACAAAATGGATGTAGGCTAAAAATATTGATTTGAAATAAAAAATAGAGAATAAATGTTGTGATTGTGGTACAGCCGTAGATCAGTTGCGCACTGCAAACGCAGCACATGTGAAAGCCCAATAGCGCGTGCTGCTCCTGCATACACACCGCAACATGCACCGCATACACACTAGACACGGAGTGTGTGTGAAACAGCCGTAACTCACGCAGCTGCATCTTCTAAATAATGCCGCGAGTGGGGCTTGAGGATGTGAAGGCGCCTGCGTCTGCGCAGTGCGATCTCATGCCGCCCCTGAAGTGACACACGATACAGAAATGCTGCATAATAATAATAATAACGCAAGTAAATGAGATGAAATAACGTTAAATAACATTTCGTCTCGTTTTGGTCAACAGAAATGAAGAGACATTTTAGCATAGTTTTTATTTTGTAAACCACATTTAGTCTCGTTTTTAGTCGTCAACAATATTGCATTACACATTTAATTATAGTCATCGTCACATGACCAGCATTTACGTTGTGTCTCGTTTTCGTAACGTGATAAAGGTTCGTTGACGACCATATTTAGTCATAATTTTCGTTGACAAAAGCAACACTAGTTGGGAGTAAACGTTTATATTGGAGCTTTTTGCCTGTTCGCCTCTCTTCTACCTACACCACACCGTGACAGGTTCTTTATTTGTAGTATTTGTTCATACTTTGTAAATTCTTATAAATATTAATTTATTGGGTTACAATGCCATTTATTTTCATTGTTATTTTCTTTGTCTCTGTTTAAAGCATGTGGTAGGTAGGGCAGATAATTTTGTATTTTCTTTTGATGAGGTTAAGTAGACAGAGGGTTGAGTTTTGGGTTTTGTTTCTTTGCCCTTGTTGGGACCGGAAGGTTTTCCCAATCAAATTTTTTTTCTTTCCTTCATTGTAGTAAATACCCACAAATTAAGCCTATGTCCAAAAAACTTTTCTTTTTTCTTTTTAGCATCATGGGAGAATCGTGAAAAAATTGTGATTCTCAATTCATTCAGAATCGTGCACCTCTTATATGCATAAATCTGTGCATGAAATCTGCATACAAACGTTTTCAAATGATGATACACCAATCAATCACTTACATACTGAACTGTATGCTTAATATATGTAATAAATGTGGGAACAACTGAAACCACACCTCTGAAATTTCATACATGGATATTTCATCTTAATGTATTTCATCGAATCCAGAGGAGAAGTAAGAAGAGATCTGCCAATGACAGATCTGTAATCTGGGTCTGTTCATAGTGTTTCAAACGGTTTCAAATTCTTCTTCATGTGTGTTGCGTCATACCTGGGCTCTCCCTCCTGCTCCTGAGCTTCTTCCTCCTCTTCCTCACTGCCGCTGTACTCGTACTCGGTCTCATCTGCAGTCGGAGCACAAACACACGTCACACGCGAGCACAAACACACACTGTGTCGACAGGACCCGCACCCGTACCTTTCTCTCCGCGCTTCTTGCGGCAGCGGTCCAGGTGGTCTTTGAGCTGGATCCGCACCTGCCTCTCGTTGGGCTGGTCCCTGATGAAGGGATGCTTCAGGAGTTGGTCGGTGGGCGGCCGCTGCGTGTAGTTCTTCACCAGACAGCCCTCGATGAAGCTGAAGAACTTCTTGGACCTGAAAACAAGATCACGGGAGAGGAGAGCGTTTCTGGAGGAGCACGGAGACCTTTGACCTGCTGACATCAATACGGCAATAAGATGAAGGTACTGACCATTTCTTGGACTTGAGTCTGGGTGGAGGATTTCTGGGTATGAGAAAGAGCGCGCGCATGGGATGCATATCACACAACGCTGCAAAACACCGACACACACGTCCCATGAAACCCAGTTATCAATTCAGGATATTAAAGGTAATGTTCGACCAAAAATTTTAATTGTGTCGCGACTGATTATGTGTGAAAACCAGTTGCATATTTGAATGTATGCAAATGAGGAACAAATGATCTAATATATGCAGCTATATCACCACAAGAGTGAGGTGGGCGACTGGTAAGGAGCCTCAGTAAGACAAGAGCAGCTCCAACGAGGACAGAAAGTCATATGTCAATTTAGGGTTGGCTCCTGGAGGGCCACAGTCTTCAGCCCCAATTAAACGCACCTGATCCAGCTCATCAAGTCCTTCAGGATTATTGGAAAACTACAGGTATGTACACTACCGTTCAAAAGTTTGGGGTCGGTACGATTTTAAATACTTTTAAAAGAATTCTCTTCTGCTAACCATGGCTGCGCTTATTTGATTAAAAATACAACAAAAATCAGTTATAGTATTAAATATTTTCCAGTGTAAATCAGCTGTTTTCTGTGTGAATATATAGTAAAGTGTAATTTATTCCTGTGATCAAAGCTGAATTTTCAGCATCACCAGTGTCAGTGTCTTCAGTGTCAAATGATCCTTCACAAATCAGTATAATATGAGGATTTGATGCTCAAGAAACATTTATTATTATTATCAATGTTGAAACAGTTGTTGGTCTGTCAGTTGTACAGTTTTTTTTTTTTTTTTGGATTCTTTGATGAATAGGAAGTTCAAAAGACTTTTGTAACATTATAAATGTCTTTACTGTCACTTTCGATCAAATTAATTATTCCTTGATAAATAAAAGTATTGATTTCTTTCCTCCAAAAAATAAAAATAAAATTCTCACTGACCCCAAACTTTTGAACGGTAGTGTATGTTTTTGCTATGGCACCCCTGCTTTAAATCAGCAAAGACATTAATTTCCTCTAGAATGGACTAATGGTGGAGTAAAAGCAACTGGACATCAAGAGACAGAAAGAAAGGAAGATGAGAGAGGAGGTGTGTAATGGAGTACTCACGGGGAGCGCCCTCCGCCATCTCTATAGCCGTGATCCCACAGGACCACAGATCGCTCTACAGGGAAAGCAGAACATCGTCTCGTCAGCTCATTCACGGAGCTCAGTGTTGATGAGAAACTGCATCTGTTCAACATGCTGAATGTCCCTGCAGTGCTTGATCTTCCCCTGAGGGCGTGAGGCATGTGTGTGTGTGCAGGTTATTACCCTGTAGTCGTAAGTAGCGTCCGGGTTTTCGTCACAGGCGATGACCTCCGGAGCCATCCAGTACGGCGTTCCAATGAAGGTGTTTCTGCGGCCGACGGTTCGATCCAGCTGAGCGCTGACGCCAAAATCCACTGCAGACGAGACCCAGAGAGCCAACATCAGCTCACACACACCAACAACAGCTCACACACACCAACAACTCGATCACGCTTACATGGACTCAAGAAAACTTCATTCAGGCTTGAGAGGGTGAGCGGGGAGAGAGGCGACGCTCGGGTGAGATCTCATCATGTGCAGAAACTACACTAAGGCCAGAATATACTTGTTGTGAAACTGCCATCCATGTCTGACACAGAGATTGGCACCGTTTTATCTTTAACCTGCGTGTTTTTACGCTGCTTTACATAAACCTTCAGGACCAATCAATCCGCTACGCCATAAAACATCAGCAAAAGAAGAAGAGAAATCAACCGTTTGACATCCGTGTTAAAATGTGTCTGATTACATTAAAAGGTAAAACGCAAGCATTTAATCATAGTTGTACATTAATTATGTACATTATGTACAATACATTATAACCTCAATGTACTGTTAGGAGCTGCTTCTGCCCTCCAGAATGTGTAAGATAATCAAATCCAGAAGGTAAACACTGGCCTGGAAAGCAAAAGTGAATTATTTAATATTTTGCATCATTTTCACTACAGTATGTGCATTCAGCCGGTTATACTGTATTAGCGCTGGTTGGACACTAGGTGATGCTGTGGGTGATTTTCACAATAAAGGATGATTCTAAACTTTAATGAAATGAAATGAGGCATTTATATATTTAAAATATTTAAATATATTTTATTTTATAAATTATATAATATTTCAAACAAAATGAAACTGAAAAAAATGAAAGGATATTAACCGATTAATTTACACATCGTGTGTTAAATGAGTGCAAGGAGTGATCTAAAACAACATTTAAAAATAATACTTGATGTTGCTTGTAAGGGATGACCCCAGTGGTCTTAGAGGATAATTTTTAAGAAGCTGGAAAGAGGTTCAGTGGATCCCCAAAAGGTGGTTTATTATGATGAAGAATGAAAAAAAAAAATGTACATGGTCACATACTGAAATACAAACAAACAAACAAAACTGCAACAATGTGCAAAAACGGCTACACCAAATAATTTGGTCCAATTTGCAACAGGGTCTTGCCTTTGGCCTTAAACAAACCACAACTGACTTGATAAGCTCTATAGCTCCCTATTTATATGGGCTAACTCCACCCTCGGCCTGTACCTAATGAACAAGCAGGTACCAAACATACAATACATTATACACAAAAATAAAAATAATGAAACATCAAACATTCACAAATAACACTGTGTAAACCCATGGGTAGTACTTAACAACACACAGAAGAAAACAACAAAAAAAGGAAATGAAAAGGAAAAATTGTTTAGCTGCTATTCCCCCTCCCCCAGACAAAACTACAAATGGATCAGTCCAATTAGGGCTATGCTAATGCTACAAAAACCTGTTTGAATCATACAGACTGTTTGATGGTGCAGCATGAGACTAGAAGGCCAACAGCCCAAACAAAGTTTTAGGGGGAATTTGTAAGAAATAAAAGGTAATTCTGACTGCGATTAACTGGGTTGTGAAGTTTTCTTCTAAAAAGGAATAATTGAATTGAACAACATGTTGGAGCAAGCAGACAATATATATACATATATCAGACTCATTTCAAATAGGGAAAACAATTACACAACACCATTCTGATTTAAAAGATGGTAAATGCCGGCATAATCAGGTAGTGATGTGTGCATGTGTGTCAAGTCCATGTAATTCATTTTCGGTCACAAAGCTTAGCTTGTGACATTGCTGCTTCATTTCATTCTTAATATTTAATGAAAGCCTCAAAATTAGGATTTTTTTAACTCTCCATCAAAAGCAGGTATTAATATTCATTACCACAACAACCTCTTACACGTCCACGTTCACATGAAACATGCTTCTCCTGTATGAAAAACACATGAGAGGCGGCAAGAAAAGCTTGCCGTGTTCATGTAAGAAGCCCTTTAGGGGACTATACATGAAGGCTATTCTCTCAGGATATTGATGTTATAGGAACTGCTGTTGTCAGGTATGTTTCATTCATAATGTTTCCTCCTCTTTAAACTGCTATAATATTTCATACCAGTCTCGTTATCACTGTAAACTGTGGCAAAACAGTGTGATTAACTGGATTAGATAAGAGTTGTCAGATTTACCCGAGTGAAAAAAGAAAACAAATAAAACAAACAAGCGTTTGTTTATTCTTGATGATTTTGTTCAAGAAAGGATATTCTCATGAGTCTGAGAAAACTCTTCCATAAAAGGCTTGTCTACCGCATGCTTCAAACCGCGAGAACTGGAGATGTGACTGTATTCGAGATAAATGTAGAGAAAGCAGAGAATCAGTAGAGATCTGACCTAGTTTGACCTCTGCGTTCTCAGTCAGCAGCACATTCTGGCCCTTGATGTCTCTGTGGATGACGTGATGAGCGTGCAGGTGGGCCAACCCCTGATGAAGAGAAGAGAAGAGGCAATGAGAGGAGGAGAGGTGAGGAGAGGAGAGGAGAGGAGAGGAGGGGAGCGCGATGGGAGGGGAGAGGAGAGGAGAGGAGGGGATAGGAGGGAAGAGGAGGGGAGAGGTATAGTAGAGGAGAGGAGAGGAGGAGAGGGATAGGAGAGGAGAGGAGAGGAGGAGAGGGATATGAGGAAAGAGGAGAGGAGAGGAGAAGAGAGGAGGGGAGAGGAGAGGAGGGGTATAGAATAGGAGAGGAGAGGGATATGAGAGGAGAGGAGAGAAGGAGAGGGATAGGAGGGAAGAGGAGGGGAGAGGTATAGTAGAGGAGAGGAGAGGAGGAGAGGGATAGGGGAGGAGAGGAGAGGAGGAGAGGGATAGGAGAGGAGAGGAGAGGAGAGGAGGAGAGGGATAGGAGAGGAGAGGAGAGGAGGAGAGGGATATGAGGAAAGAGGAGAGGAGAGGAGAGGAGAAGAGAGGAGGGGAGAGGAGGGGTATAGAATAGGAGAGGAGAGGGATATGAGAGGAGAGGAGAGAAGGAGAGGGATAGGAGGGAAGAGGAGGGGAGAGGTATTGTAGAGGAGAGGAGAGGAGGAGAGGGATAGGGGAGGAGAGGAGAGGGATAGGAGAGGAGAGGAGAGGAGAGAAGGAGAGGGATAGGAGGGAAGAGGAGGGGAGAGGTATAGTAGAGGACAGGAGAGGAGGAGAGGGATAGGAGAGGAGAGGGATAGGAGAGGAGAGGAGAGGAGAGAAGGAGAGGGATAGGAGGGAAGAGGAGGGGAGAGGTATCGTAGAGGAGAGGAGAGGAGGAGAGGGATAGGAGAGGAGAGGAGAGGGATAGGAGGGAAGAGGAGGGGAGAGGGATAGTAGAGGAGAGGAGGAGAGGGATAGGAGAGGAGAGGAGAGGAGAGGAGAGGAGGGGAGGGGAGCGCGATGGGAGAGGAGAGGAGGGGAGAGGAACAGAATAGGAGAGGAGAGGGATAGGAGAGGAGAGGAGAGGAGAGGAGGGGAGAGGAGAGGAATAGAATTGGAGAGGAGGAGAGGGATAGGAGGGAAGAGTAGGGAAGAGGTATAGTAGAGGAGAGGAGAGGAGGAGAGGGATAGGAGAGGAGAGGATGTGAGAGGGATAGGAGAGAAGAGGAGAGGAGAGGGATAGGAGAGAAGAGGAGGGGAGAGGGATAGGGGGGAGAGGAGAGGAGAGAGATAGGTATAGGAGAGAAGAGGAAGGGAGAGGTATAGGAGGGGAGAGGAGAGGAGAGGAGGTGAGAGGGATAGGAGCGAAGAGGAGAGGAGGAGAGGGATAGGGATAGGAGAGAAGAGGAAGGGATAGGGATAGGAGAGAAGAGGAGGGGAGAGGGATAGGAGGGGAGAGGAGAGGAGGAGAGGGATAGGGATAGGAGAGAAGAGGAGGGGAGAGGTATAGGAGAGGAGAGGAGGTGAGAGGGATAGGAGAGAAGAGGAGGGGAGAGGAGGAGAGGGATAGGGATAGGAGAGAAGAGGAGGGGAGAGGGATAGGAGGGGAGAGGAGAGGAGGTATAGGGATAGGAGAGAAGAGGAGGGGAGAGGTATAGGAGAGGAGAGGGATAGGAGAGGAGAGGAGGAGAGGGATAGGGATAGGAGAGAAGAGAAGAGGAGGAGAGGAGAGGAGGTGAGAGGGATAGGAGAGAAGAGGAGGGGAGAGGTATAGGAGGGGAGAGGAGAGGAGAGGAGGTGAGAGGGATAGGAGCGAAGAGGAGTGGAGAGGAGAGGAGGAGAGGGATAGGGATAGGAGAGAAGAGGAGGGGAGAGGGATAGGAGGGGAGAGGAGAGGAGAGGAGGAGAGGGATAGGGATAGGAGAGAAGAGAAGAGGAGGGGAGAGGTATAGGAGAGGAGAGGAGAGAGATATGGATAGGAGAGAAGAGGATGGGAGAGGAGGGGAGAGGAGAGGAGAGGGATAGGAGAGGAGAGGAGGGGAGAGGGATAGGAGAGAATAGGAGGGGAGAGGTATAGGAGAGGAGAGGGATAGGAGAGGGATAGGGATAGGAGAGAAGAGGGATAGGAGAGAAGAGGAGAGGAGGGGAGAGGAGAGGAGAGGAGAGGAGAGGAGAGGAGGAGAGGGATAGGGATAGGAGAGAAGAGGAGAGGGATAGGAGAGAAGAGGAGGGGAGAGGTATAGGAGAGGAGAGGGATAGGGATAGGAGAGAAGAGGAGGGGAGGGGAGAGGTATAGGAGAGGAGAGGGATAGGAGAGAAGAGGAGAGCGATAGGGATAGTAGAGAAGAGGAGGGGAGGGGAGAGGAGAGGGATAGGGATAGGAGAGAAGAGGAGAGGGATAGGAGAGAAGAGAAGAGGAGAGGGATAGGAGAGAAGAGGAGAGGGGGGATAGGAGAGAAGAGGAGAGGGATAGAAGAGGAGAGGAGGAGAGGGATAGGAGAGAAGAGGAGGGGAGAGAGATAGGGATAGGAGAGGAGAAGAGAGGAGAGGAGGAGAGAGGGATAGGAGAGGAGAGGAGGGAATGAGAGACGAGGAGAAGAGAGGGATAGGAGAGGAGAAGAGAGAAATAGGAGAGGAGAGAAGAGGATGAGACAGGAGAGGCGAGGGGAGGAGGGGAAGCGAGGGGAGGAGGGGAAGCGAGGGGAGGAGGGGAGGCGAGGGGAGGAGGGGAGGCGAGGAGAGGAGAGAGGAGAGGAGAGGAGAGGGGAGATAACTCAATCAGCGGCTCCAAACACACACATCCACTGTCATGTTAGTGTCAACTTGCGCTTCATACCCTGAGAATTTCTCTGGAGATGTACGCGATCCAGTCTTCTTTCAGTGTGTTTCCTTTCGTGTTTTTCACAAGGTCTGTTATCGAGCCGGCTCCACAAAACTCCATCACTAGCTACACAAACAACAGACAGATTTACTGCACATACATCATTTAAAATCTAAGAAATCTAAATCTAAAATCTCAGAAAACAGCAGCAAATAAAGAAACCTACTTTTGGCTTTTATTTGTACCCCTAGAGTAATAAAGCAGACTGTACATGTACTTTTTCCAGACCTCTCGAGAACATATACACGTGGCCTCAGAGTATGGATCTGGATCTGTGCAGTGAGTGTCATTTCTGGAAACTGTCAGGTTCTTCTGTCATCAGCAAAGGGAATGGGAATGAAGTCTCTAGGTTTAACTTAATCAAAGATGAATTTGGCATTTAATGTTAACATGTGAAGCAGTCATCTGCGTTTTAAGACTTTATTTATGATAAAATATATCTTGAAGGAGATTTTAATTATAACTGAACCCATAGGAATCAAGTAAGAATCCACTAAGAATCCATTAAGATCCAACTGGCATTTTACTGGATAAACTAATGGCGCTTTTCCACTGCATGGTACGGCTCGTTACAGCTCAGTACGGTTCGGCTCACTTCGCTTTTCCACTGCGTGGTACGACTCGGCTCAGCACGGCTGGCTTTAGCTCGGTTTGCTTTTCCACTGTAGTTAGTACTGCTTTAAAGTGGGTGCGATTATAGACTGATCATTTATCCGCTCCTCAGCAACCAACGAGAGGAACGTCTGCACTCTGCACTTCGTCCACTGACCACGATTCAGCCATTTCTTTTTTGGAACTTTTTTTTCTTTCATTTTTCTTTAAGCAAATCAAGCAAGTAGTTTTAAAAAAGGTGCTACAACGGTGGCTGTTACTAGCTATTTAAATCTAGCGGGTTTGATGTCTCGCATACAGTGACGCTGGTGGTGACGATTCTGTCTGACCAATCAGTGATCTGCAGTGTTTTTACGTCACATTTTAGTATCGGTGCGGTACGCTTGGAACCTCGACAGAGGTGGTACCATTTAAAGCGAGCCGAAGCGAGCCGTACCGAACCGTGCCGTACCGTACCATGCAGTGGAAAAGCGCCATAAAATTTATTTCTTTACAATTGTTTCCAAATAATGACAGATTTAACCCTCTGGTACTGTACGCATGTAGGTCAAAAATGACCAAAATGCTTTATTTAAATGAAATGATTGTAATATTTTAGTTCGATAATGTTTTTAGGGGCCAAGCCCTGAAGGTGCTTTGTTACTTTTATTATTCTTCCCGAATGGGAGTCTATGGCAGCCCTATAAACGGAACATGAGAAAATTATGAAAATTGGCACACTTGTAGTGATGGTAATGAATAGAATTCTGACCAACTTTGGGGTCCCCATGACCAACTCTATAGCGCCACCACCAGTTCAAAAATTCACATTTGAAACGGTTATAACTTTTGAACAATTTGATCTAGAAAAATTAAATTTAGTACACCTGATTACTCTCTTTATGCTGATCACATTCAACATCTTACTTTAAGACTCCGCCCATTACAGTAGTGGCCATTTTTAAAAGTACAGTATTCAGTTTTCACTACTCCTTCAAATTTTGTCCAATTCTTATGAAAATTGTCTCAGGTGATCTTTAGACCAAGCCACACAGAAAATACTAAACATAATTTTTTTATTCATCTTTGTTCAAAAGTTATGATGTTGTGAACTTAACGAGGTCGACCCGAAATTGGTTCAGAGGCTATATCTCGGCCAAACTTTTATCAATGAAGTGAAAATTGGTAGGCTTTATTGAAACCATGACTTGAGGGTACATGCTAAATTCAAGAACAGCGCCACCTACAGGTCATGAGATCTGAATCAGTGTCAACTGAGCAAGGGGGTAATCCATCGACCGGAAGTTGAAGCCGGCCGGGTGCCGCCATCTTGTAGCAGAACTGCACTTGCGTTAGCATTTCCATTGACTCCCATTCATTTTGGCGTCACTTTGACAGCGAATAACTTTACATCTGAGGCGTTTAAAGACTCCATTTGTCCATTATTTATTTCTAAAGAAACACGACAATGTATAAAGGGCTCCATTACCTTCTATGTTACATTATGGCCCCGTAGAAACAGTTTTTGTAAAAATAGGCTAACGATTGCGTCATAACCACTCGACTCTCTGTCGCGCTGTACAGAAATGACCGTACAGACAGGAGGAGAAGCTCGCAGGCAATCGGGGGGACGTCCCGTCAAGAGAGAAGCCCGTGATAATTTTCACGCACAGCTACTAGAAGATTAACGTCTGTCAGACAGGTTGCTCACGTCATCAAGCTTAGTTTGAGTCGGTTTGAGTCTGCGCGTCAGGAACGGAAGTGCTCAAAAATCGCTAAAAATGGGCTTCAACTGTCTCAACTGAGTTCCAATGAGATGCTCTGTCCACTTCTTATACTGTCTATGCAACTGAGTGGCGCACTCTGCTGAGCCACAGGCTCCGAGCTTTAAGGTTGTGGGTTTGAATCCAGTATGGCACATGCCCAGACCGCAAGAGGTACTGTGGCCAGAAATGGTGCGAGATGTTGCTTCCGTTTCAGACATTGTGCCTTTCTAAGAATGATCTCATCTGAATACAAAATTCAGTGTATTTATGTACAAAATCTTCATTTTGAGTTGATTCTCACTTGAACTATGGAACTTCGCCATTTGTGTGAACACACGTCTTCCCATAGGTGAGAACAAGATGAGTGACAGGCACCTGGCCCAGAGATTGTGGGTCTGATTCCTGTGTGGTACAACCTTATAAAATTGTGTCCTATGTTTTTACATAGTGATTACTTGTATGTGAACAATATGTGAGCAAGTATGCACTAATCTTTCTTCCTCTTGTATGTTTTTTGTTTATTCTGTGTTCATTCTTATCTGAACTTCTGTTCGTTGTGAGTTCATTCTCACCTGCAATTCTGAACCTTGATCGATTGATTCTTTTATATCTTTCATCTTTGAGCTTTCAGTCATTTGTTTGTGCACACTACCAAACGCTTCCACTAGGTGAAAAACGACTACCAATGCATTCATTTTTAATTGTGAACAATACAACTATTTTTGACTATTTTTTCAAGAACATTTTCAAATCATGTCCATGAATTATTTTTTTGCGTTCACACAGCAAGTGCCAAAACCTTTAACAAGTCTCGTACCATTCTGATGAAGTAAAAAATTCAACCACAAAAAAAGATTTTTTGCCTGAAATTGACCAAACAGCACCAGAGGTTTCATTAAACCATAATCATTCCTCCAGGATTTCTTCTTTTCTAAAAATGCAGTTTGCAATACAGAGCCTTTTTTGACACTTTTATCTTCCTTGGATTACAGTAGAGGAATAAAGCGCTTTAAACTGGTTGAAGACTTTAAGGAAAACTCCTCTCTATCTGTCGTCACATGCTGTTGTCATCAGTCTACAGGCTGAAATGTCATGTATTTCTTGCATTTATGTCTGGGCTGGAGGCAGAATGTGTTTTCCTCCATGTTTAGTCAGATTTACATGGTTGCACTTGACATCTTTTTTGTTGGGGAAAAATAGAATAAATTCAGCCTGTGTGTGTGTGTGTGTGTGTGTGTGTGTATGCAGCGTTTCTCTCGAGTATGCCGTGTGTGTGAGAGTGAGAGAGCGTCACTAACCCACAGCTGGTCGTCGTGTCCTGGAGGACTCTTCTTAATGAACGCGCCGTAATACGTGGCAATGTTTCTGTGATGAGAGTATTTCTTCAGCATGTTAATCTCCAGCTTAATCTCCTCTTCTTCATCCTGAACACACACATGGGAAGTGTCATGAATACAGTTGTGTAGTATTTGAGGTCAGTGTCTATATGGATTTTAAATGACAATCGATCAAACTTGGTTGGTGTAAATCAACGCGACAAGCAATAAACCCCAATCATTCCACACGCTTCGCTAATATCGAAAGCTATGAAGGGTTCCGCAAGGTTTTTTTTATTTTTAAATCAATCCTTACCTTCTATAATGAAAATAATATGGACAGATTTTCTCTATAATAAATAAGCATAACTGAGCAAAAAAAAACAACAACAAAAGAAAACAGATCATGAGACATTTCTCAAACTATTTTCTGAATTGTCAGTCACGGTGGTTTGGGCGAGTAAATGAGGACAGAAAGCTGACGTGTGTGTGTGTGTGTGTGTGTGTGTCGTGATGAACGAGAGACCTGAGCCTTACAGATGCCAGCGTACGCAACTGTTATACTGACAAACATCACGAGCACAAATCTCTGCTCTTATGAATTATGAATAAATCTACATAAATAATGAATAATATGAATCAAATGTATGCTAGAAATGGCTAGGAATGGGGTAATTGAATGATTTGTTCATATAATGATCTAGTCTGTTTTTAACACTGTAGATATTACAGACCAAATCCCTCTGAACTTTTGACAACATTTAATCCAGGAGTAAAAAGTTTATATTTGACACTTGGCAAATAACACTAGTAACACTAGTATATCTGTTTTTATAGATTTATGGGTAGTTTTACTTTTTGATGTACTTAATGCGTTAATTCAATCGTAATATTGCTAAGCAGAAAAGTAAATAAACTTCAACTTTGCATATCAAACCAGGCTGATTTCTTTCTTGTGGTCTAATATATTGTGTTCAAACTGAAATAAATCCACACGCAGGCAGAAATGTGTCTTAAATACATGACAAACCTCCTTAAATCATGACAACACATCAAGAAAGTGTTTTCACTAGCTTAAAACTAGACAAAATATGTTTTAAATATGTTATTAAGTATTTATATATAATCTGTAGAAATACTTTTGGTCTAAATTCAGTGTCTGTCTTGGTATTTTTCGCATTATTGTTGTAAATTCTGAACTTGAGCACATTGAAGTGAAGTCAGTGCACTTACTTCAGTCACGTCCATGACTTTGATGGCCGCCAGCTGTCCGGTTTTGACATGTCGACCCTGAACGGAAACACAGAGGAAATAAGTTAGAATATGCAACAATTATTAACAGAAACAAAACAACGAGGTGTGTGTGTTCATGCACTTTAATAGCGCTGTAGGGATGCACTGAATTTTCAGCTGCTTAAAGTGAAAAAAGGCTGAAGTTTGTGGACAAAAATCTGCGACGGAAGCATTACTTCACAATCCAATAACCTGAAGATTAACATGGATGAAAAGCAGGGTTGATGTGAAATGATTCTGGTTTCACTGAATTCACTGTAAATGGAAGACTGTGATGGACTGTGTCCCACTTCCTCCTAAACGAACACTAGCTGTCTTCCCTAAGCACTTCCCGTCGGAGGAAACACCGTTCCATTCCGGCAAGTGGACAAGAGAAGTTTAGATGGACAGACCCTCGGCTTCAGGCAACTTCATACCCAAAATGCAACAGGATTGTGATGTCACAGCAGAATGCACACAACTCGATGTACAAGAGAAGCGTTATATTGCAGAAGGAACTGGATGAATATTTGCAAATGCATCATTTTCCTGTTATCTCTGTAAAGCTTCTTTGAAACAATCTGTTGTAAAAAGCGCTATAGAAGTAAAGATGGGTTGATTGTTTAACGATCACTGTAGTGCAGGACTCTCCAACCCAGATCACCTGAAGCAGTAAAGCAAGGTGTTCAGGGTAACTTTAAGATTACAGGCAAGTGTGTTGAAGCCAGTCTTTCATCTGAAGTCTGAGTCAGGTCTAGAGTCTATTAGAGTCACTAACTCCTCTCTGGTTGGAGCTGAAGTCTTTTAGAGTCACTAACTCCTCTCTGGTTGGAGCTGAAGGAGCTGAAGTCTTTTAGAGTCACTAACTCCTCTCTGGTTGGAGCTGAAGTCTTTTAGAGTCACTAACTCCTCTCTGGTCGGAGCTGAAGTCTTTTAGAGTCACTAACTCCTCTCTGGTTGGAGCTGAAGTCTTTTAGAGTCACTAACTCCTCTCTGGTTGGAGCTGAAGTCTTTTAGAGTCACTAACTCCTCTCTGGTTGGAGCTGAAGTCTTTTAGAGTCACTAACTCCTCTCTGGTTGGAGCTGAAGTCTATTAGAGACACTAACTCCTCTCTGGTTGGAGCTGAAGTCTTTTAGAGTCACTAACTCCTCTCTGGTTGGAGCTGAAGTCTATTAGAGTCACTAACTCCTCTCTGGTTGGAGCTGAAGTCTTTTAGAGTCACTAACTCCTCTCTGGTTGGAGCTGAAGTCTTTTAGAGTCACTAACTCCTCTCTGGTTGGAGCTGAAGTCTTTTAGAGTCACTAACTCCTCTCTGGTTGGAGCTGAAGTCTATTAGAGTCACTAACTCCTCTCTGGTTGGAGCTGAAGTCTTTTAGAGTCACTAACTCCTCTCTGGTTGGAGCTGAAGTCTATTAGAGACACTAACTCCTCTCTGGTTGGAGCTGAAGTCTTTTAGAGTCACTAACTCCTCTCTGGTTGGAGCTGAAGTCTATTAGAGTCACTTACTCCTCTCTGGTTGGAGCTGAAGTCTATTAGAGACACTAACTCCTCTCTGGTTGGAGCTGAAGTCTTTTAGAGTCACTAACTCCTCTCTGGTTGGAGCTGAAGTCTATTAGAGTCACTAACACCTCTCTGGTTGGAGCTGAAGTCTATTAAAGTCACTAACTCCTCTCTGGTTGGAGCTGAAGTCTTTTAGAGTCACTAACTCTTCTCTGGTTGACCTGAGGTCTATTAGAGTCACTAACTCCTCTCTGGTTGGAGCTGAAGTCTATTAGAGTCACTAACTCCTCTCTGGTTGGAGCTGAAGTCTTTTAGAGTCACTAACTCCTCTCTGGTTGGAGCTGAAGTCTTTTAGAGTCATTAACTCCTCTCTGGTTGGAGCTGAAGTCTTTTAGAGTCACTAACTCCTCTCTGGTTGGAGCTGAAGTCTATAAGTCTATTAGAGTCACTAACTCCTCTCTGGTTGGAGCAGAAGTCTATTAGAGTCACTAACTCCTCTCTGGTTGAAGCTGAAGTCTATTAGAGTCACTAACTCCTCTCTGGTTGGAGCTGAAGTCTATTAGAGTCACTAACTCCTCTCTGGTTGGAGCTGAAGTCTATTAAAGTCACTAACTCCTCTCTGGTTGGAGCTGAAGTCTTTTAGAGTCACTAACTCTTCTCTGGTTGACCTGAGGTCTATTAGAGTCACTAACTCCTCTCTGGTTGGAGCTGAAGTCTATTAGAGTCACTAACTCCTCTCTGGTTGGAGCTGAAGTCTATTAGAGTCACTAACTCCTCTAAGGTTGGAGCTGAAGTCTATTAGAGTCACTAACTCCTCTCTGGTTGGAGCTGAAGTCTTTTAGAGTCACTAACTCCTCTCTGGTTGACCTGAGGTCTATTAGAGTCACTAACTCCTCTCTGGTTGGAGCTGAAGTCTATTAGAGACACTAACTCCTCTCTGGTTGGAGCTGAAGTCTTTTAGAGTCACTAACTCCTCTCTGGTTGGAGCTGAAGTCTATTAGAGTCACTAACTCCTCTCTGGTTGGAGCTGAAGTCTTTTAGAGTCACTAACTCCTCTCTGGTTGGAGCTGAAGTCTTTTAGAGTCACTAACTCCTCTCTGGTTGGAGCTGAAGTCTTTTAGAGTCACTAACTCCTCTCTGGTTGGAGCTGAAGTCTATAAGTCTATTAGAGTCACTAACTCCTCTCTGGCTGGAGCAGAAGTCTATTAGAGTCACTAACTCCTCTCTGGTTGAAGCTGAAGTCTATTAGAGTCACTAACTCCTCTCTGGTTGGAGCTGAAGTCTATTAGAGTCACTAACTCCTCTCTGGTTGGAGCTGAAGTCTATTAAAGTCACTAACTCCTCTCTGGTTGGAGCTGAAGTCTTTTAGAGTCACTAACTCTTCTCTGGTTGACCTGAGGTCTATTAGAGTCACTAACTCCTCTCTGGTTGGAGCTGAAGTCTATTAGAGTCACTAACTCCTCTCTGGTTGGAGCTGAAGTCTATTAGAGTCACTAACTCCTCTAAGGTTGGAGCTGAAGTCTATTAGAGTCACTAACTCCTCTCTGGTTGGAGCTGAAGTCTTTTAGAGTCACTAACTCCTCTCTGGTTGACCTGAGGTCTATTAGAGTCACTAACTCCTCTCTGGTTGGAGCTGAAGTCTATTAGAGACACTAACTCCTCTCTGGTTGGAGCTGAAGTCTTTTAGAGTCACTAACTCCTCTCTGGTTGGAGCTGAAGTCTATTAGAGTCACTAACTCCTCTCTGGTTGGAGCTGAAGTCTTTTAGAGTCACTAACTCCTCTCTGGTTGGAGCTGAAGTCTATAAGTCTATTAGAGACACTAACTCCTCTCTGGTTGGAGCAGAAGTCTATTAGAGTCACTAACTCCTCTCTGGTTGAAGCTGAAGTCTATTAGAGTCACTAACTCCTCTCTGGTTGGAGTTGAAGTTTATTAGAGTCAATAACTCCTCTCTGGTTGGAGCTGAAGTCTATTAAAGTCACTAACTCCTCTCTGGTTGGAGCTGAAGTCTTTTAGAGTCACTAACTCTTCTCTGGTTGACCTGAGGTCTATTAGAGTCACTAACTCCTCTCTGGTTGGAGCTGAAGTCTATTAGAGTCACTAACTCCTCTCTGGTTGGAGCTGAAGTCTATTAGAGTCACTAACTCCTCTAAGGTTGGAGCTGAAGTCTATTAGAGTCACTAACTCCTCTCTGGTTGGAGCTGAAGTCTTTTAGAGTCACTAACTCCTCTCTGGTTGACCTGAGGTCTATTAGAGTCACTAACTCCTCTCTGGTTGACCTGAGGTATATTAGAGTCACTAACTCCTCTCTGGTTGGAGCTGAAGTCTATTAGAGTCACTAACTCCTCTCTGGTTGAATCTGAAGTCTATTAAGGTCACTAACTCCTCTCTGGTTGAAGCTGAAGTCTATTAAGGTCACTAACTCCTCTCTGGCTGGAGCTGAAGTCTATTAGATTCATTAACTCCTCTCTTGTTGGAGCTGAAGTCTATTAGAGTCACTAACTCCTCTCTTGTTGGAGCTGAAGTCTACAAGTCTATTAGAGTCACTAACTCCTCTCTGGTTGGAGCTGAAGTCTATTAGAGTCACTAACTTCTCTCTGGTTGGAGCTGAAGTCTATTAAAGTCACTAACTCCTCTCTGGTTGACCTGAGGTCTATTAGAGTCACTATCTCCTCTCTGGTTGGAGCTGAAGTCTATTTGAGTCACTAACTCCTCTCTGGTTGAAGCTGAAGTCTATTAAGGTCACTAACTCCTCTCTGGTTGGAGCTGAAGTCTATTAGATTCACTAACTCCTCTCTTGTTGGAGCTGAAGTCTATTAGAGTCACTAACTACTCTCTTGTTGGAGCTGAAGTCTACAAGTCTATTAGAGTCATTAACTCCTCTCTGGTTGGAGCTGAAGTCTATTAGAGTCACTAACTCCTCTCTGGTTGGAGCTGAAGTCTACAAGTCTATTAGAGTCACTAACTCCTCTCTGGTTGGAGCTGAAGTCTATAAGTATTTTAGAGTCACTAACTCCTCTCTAGTTGGAGCTGAAGTCTATTAGAGTCACTATCTCCTCTCTGGTTGGAGCTGAAGTCTATTAGAGTCACTAACTCCTCTCTTGTTGGAGCTGAAGTCTATTAGAGTTACTAACTCTTCTCTGGTTGGAGCTGAAGTCTATTAGAGTCACTAACTCCTCTCTTGTTGGAGCTGAAGTCTATTAGAGTTACTAACTCTTCTCTGGTTGGAGCTGAAGTTTATTAGAGTCACTAACTCCTCTCTTGTTGGAGCTGAAGTCTATTAGAGTTACTAACTCTTCTCTGGTTGGAGCTGAAGTTTATTAGAGTCACTAACTCCTCTCTGGTTGGAGCTGAAGTCTATTAGAGTTACTAACTCTTCTCTGGTTGGAGCAGAAGTCTATTAGAGTCACTAACTCCTCTCTGGTTGAAGTTGAAGTCTATTAGAGTCACTAACTCCTCTCTGGTTGGACCTGAAGTCTATTAGATTCATTAACTCCTCTCTTGTTGGAGCTGAAGTCTATTAGAGTCACTAACTCCTCTCTGGTTTGAGCTGAAGTCTATTACAGTCACTAACTCCTCTCTGGTTGGAGCTGAAGTCTATTAGAGTCACTAACTCCTCTCTGGTTGGAGCTGAAGTCTATTACAGTCACTAACTCCTCTCTGGTTGGAGCTGAAGTCTATTACAGTCACTAACTCCTCTCTTGTTGGAGCTGAAGTTTATTAGAGTCACTAACTCCTCTCTGGTTGGAGCTGAAGTCTATGAGTCTATTAGAGTCACTAACTCCTCTCTGGTTGGAGCTGAAGTCTATAAGTCTATTAGAGTCACTAACTCCTCTCTGGTTGGAGCTGAAGTCTATAAGTCTATTAGAGTCACTTACTCCTCTCTTGTTGGAGCTGAAGTCTATTAGAGTCACTAACTCCTCTCTGGTTGGAGCTGAAGTCTATTAGAGTCACTAACTCCTCTCTTGTTGGAGCTGAAGTCTATTAGAGTCACTAACTCCTCTCTTGTTGGAGCTGAAGTCTTTTAGAGTCACTAACTCCTCTCTGGTTGGAGCTGAAGTCTATTAGATTCACTAACTCCTCTCTTGTTGGAGCTTAAGTCTATTAGATTCACTAACTCCTTTCTGGTTGGAGCTGAAGTCTATTAGAGTCACTAACCCCTCTCTGGTCGGAGCTGAAGTCTGTAAGTCTATTATATTCACTAACTCCTCTCTTGTTGGAGCTGAAGTCTATTAGAGTCACTAACTCCTCTCTGATTGGAGCTGATGTCTTTTAGAGTCACTAACTCCTCTCTGGTTTGAGCTGAAGTCTATTAGAGACACTAACTCCTCTCTGGTTGGAGCTGATGTCTTTTAGAGTCACTAACTCCTCTCTGGTTGGAGCTGAAGTCTATTAGAGTCACTAACTCCTCTCTGGTCGGAGCTGAAGTCTATTAGATTCACTAACTCCTCTCTTGTTGGAGCTTAAGTCTATTAGCTTTGAATCCTGATTCTCTGACTCGGATCAGGAGAATCGGTCTGTTGGAGCTCCAAGGGTTAGTCTGATTTCTCAGGCTTGATAATTTCTGAATTCTTAAAGTCATTTGAACAAATTAAGAGTAGAGTTTAACATTTTCCCTATAGATCTATTGAAATACCAAACAGAGTCTCTTTTAACTCTGCCTAAACTTATGATTTCAGCTGAATATCTCAAAGGGATTATTTCAGTTGTGTGTATTGCTGTATTCTGATTCCCTGAAGCCACTGTGGGAACGGGATCTGAAGGAATCATCTGAGATCTCAGACTAAGATCTGTAATGATATTTTTTACAAAGTGTACGTACATTTTTCTATCAGTTTTTTTCACAGGATTTCCTTTACAACTGTTTGTCTCCATTGAATGTCTCTAGTTGCTCTATTCTCCGTTTTAAATGTAAGAGACACGGGCACATTTTTCCAGATATTTTGTTCCTGTGATCGCATTCAGCCATTCTGGAAAATACCTGCTAAACGGTTCATTTCATCCCCTTTTTATCTGCTGATCCATATACCAGAAAACTTTGACGCAGATACCTCTCTTTATTTATAATTCTCTTAAATCTGGGTAAATGTATTCTACTGAGGTGGTCTGCTCAGTTCCCATGTGGATACCTCAGTTATCTGCCTTTTTTCCTTTGGAGAAACTAACTTATGATCTCGATTAGAGCCCGACCGATATGGATTTTTGGGGGCCGATGCGATACAGATATTAGTAAAAAAAAAAAAAAAAGCCCGATAGCCCAAAGTGCACACAACTCATAGCATCTTTTGCGTCCCTTTTGTCGAGTATCCTCACAAGAACAGTCTTAAATGAGTTAAATAAAATCTTAAATGAAAGTAAAGTGTATTGAGAGAATGAGATGTGAGATCATGTCAGCAGGTCTTAAAGTGACAGCAGCCACTCATTTTCTCTGTCAGTAAAGTTAACCAAAGAACTAAGGGATCAGTGAAAATTACTCACTGCTCTTGACTAAAGAAAGCTTATATCTTTAATAACGATTAATCTATATTTACTTTATAATTTATGGAGTGCGGACTATTTTATAACCTTACTCAATTTCTGTATATAAGTATATTTCATACCTTTTAGACAGAAAAGGCACAGGTAAATATGACATTTATTATGGGTTTATGTAAGGTTTGTTTTAAGTTCACTTAAATTAAAAGTTGTTATATTTCTTGAAGCCTAATAAATGTTTAAAATTTTGGGGGGAAATCATTTTCATCGAGACATCAGTAGCTATATTAATATCAGTGATACTGGCCTTCATTCATGAAAAGATGCCATTATACAATTATGTAAAATATACTGTCTTTATGCTGTGTCTACATTTGTGACGAAGAGGCTGAGGCGGTCGGATCCATTTGCATGATTTTATTTATACAGGCAAGCCAGCAAAAGAAAAGCAGTCATAAAACTAGGAAGCCCAATGCGAGGGCAGAAACAAACTCAAAACAGCACACAGGTGAGTGCAATCCAAGGATGGTACAAAAACAGGCAGAGGTCAGGGGCTGGCGGCTTAGGTTCAAAAACGAGTTCAGAGTCCAGGTCAAAATACAAGAGCAAACATGAGAAAATCAGCTAGAGATAGCGAGTAGGTAAAACAAGACTTCACAAATGAACAATGAACAGAACAGTCCAGATAAAGGGGAGCTAAGGGTACACAGGTGATACTGATGCAATGAAAAGGCGATTAATCAGGAGATAATGAGCAGAGAAGGATAATGGGAAATGAAGTCCTAATAAGCAGGAGAGAGAGATCTGGTGAAACCAGGAGGAGGCGTCGTTGAGCGTTCTGTGACAACATTACTGAGTCTCACATTATTTAAATTTTATTTATACACAAAACAAAATTTTGTAATAATATAAAATGATTCTCTAAAGTCTTGGCGATCGGCCCCTATTAAACAATAAAGGAAGTCAGACATCTTATTCTTGTTTAATAGTCAACTACTCTTTTTGGCAGAATTTATCATCATAATCAAATTATTTCCTGGATTTTGTATCACCATAGTCCCTAAATGTATGTGAATGCAGGCGGATTCAAATCGAAAACATTTCCCCCATTTTGTGTCCCCCCACTTCTCAAACCAAAGTTACACCCTTGTAGAACATTATACATTTCTATTATTCAAATCAGTTAAATGATTATTAGGCTGCATAGATTAGGTCAGCCGGAACCGGAAACTCTTCCTACAACACCCGATGTACTTGTTACATCATAAGAAGAATAGCATCTACGCTAATGTTAGTCTTCCCATTTATTCTGAAGTTTACTGAAGTCAGCCGGATCCGGGCCGTATCCAGATCAGATGGAGGACCTGCGCCTGCACACGGCCACAACGCATCCCTGCAGTGCCAGCCTCATCAGCGCTGTGAAGGCCTCATGGACACCTCAACAAACTCGCCTCCGTACCGGAGTGACTCCGACCTCCAACCAGAGGGAACTGGATAATATTGTGAACGTTCTGATCCAATCTGACCTCTGACCTATAATGCCTGAATCATAATCATACACTGTTCCTTCGTTGGCCAGAGGAGAACTGAGCGACTGAGTCTGGGTTCTCCCAAGGGTTTATTCTCCATTCTGTCCCTGATGGAGTTTTGGTTCCTTCACTGTCGCCTTGGCTTTTGGCTTGCTTAGTTGGGGACATTTAATATTGAACAATATTATTAATCTGCCTTACTTCAGGTGGACGTTGACGCAATTTTCTTCTAGAAATAAACTTTGTTGTATTATTTTCATGTTATCACTGTGAAGCTGCTTTGATACAATCTGTATTGTAAAAAGCGCTATATAAATAAAGGTGACTTGACTAATGATTAGGGCTGTTTTCGACTAAGGATTTTCATAGTCGAATCTGATTCGTTAGATTTTGCCGTAGTCGACTGATAGTCGAACCTTTTCTTTTTTTTTTTTTTTTAGATAGCAGCTAGATCTTTTCCATTTCATACAAAAGAGCTAAAAAAAACTAAAAGAAAAACATGGTGTGTAGCAAATACCTTTTATTCATTTAAAGCCAGATGAACAAAACATATCACACATATATCAAACATCAGAAAAGTTGACATGAAATAGGAACAAATTGGCTTCAAAAACAACAACGAGGAAAAACGTACTTTGTTTTAAATAAATCACACACAGTAAACAAACCCTTAACAAAAAAAGTTTTTTGAAAAGTTTTTTGAAGTGCGGTGAGACGTAGCCTACATGCTCGGGCAGATTCGGCTTGAAGTCGTTCATCCTCTGATGCGGAATCGCGTACGCTGTTACAAAAAAAGCTGTGCACACAGCCAAGCGAAATGGGGTCTTGCCGGTCTTGCGCACCCAACGTGTCATTTTTTGCCGCGCGCACCTTGCGCTCGTGCGGACGCGTCGAGTATAAACAAGGCTTTACTCCGTGTCAGCGCGCGCTCTGACCGGTAAAGGAATCATCTCCAGCACTCAGCCTCCGATCGCACCTCTAACTCCGCCTCCGCTTCCCTCGTAAGATGATATTAGTATTTAAACATTGTCTATGATAAAAAATGTTTGTAAAAAATATTTTAATAGCACGGTTTTGGCGGTTATAGAGTTCTAATGAGGGTGTTCAACTATAACCGTCGGTCTCACGGTTATATAATAACCGTCACACCCCTATTGGCTACATAACACTTCCCTACTATTCGACTATGAGGTTCACAGTCGAATCAGAGCTCTCCGAATCGAATCGTCGAATCCTAAACTTATTGTGTGAACATGCGAGAGTAAGAGAATCTCTCAGCCCTCAAGGTCAGTGAAATGCTTCTCTATCTTTCAGTGCTCTTTAAATCTGCATGGACACATGAGACAAGTGCCTCGCCAGCTAACAGAGAAACGTCTGCATGATGGTTCAAACCCCTGGAATAAGTGTTTTCCTCGAATATTAGCACTGAATAACAGAGCTAGTGTGAAGAGATTGAGACCTGAAAATGACCAGGAGAATCAGAGAAGATGGTTTTCTCACACACTCATCAGAGCTCCTCCACTGAACGTGTCAGAGTTGTGTTTCAGTGCATGTGTGTGTGTGAACATGAGCATGAGTCTGCCTGGTTACACACTCCCTCAGCCAATCAGAGACATGCGCTGAGGTCACATGCTCAGAGTTCTCTGGGGCTTGGCAATCACATGATAATAAATGAACAAATCTGTATTTATGCAATGGAAACACACATGCATGCGCACAGACCGCATTATATTCCTTTATGATCAAAAAGATTTGTGAAGTGATATTAAACTACGGAATTTCGTAACTCCAGCCACTTTAAACGAGCTATTCTCCTAAAGAGTATGAAATAACCATGTAACAGTGTGGCGAGAGAGAGCAGGTCCACAACATGATGAACCTCAGACTCATGTTTGTGGAGCATGTAATGGTTATTTCACAGGTTTCAGCGACACCAGAAGCTCTGATGCGTGTCTGAGGCGGCTCCGGTCATGTGACACGCAAAGCTGGCATCTTATTGGCCAACGCAAAGAAAAACAATCGACACGCACTGAAGAAAAGAAAACACAAGGGTTTTGTGGGAGGGCAGATGTTTATTCCTGATATCAACGGCCACGCAAGAATCCATTGTTTCTGCTGGCTAAACATTCACTGACAGTCTGTCATATATATATATATATATATATATATATATATATATATATATATATATATATACTGACCGTGAACAAATAATAAAGCAAACCTTCACAACTTATTTTATCTGAGAAAACATTAGTGCTGAAATTCTGAACTGCATTTAAAGAGATCATTCACCCAAAAATCATCATTCTGTCATTTATTACCTCTTAAGTCACTCCAAACCTCAATGACTTTCCTTCTGTAGGACACACACACACACACACACACACACAAATAGCCTTTATTTCGAGAAATTTCTTTTTTTGCACATCCAATGGAAGTCACTGTTGGGTTACTAACATTCTTTAAAATATCTTCTGTGTTCCACAGGAGGAAATACACCAGAGGGAGGGGGAGAGAGAGAGAGAGACAGAGAGAGAGAGAGAGAGAGAGAGAGAGAGAGAGAGAGAGAGAGAGAGAGAGAGAGAGAGAGAGAGAGGGAGAGAACTCCACTGTAAGTGAGCTAAAAGTTAACAAAACTTTATTGTTACAAATGTTTCATCAATATTACACTCCAATACAGAACCCTAAATTAACAAAAATGAACAATTAAACCATTAAAAAGAAAAAAAAAATATCTACTTTAAAAATGTAAAATTAGCACTTCATCATCTCCAACTTCACACAAAACTTTCCACAGCCCAAATAATAGAAAATTCTAATACATTATTAACCATTTTAAAATATGAAAACTCAATTTTAATACGAGCAGCAAGCAACCCTTTCAATACCATCTCTACATCAACAGATCCAGTACCTTATATTTTATTCTTCCTAGTTTTCCATATTGCTATCTTTGCTGATCCTAACAAATAGTTTAAAAAACACAATTTTTTCCCTTCCTGGAAGTTGTATTTCAAACCAATAATAAACCCCTATGAGAAAAATTCACAGCAAAACCATCAAACCAACTTTTTAAAAGATCAAAAAGACAATATCTCTCACAATAAATAAACAAATGATCCACAGTTTCTTCTATTCCACAAAAGGGACAATTCTTTCCTACTTCTGGATTCAGGTGCGCCACGTACCTGTGCGTAGCTATTATATCATGAATTGGTCTCCACTGTAAATCTGCTGTACGTTTCTCTAAAGGAGGCTTGTCCAGAGATCTCCAGCAACCCCTTGTCACGTCTTGTTTCAGTCAAGTCTCATGGCTTTTTCATGTTTCCTGTTGTCATGTGACCCCCTGTTCTAGTCATGTGATCCTGCCAGAGATGGGGACTCGAGTTTGAGACTCGGACTCGAGTGCGACTTAAGTTGCACACACAGTGACTTCAGACTCGACTTGAGACTCGTCCTCGAAAGACTTCAGACTCGACTCGGACTCGAGCTGCGGGACTCGTGAACAATGTTTATTTTTAGGAAACGTCTGATTAGCTCGCTGTTATTCCCCTCCCTCCGTTACCTATAACCTGCCGACGTAACACACTACGTATCGGCTGCGCGCGCGACCACACATAAGAGAACAACAAACAAACATGTCAACTGCACCGGCCGCTGCTGTGCCATTCACTGTAAGCTTTGGGTTTAAAAACTTAAAACAAGACAGCCCAAACAAAAGAAGCGCTCAATGCTAAATATGCGGTATCAGGATAAAAGATTCTGGCCTCATGGATCTGCAAGTGATGGCGGGGGCGTGGAAATCACAAGCCACACGCGGCTGAGAGATCGCACAAATTTTTTCACGGCAAAATACAGATATTAACATAAAAGTAAAGCATTCTTGGTGTTTTTGTCATGTTGCAATAGCCTGTTTACACTGATTATATACCAAAATTAAAGCTGATACTTTATGCTAATAGATAAAGGAGTCATAATAACATATTACATGCTTTGAATTCCTTATATATAGATATGCAGTGTTCTATGCAGCCTGGATGGGTCGCTGTACGTGATGCAACACTTATTATAACCACAAGAGACTTCAGACTTGACTTGGACTCTAGCTCAGAGACTTGAGACTTGACTTGGACTCTAGCTCAGAGACTTGAGACTTGACTTGGACTCTAGCTCAGAGACTTGTGAGCATCTCTGGATCCTGCTATGTGTCCCCTTGTCTGATGTGTCATGTTGTCATTGGTTCATTGTTCACAGGTGTCCCTTGTCTAATATTTAGTCCTTGTGTATTCAAGCCCTCATGTTTGCCCTGTGTCCTTGTCAAGTATTGTTTCACTGTAACCTCTGTTGGTAAGGTCCTGTCCACGTTTATATTTTGATCATGTCATACCTTTGTTTTATGTTTGATCATGTTTTGTAAATAAACTGGACTTGGGTTCTCTACAAGCTTTACTTCAGTGGACTAATCATTACACCCCTGAGTCTGGCCCAAATATTTCTGACCACCTCCAAGTTTTGACTTTTTTCAAAACATGCCAATGGGACATTTTGACACAAAAAGAATATAATTTTTACTGATGTCCTGAAACCTTCCCAATTCTGGTGTTTTAAAAGTCAACATTGTGCCCCTTTTCTCTTGCTCCTCCTGTTCTGCAAGAGACACCGATATCGATGGAGACGTGCAGTCTTTCCCCCTCTCCTGCTCTTGCTGAAGTCCTGATATCAGTGGAGACTTGCAGTCTTTCCCCCTCTCCTGCTCTTGCTGAAGTCCTGATATCAGTGGAGACTTGCAGTCTTTCCCCCTCTCCTGCTCTTGCTGAAGTCCTGATATCAGTGGAGACTTGCAGTCTTTCCCCCTCTCCTGCTCTTGCTGAAGTCCTGATATCAGTTGAGACTTGCAGTCTTTCCCCCTCTCCTGCTCTTGCTGAAGTCCTGATATCAGTGGAGACTTGCAGTCTTTCCCCCTCTCCTGCTCTTGCTGAAGTCCTGATATCAGTGGAGACTTGCAGTCTTTCCCCCTCTCCTGCTCTTGCTGAAGTCCTGATATCAGTGGAGACTTGCAGTCTTTCCCCCTCTCCTGCTCTTGCTGAAGTCCTGATATCAGTGGAGACTTGCAGTCTTTCCCCCTCTCCTGCTCTTGCTGAAGTCCTGATATCAGTGGAGTAGGGCTGGGCGATAAAACGATAACGATAATTATCGCGATATAATTTTTCTCGATAAAACGATATCAAGAGGACGATAAATGTTCGATAATGTTTATGTGCCAAAAGCGGAACGAAACTCATTTGAACCGCGCGCGCCTCATGGACCGTTTATCCGCTCGGATCAAAGTCCAAACGGCAGCGCGCGCGAGCTCACTAGACTAGAGCAGAGCAGACGCGTTTACTCTGATCGTCTCGCTCACGAGATCCAGTGAGAGAAGCGGTTGAGTTCAGCGAAGAACAAAAATGTATAAAGGCAGATGAAACACCGCTGACAAACAGGAGAAACACTGCGCGCAACGATACAGTCAGAATCTGAATTGATACTGAATCCATTTAGCCTACCATGGATTTACTGTAAGGTTAGCCTAGTAATATTAACTGCACCATGAAATGTGGCATATACATATTGAATTGTATAATATTATTAATGTAGACAATGTATTAAATGACTAATGGAATATAATTATAGTATTTAATAATGTATTTAACTGTTAGGCTACTGTTTTTCATACAAATACCATAGAAACCATAAAGTTACATTTTGCCATGATAGTGAGGTGCTATATGTTAGGCTTTGCCTGGTTTTATCTGTGGTTATCATGATCTAAATGCATGATACTGGATGAATATTACATTTTACCAAATTAAACAGATGTTACTGTTTTTGTTAATGAACATAAATTTAACAGAGTAGTATTAGCTTGAGTTAGGATGCAGATTTACTGTCAACTCACTGTCAAATATGCATTTCGAGACAAAACATGTAATTTAAATATTGCAGCCTGCACTGCAAACTGCTGAAGAAATATTTTTCTATTCAGATATTAATTTTGTTAAGGAAAAATGACAAATATTTGAATGTTCTACCTCAGATTTGTGAAATGTTCACCTGTTTGGCAAGTGTTTGTCATGATATGTTCTGACAATAAAGAGTTAAAACCACAATTAACGCTCTGGTTTATACAACTTTCACTTAGGAAAGCCTTTAAACTTGAAAGAAATAAAGATTTGACATTTATCGTGATAATTATCGATATCGACTGATATAAAAAAAATATCGTGATAATTTTTTTGGGCCATATCACCCAGCCCTACAGTGGAGACTTGTAGTCTTTCCCTCTCTCCTGCTCTTGCTGAAGTCCTGATATCAGTGGAGACTTGCAGTCTTTCCCCCTCTCCTGCTCTTGCTGAAGTCCTGATATCAGTGGACACTTGCAGTCTTTCCCCCTCTCCTGCTCTTGCTTAAGTCCTGATATCAGTGGACACTTGCAGTCTTTCCCCCTCTCCTGCTCTTGCTGAAGTCCTGATATCAGTGGAGACTTGCAGTCTTTCCCCCTCTCCTGCTCTTGCTGAAGTCCTGATATCAGTGGAGACTTGCAGTCTTTCCCCCTCTCCTGCTCTTGCTGAAGTCCTGATATCAGTGGAGACTTGCAGTCTTTCCCCCTCTCCTGCTCTTGCCGAAGTCCTGATATCAGTGGAGACTTGCAGTCTTTCCCCCTCTCCTGCTCTTGCTGAAGTCCTGATATCAGTGGAGACTTGCAGTCTTTCCCTCTCCTGCTCTTGCTTAAGTCCTGATATCAGTGGAGACTTGCAGTCTTTCCCCCTCTCCTGCTCTTGCTGAAGTCCTGATATCAGTGGAGACTTGCAGTCTTTCCCCCTGTCCTGCTCTTGCTGAAGTCCTGATATCAGTGGAGACTTGCAGTCTTTCCCCCTGTCCTGCTCTTGCTGAAGTCCTGATATCAGTGGAGACTTGCAGTCTTTCCCCCTGTCCTGCTCTTGCTGAAGTCCTGATATCAGTGGAGACTTGCAGTCTTTCCCTCTCCTGCTCTTGCTTAAGTCCTGATATCAGTGGAGACTTGCAGTCTTTCCCCCTCTCCTGCTCTTGCTGAAGTCCTGATATCAGTGGAGACTTGCAGTCTTTCCCCCTCTCCTGCTCTTGCTGAAGTCCTGATATCAGTGGAGACTTGCAGTCTTTCCCTCTCCTGCTCTTGCTTAAGTCCTGATATCAGTGGAGACTTGCAGTCTTTCCCCCTCTCCTGCTCTTGCTGAAGTCCTGATATCAGTGGAGACTTGCAGTCTTTCCCCCTCTCCTGCTCTTGCTGAAGTCCTGATATCAGTGGAGACTTGCAGTCTTTCCCTCTCCTGCTCTTGCTTAAGTCCTGATATCAGTGGAGACTTGCAGTCTTTCCCCCTCTCCTGCTCTTGCTGAAGTCCTGATATCAGTGGAGACTTGCAGTCTTTCCCCCTCTCCTGCTCTTGCTGAAGTCCTGATATCAGTGGAGACTTGCAGTCTTTCCCCCTCTCCTGCTCTTGCTGAAGTCCTGATATCAGTGGAGACTTGCAGTCTTTCCCCCTCTCCTGCTCTTGCTGAAGTCCTGATATCAGTGGAGACTTGCAGTCTTTCCCCCTCTCCTGCTCTTGCTGAAGTCCTGATATCAGTGGAGACTTGCAGTCTTTCCCTCTCCTGCTCTTGCTTAAGTCCTGATATCAGTGGAGACTTGCAGTCTTTCCCCCTCTCCTGCTCTTGCTGAAGTCCTGATATCAGTGGAGACTTGCAGTCTTTCCCCCTCTCCTGCTCTTGCTGAAGTCCTGATATCAGTGGAGACTTGCAGTCTTTCCCTCTCCTGCTCTTGCTTAAGTCCTGATATCAGTGGAGACTTGCAGTCTTTCCCCCTCTCCTGCTCTTGCTGAAGTCCTGATATCAGTGGAGACTTGCAGTCTTTCCCCCTCTCCTGCTCTTGCTGAAGTCCTGATATCAGTGGAGACTTGCAGTCTTTCCCCCTCTCCTGCTCTTGCTGAAGTCCTGATATCAGTGGAGACTTGCAGTCTTTCCCCCTCTCCTGCTCTTGCTGAAGTCCTGATATCAGTGGAGACTTGCAGTCTTTCCCCCTCTCCTGCTCTTGCCGAAGTCCTGATATCAGTGGAGACTTGCAGTCTTTCCCCCTCTCCTGCTCTTGCTGAAGTCCTGATATCAGTGGAGACTTGCAGTCTTTCCCTCTCCTGCTCTTGCTTAAGTCCTGATATCAGTGGACACTTGCAGTCTTTCCCCCTCTCCTGCTCTTGCTTAAGTCCTGATATCAGTGGACACTTGCAGTCTTTCCCCCTCTCCTGCTCTTGCTGAAGTCCTGATATCAGTGGAGACTTGCAGTCTTTCCCCCTCTCCTGCTCTTGCTGAAGTCCTGATATCAGTGGAGACTTGCAGTCTTTCCCCCTCTCCTGCTCTTGCTGAAGTCCTGATATCAGTGGAGACTTGCAGTCTTTCCCCCTCTCCTGCTCTTGCCGAAGTCCTGATATCAGTGGAGACTTGCAGTCTTTCCCCCTCTCCTGCTCTTGCTGAAGTCCTGATATCAGTGGAGACTTGCAGTCTTTCCCTCTCCTGCTCTTGCTTAAGTCCTGATATCAGTGGAGACTTGCAGTCTTTCCCCCTCTCCTGCTCTTGCTGAAGTCCTGATATCAGTGGAGACTTGCAGTCTTTCCCCCTGTCCTGCTCTTGCTGAAGTCCTGATATCAGTGGAGACTTGCAGTCTTTCCCCCTGTCCTGCTCTTGCTGAAGTCCTGATATCAGTGGAGACTTGCAGTCTTTCCCCCTGTCCTGCTCTTGCTGAAGTCCTGATATCAGTGGAGACTTGCAGTCTTTCCCTCTCCTGCTCTTGCTTAAGTCCTGATATCAGTGGAGACTTGCAGTCTTTCCCCCTCTCCTGCTCTTGCTGAAGTCCTGATATCAGTGGAGACTTGCAGTCTTTCCCCCTCTCCTGCTCTTGCTGAAGTCCTGATATCAGTGGAGACTTGCAGTCTTTCCCTCTCCTGCTCTTGCTTAAGTCCTGATATCAGTGGAGACTTGCAGTCTTTCCCCCTCTCCTGCTCTTGCTGAAGTCCTGATATCAGTGGAGACTTGCAGTCTTTCCCCCTCTCCTGCTCTTGCTGAAGTCCTGATATCAGTGGAGACTTGCAGTCTTTCCCTCTCCTGCTCTTGCTTAAGTCCTGATATCAGTGGAGACTTGCAGTCTTTCCCCCTCTCCTGCTCTTGCTGAAGTCCTGATATCAGTGGAGACTTGCAGTCTTTCCCCCTCTCCTGCTCTTGCTGAAGTCCTGATATCAGTGGAGACTTGCAGTCTTTCCCCCTCTCCTGCTCTTGCTGAAGTCCTGATATCAGTGGAGACTTGCAGTCTTTCCCCCTCTCCTGCTCTTGCTGAAGTCCTGATATCAGTGGAGACTTGCAGTCTTTCCCCCTCTCCTGCTCTTGCTGAAGTCCTGATATCAGTGGAGACTTGCAGTCTTTCCCTCTCCTGCTCTTGCTTAAGTCCTGATATCAGTGGAGACTTGCAGTCTTTCCCCCTCTCCTGCTCTTGCTGAAGTCCTGATATCAGTGGAGACTTGCAGTCTTTCCCCCTCTCCTGCTCTTGCTGAAGTCCTGATATCAGTGGAGACTTGCAGTCTTTCCCTCTCCTGCTCTTGCTTAAGTCCTGATATCAGTGGAGACTTGCAGTCTTTCCCCCTCTCCTGCTCTTGCTGAAGTCCTGATATCAGTGGAGACTTGCAGTCTTTCCCCCTCTCCTGCTCTTGCTGAAGTCCTGATATCAGTGGAGACTTGCAGTCTTTCCCCCTCTCCTGCTCTTGCTGAAGTCCTGATATCAGTGGAGACTTGCAGTCTTTCCCCCTCTCCTGCTCTTGCTGAAGTCCTGATGTCAGTGGAGACTTGCAGTCTTTCCCTCTCCTGCTCTTGCTGAAGGTCTAGAGCTTCTCTGCAGACTCCAGGTAAAGCTGCACGCACTTCCTTCAGCAACTGAGACACGAGACGTACAGCGTTCATCCCTGTATCCTTCTGAAAAGATTCTGCCGTTTTCCACCCTTTTGCATCTGTGAGATTCTCCACTTTGGTACATCCAGCTCTAATATGACAATTTCTCAAACTTTCTGAGGACAAACATTTCGTCTGAATGAATGGATTGTGAAACAAAGGTTCCCTCAAAATCCAGTCTTGTGGTTGTTCGATTCCTCTGCTTACAGAAAAAGTCATATTCCACGCTCGTAGCATGGAGCGATAGAAGGGCGTTGAATCGTTCAAGTCCAGTTCATTTGTTTTGATTCAAAACACTTTCTTGTCATATCCAAGACTTGATGTCCTCCTCAGCAAAGCACATGCCACATTGCTCCACTCTGTCTCCTCCGCATATAACAGTCTCTGTAATGCTTGACATCGAAATGTATTAATCCGACTTCTGACATCTACAAGGCCTTGTCCTCCTCCTTGAGTTGGCAAATACAAAGCAGGCCCAGGAATCCAGTGCTGGCCTGACCAAAAGAAGTCCACCATCCTTCTCTGGATATCTGTAATAAGTCGATCAGGTGGCTCTAGCACATTTATCTTGTGCCATAATGTAGAAGCAGCCAGATTACTTATGACCAAGACTCTACCCCTGTAGGATAGTTCAGGTAATAGCCATTTCTATTTAGACAACATGGCTAACACCTTATCCAGCATACCTTCCCAATTCTACTTTTTATAATTCTCTGAACCCAGGAAAACTCCTAAAATTTTAAAACCTTCTGTTCCCCACTTCAATTCTCCTGGAAAGTGAGGAATCCCACCATTTCTCCATTCACCCATAATAAACCCCTCACTTTTTACCGAGTTTACTTTTGCTGAAGAAGCTTTTTCAAACAGGGCTAAGCTCTTACATAGTGTTTGAATATCTTCCTGCCCTTCTATAAAAACAGTTACATCATCTGCATATGCAGATACGGAACATTTTAACTGTTCTGAAACAAAAAAAACCTTTCAACTTATTTCTTAAATCACATAAAAGGTTCAATTACTAGGCTATAGAGTTGCCCTGAAAGAGGACATCCCTGTCTAATGCCTATTTTAACAAATACTGGGCTACTTAAACTACCTCCAATCTTGATCATTACAGAGGCCTAATTATAACTTTATCTAGGAAATCATTTTTTTTCCAAACCCAAAAGATTCTAAAAGCTTAAAAGGATATGCATGCCCAACATGGTCAAAGGTTTTTTCCTGATCAATAGATAAAAACCCAATATCCCAATTATTATCAGTCGAAACATCAACATCTCTGATGTCTGCGTTTTCACGGATTTGCGTTTTTGAGGTTTGCGCAGAGATAACTTTTTTTTTCAAAATGTTCAATATAACGGATAATCGTTTGCACCTTGAATCTATTTCAGGGTTTGCATTCTCGAGCCACCAAACACTGTTGTTGTGCAAATGAGCGGCCGGAGCACGTTAAGGGTTTTCTGTTAGAACGGTGTCGTGTAAGCGGCCCCTAAGTTAATAACTAATGATCTTTACAACGGAAGTGAATCAATCAACACTAACTTTAGCTGGACAATAACTTCATTCTAGAGCTGCTGTAAAGCCAAACAATCTCTGTTACTCTAATCTCCCATTATCTCTGTAAAGCTGCTTTGAAACAATCTATATTGTTAAAAGCGCTATATAAATGAAGGTGACTTGACTGAAACAAATTATCCATAATTGTAAGACCTGGAATACATTATGTTTGTTCCTTCTTCACCACAACATTTTAATAATTCTTAAGCCTATTGGCTAAACATTTAGATATTATTTTATAATCTAAACACATTAAAGATACTGGTTTGTTTTTTCAACAATCCCAGATCTCCTTTTTTTGGAAGTAGGGATAACACAGCTCTTTGACAACTACCGGTAGTTGGAAGTGTTCCTCTTTCAAAACTTTCACAAATTACTTCATAAAAGTCTCTGCCTAAAATACTCCAGAAATGTTTGTCAAATTCAGACAAAGCACCCTTGGGATTGATCCCTGGTACTCGACCTGTAGAGAGTTGTTGAACTGCTTCTGAAAGTTCATGAAACAATCATCTTTTCAAGCTTTTCTATGTCCACATTCTCCAGTTTAGGTAACTCTTGCAACAGTTGATTCATCCCATCAGAATCACATTCAGTAGGTCCAAATAGTTCAGCATAAAAGCATTTTTCTCATTTCCAATGGATTTGAAGTCAATGTCCCATTCTCACAACGCAAACAGTGCAAAACCTTCTGTTGTGCAACTTTATGTTACAAAATAAGAAAATAAGAAGTAGGAGCATCAGTTCCTTTAATAGACATTACCCTTGCTCTAATCAAAGCAGCCTTGACTCTTTCCTCCAAAAAGACTTTCAGATACATTTTCTTATTCTTTAAATCCTTTATTAAACTTACATAATTGAATATCATAAATATCTTTCTCCAACTGTTTTATTTTCCTTTTATATAGACCGTGGAATTACAAGAATACTCTTGACAAAAAAATCTAGCTCTGTGTTTTGCCCATCTCCCACCACTGAGTCAAGTTCACGAAATCTTGTTCAATTTCCACATTGTCATATTAGATGTAAGATGTCATATTAGATGTAAGATGTCATATATTAGATGTAAGATGTCATATATTAGATGTAAGATGTCATATATTAGATGTAAGAGATGTCATATATTAGATGTAAGATGTCATATATTAGATGTAAGATGTCATATATTAGATGTAAGATGTCATATATTAGATGTAAGATGTCATATCTTAGATGTAAGAGATGTCATATATTAGATGTAAGATGTCATATATTAGATGTAAGATGTCATATATTAGATGTAAGATGTCATATATTAGATGTAAGATGTCATATATTAGATGTAAGATGTCATATATTAGATGTAAGAGATGTCATATATTAGATGTAAGATGTCATATATTAGATGTAAGATGTCATATATTAGATGTAAGAGATGTCATATATTAGATGTAAGATGTCATATATTAGATGTAAGAGATGTCATATATTAGATGTAAGATGTCATATATTAGATGTAAGATGTCATATATTAGATGTAAGAGATGTCATATATTAGATGTAAGAGATGTCATGTATTAGATGTAAGATGTCATATATTAGATGTAAGAGATGTCATATATTAGATGTAAGATGTCATATATTAGATGTAAGAGATGTCATATATTAGATGTAAGAGATGTCATATATTAGATGTAAGATGTCATATATTAGATGTAAGATGTCATATATTAGATGTAAGATGTCATATATTAGATGTAAGATGTCATATATTAGATGTAAGAGATGTCATATATTAGATGTAAGATGTCATATATTAGATGTAAGAGATGTCATATATTAGATGTAAGATGTCATATATTAGATGTAAGAGAGGTCATATATTAGATGTAAAATGTCATATATTAGATGTAAGATGTCATATATTAGATGTAAGAGATGTCATATATTAGATGTAAGATGTCATATATTAGATGTAAGAGATAACATATATTAGATGTAAGATGTCATATATTAGATGTAAGATGTCATATATTAGATGTAAGATGTCATATATTAGATGTAAGATGTCATATATTAGATGTAAGAGATAACATATATTAGATGTAAGATGTCATATATTAGATGTAAGATGTCATATATTAGATGTAAGATGTCATATATTAGATGTAAGATGTCATATATTAGATGTAAGATGTCATATATTAGATGTAAGATGTCATATTAGATGTAAGATGTCATATATTAGATGTAAGAGATAACATATATTAGATGTAAGATGTCATATATTAGATGTAAGAGATGTCATATATTAGATGTAAGATGTCATATATTAGATGTAAGAGATAACATATATTAGATGTAAGATGTCATATATTAGATGTAAGAGATGTCATATATTAGATGTAAGATGTCATATATTAGATGTAAGATGTCATATATTAGATGTAAGAGATAACATATATTAGATGTAAGATGTCATATATTAGATGTAAGATGTCATATATTAGATGTAAGATGTCATATATTAGATGTAAGATGTCATATATTAGATGTAAGAGATGTCATATATTAGATGTAAGATGTCATATATTAGATGTAAGATGTCATATATTAGATGTAAGATGTCATATATTAGATGTAAGATGTCATATATTAGATGTAAGATGTCATATATTAGATGTAAGATGTCATATATTAGATGTAAGATGTCATATATTAGATGTAAGAGATGTCATATATTAGATGTAAGATGTCATATATTAGATGTAAGATGTCATATATTAGATGTAAGATGTCATATATTAGATGTAAGATGTCATATATTAGATGTAAGATGTCATATATTAGATGTAAGATGTCATATATTAGATGTAAGAGATAACATATATTAGATGTAAGATGTCATATATTAGATGTAAGAGATGTCATATATTAGATGTAAGATGTCATATATTAGATGTAAGATGTCATATATTAGATGTAAGAGATGTCATATATTAGATGTAAGAGATGTCATATATTAGATGTAAGATGATGTCATATATTAGATGTAAGATGTAAGATGTCATATATTAGATGTAAGATGTCATATATTAGATGTAAGATGTCATATATTAGATGTAAGATGTCATATATTAGATGTAAGATGTCATATATTAGATGTAATATGGCTGGTGCATGTGATCTTCACGCTTGTTGAGACTTATTCAGGCATGAACAGCTTTCACGACAAAAACCCCAATGACAACAGATTCAATATTTGAAAAAATATTTGATTCATGATTTATTTATACTACAGTCTATAGCTACACAATTTGGTCAAAAAAGTATGAGATTATTTTGTCATACATTGCGATGTGAGACAGATTTCCTCTCTCCTATATAGCTGCTTCTGACATCATCCACACACACACACACACACACACAAAAAAAGATGGCGGCTGCCTGCTGAGACTCGGTGCAACACTCTCCCAAAACGGTCAAACAAACCCTGGTACGTGTGACAAGATTGTGATGTAAAGAAGGACAATCTCAGTTTAAACCTATATCTTGTCAAGGTCTATATCTAACCCTAACCCTAAATTGTATAAAGACTTTGTAAAAAATAGGTAATCTAATTCTGAGGCCAAATACAAAGCATACAAAAATAAATTGACGACAATTTTAAGAGAAACTAAAAGGGATTATTACAATAAACAATTGAAAGATAATAAAGGAAATATGAAAACAACATGGAAAATATTAAATAATATAATGAAACCAAACTCACAACATATAAAGTTACCTGAATATTTTGTGTACAATGAAACTGTTATGAACAATAGCATAGATGTGGCTAATGAATTTAACTCATTTTTTATTAATATTGGGGAAAATATTGCCAAATCAATTGACATATCTAACCATAGTCAAAATGCTATCTGTAGAATGGAAAGTAGAATAATGCAGTCCATGTTCCTGGGTGAAGTTCAGGAAAATGAAATTTTGTCAATTGTTAGCCAATGTGAAAATAAAACATCTATTGATAGTGACGGACTTGACATGACTATTGTAAAAAGCTCAAAAACGAAATATATTTTTAGACAAACATAAATTAATTACTGAAAAACAATATGGCTTTAGAGAAAAAAGATCAACAGCTTTGGCATTAATTGAACTCATGGAAAAAAAATACATCTGCAACTGAGAATAAGCAATACACAGTTCATCGACTTCAGCAAAGCATTCGACACCATAAATCACAGTGTGCTATTGTCTAAATCCTTCAACTGTGGCATTAGGGGTCTGGCTTTTCAATGGCTCAAAAGTTATCTCAATAATCGACAGCAGTTTGTTCAAATTAATGGTAAAACATCTGAGTTAAAAGAGATAATATGTGGAGTTCCACAAGGGTCCGTTTTAGGCCCACTACTTTTTATTTTGTTTATTAATGACCTCTGTGAAGTGTCTCAGATATTACAGTTTTAGATGTTTGATGATGACACTAACATTTTTTACTCTGGAAATAATCTGTCAGAAATTAATGAAAATATAAGTTTAGAAATGGTAAAAATTAAGAAA
>JARWKJ010000008.1:48092172-48220821 GCA_029959095.1 Rhinichthys osculus | reverse complement strand
TCACTCATGATCTTACACAGGTCTACATCACTCATGATCTTACACAGGTCTACATCACTCATGATCTTACACAGGTCTACATCACTCATGATCTTACACAGGTCTACATCACTCAATGATCCTACACAGGTGTACATCACTCATGATCTTACACAGGTGTACATCACTCATGATCTTACACAGGTGTACATCACTCATGATCTTACACAGGTCTACATCACTCATGATCTTACACAGGTGTACATCACTCATGATCTTACACAGGTCTACATCACTCATGATCTTACACAGGTGGTACATCACTCATGATCTTACACAGGTGGACATCACTCATGATCTTACACAGGTCTACATCACTCATGATCATACACAGGCTGTACATCACTCATGATCTTACACAGGTGGACATCACTCATGATCTTACACAGGTCTACATCACTCATGATCTTACACAGGTCTACATCACTCATGATCTTACACAGGTGTACATCACTCATGATCTTACACAGGTCTACATCACTCATGATCTTACACAGGTGTACATCACTCATGATCTTACACAGGTCTACATCACTCATGATCTTACACAGGTCTACATCACTCATGATCTTACACAGGTGTACATCACTCATGATCTTACACAGGTGGACATCACTCATGATCTTACACAGGTCTACATCACTCATGATCTTACACAGGTCTACATCACTCATGATCTTACACAGGTGCACATCACTCATGATCTTACACAGGTCTACATCACTCATGATCTTACACAGGTGTACATCACTCATGATCTTACACAGATCTACATCACTCATGATCTTACACAGGTGTACATCACTCATGATCTTACACAGGTGTACATCACTCATGATCTTACACAGGTGGACATCACTCATGATCTTACACAGGTGTACATCACTCATGATCTTACACAGGTGTACATCACTCATGATCTTACACAGGTGCACATCACTCATGATCTTACACAGGTCTACATCACTCATGATCTTACACAGGTGTACATCACTCATGATCTTACACAGATCTACATCACTCATGATCTTACACAGGTGTACATCACTCATGATCTTACACAGGTGTACATCAACTCATGATCTTACACAGGTGGACATCACTCATGATCTTACACAGGTGTACATCACTCATGATCTTACACAGGTGTACATCACTCATGATCTTACACAGGTGTACATCACTCATGATCTTACACAGGTGTACATCACTCATGATCTTACACAGGTGTACATCACTCATGATCTTACACAGGTGGACATCACTCATGATCTTACACAGGTGTACATCACTCATGATCTTACACAGGTGTACAACACTCATGATCATACACAGGTGTACATCACTCATGATCTTACACAGGTGTACATCACTCATGATCATACACAGGTGTACATCACTCATGATCTTACACAGGTGTACATCACTCATGATCTTACACAGGTGTACATCACTCATGATCATACACAGGTGTACATCACTCATGATCTTACACAGGTGTACATCACTCATGATCTTACACAGGTCTACATCACTCATGATCTTACACAGGTCTACATCACTCATGATCTTACACAGGTGTACATCACTCATGATCTTACACAGGTGTACATCACTCATGATCATACACAGGTCTACATCACTCATGATCTTACACAGGTGTACATCACTCATGATCATACACAGGTGTACATCACTCATGATCTTACACAGGTCTACATCACTCATGATCATACACAGGTGTACATCACTCATGATCTTACACAGGTCTACATCACTCATGATCTTACACAGGTCTACATCACTCATGATCTTACACAGGTCTACATCACTCATGATCCTACACAGGTGTACATCACTCATGATCATACACAGGTCTACATCACTCATGATCTTACACATGTGTACATCACTCATGATCTTACACAGGTGTACATCACTCATGATCATACACAGGTGTACATCACTCATGATCTTACACAGGTGTACATCACTCATGATCTTACACAGGTGTACATCACTCATGATCATACACAGGTGTACATCACTCATGATCTTACACAGGTGTACATCACTCATGATCTTACACAGGTGCACATCACTCATGATCTTACACAGGTGTACATCACTCATGATCTTACACAGGTGTACATCACTCATGATCTTACACAGGTGTACATCACTCATGATCTTACACAGGTGGACATCACTCATGATCTTACACAGGTGTACATCACTCATGATCTTACACAGGTGGACATCACTCATGATCTTACACAGGTCTACATCACTCATGATCATACACAGCTGTACATCACTCATGATCTTACACAGGTGGACATCACTCATGATCTTACACAGGTCTACATCACTCATGATCTTACACAGGTCTACATCACTCATGATCTTACACAGGTGTACATCACTCATGATCTTACACAGGTGGACATCACTCATGATCTTACACAGGTCTACATCACTCATGATCTTACACAGGTGTACATCACTCATGATCATACACAGGTGTACATCACTCATGATCTTACACAGGTCTACATCACTCATGATCTTACACAGGTGTACATCACTCATGATCTTACACAGGTGTACATCACTCATGATCTTACACAGGTCTACATCACTCATGATCTTACACAGGTCTACATCACTCATGATCTTACACAGGTCTACATCACTCATGATCTTACACAGGTCTACATCACTCATGATCTTACACAGGTGTACATCACTCATGATCTTACACAGGTCTACATCACTCATGATCTTACACAGGTGTACATCACTCATGATCTTACACAGGTCTACATCACTCATGATCTTACACAGGTGGACATCACTCATGATCTTACACAGGTCTACATCACTCATGATCTTACACAGGTGTACATCACTCATGATCTTACACAGGTCTACATCACTCATGATCTTACACAGGTGTACATCACTCATGATCTTACACAGGTCTACATCACTCATGATCTTACACAGGTCTACATCACTCATGATCTTACACAGGTGTACATCACTCATGATCTTACACAGGTGTACATCACTCATGATCTTACACAGGTCTACATCACTCATGATCTTACACAGGTCTACATCACTCATGATCTTACACAGGTCTACATCACTCATGATCTTACACAGGTGTACATCACTCATGATCTTACACAGGTCTACATCACTCATGATCTTACACAGGTGTACATCACTCATGATCTTACACAGGTCTACATCACTCATGATCTTACACAGGTGTACATCACTCATGATCTTACACAGGTGTACATCACTCATGACCTTACACAGGTGTACATCACTCATGATCTTACACAGGTCTACATCACTCATGATCTTACACAGGTGTACATCACTCATGATCTGAATGCCCTCTGGGTGTGCCGATAGTCTGAATCCATATAGAATCAAGCCAATGCATTAGCTGATGGCGCGGGCGCCGCCTCGACGCACTTACGTCGTCATATTATGTTGGCGCACGCTCGCCATCTGCTCCTCAGATTTCTCTGCCGAAAAAGGAAGCTGGTCGGCAGCGCGAGGAGCTTGGCAGCGTCTCGTTCCCTATTGAGAGAACATAGGTTACACCAGTAACCAGAGATGTTCTCTTTCATAGGTTCACTCAACGCTGCGTAGCTAAGAAGCAGTGGATTTGTAGGCTGCTGTATCACGTGCCGTTTGAACTGACGCGCTACAGCGATCTGTCACATTTCAAAGAGCCAAAACGTTATTTATTGTGTGAATCTCGTACCAATATTGACAGAATCTGACAGCTGTGGATTTGTTCCATATCAAAAGTAACCTTGTCTGTCGGTGTCAGTGTCCTCTTTGTCCGCGATTTTTCTTTGCGTGAGAAAATGGATGTGTGGCGTGCGTGAGAGCGTGTGAAAAGGGTCAATTGCGTGAGTCTCACGGTCAATGCGTGAGAGTTGGCAGCTCTGCCTGCTAGTAATCTCTATTAATCTCCAGTATTATTACATTGCTTGATACAATATTGTTTTATTTGATATTATGTAAATGTGAATTTTTATTTTATATTGGTTTTATTATTATTTGTATTTATATTGTTTAAAGATTTAAGTTAATATTGTGTCCAGTTTGGCCCTGTATATAAACGGGTATTATTTTTTGATAAAGTGTGTGCGGTTTCGTTTTCTTAAGTACCGTTTCAAGAACCGTTTTGGCACCGGAACCGTTTAAAAAATACCAAGTAGGTACTGGAATCGGATAAAACCCAACCGATACCCAACCCTACTCATGATCCTACACAGGTGCACATCATTCTCTTGATGAGTCTCCCAGGCACAGCCACCTGTCGACAACAGCGGGTACAACCGGAGACCCGTCACATCTATTACAACTGAGACTGTCATTTCATCACACTCTGATGATACGGGTGTCTTTGAGGAATGTTTGAGACAATGATATGAGCTTTACTGTGTGAGTGTGTATGCGATGGGAAGCCAGTTCTAAATATGGACGAGGACGCAGTGCTTTTTTCTGGAGCACTTCTCTAAACTTAAACAAAACTCAGCGAATACTATTCACCCAGACATGAGCAATATATGTTTATGATCATTTAAGTTTGTACTTTTAAATGATCTGATTTAAAACTAATATAAATATTCTCTGTTTATGTAATCTATATAAAAAGAGAGAGGTGTCAGCTGTTCTTATTATTCCGCTAATGTGACACGCCCACGGAGAGCGCGCGCTATTCAAACGCTAATGATCTGAAGCAACACATTGAGACGTGTAAACGCCCACATAAACTCGGTAAACACACTATATTTAGTCAGATTAATGTACTGTCGTCTTGCGCGGCTGTGAGGAATAATCCTGGGACATTTACCTACCTCAGAACAAGTGCTGGTTTATTTTCACTTCGAGGAGCGAGCTGAACTGTAAGTGTTTTATTCTTGTGCTTTGTTCTAATCGCGATATAGAATAACGTTAGTGTCTGTAAACGCAAAAATAGCCTACTGTTTAAATTTGAATCATGTTTCTGTGTGTGTGTGTGTGTGTGTGTGTGTGCGTGTGTGTGACTAGTTTTGGATTGATTATAAAGTTTTTAATCTAAAATAGACATCAAATAAGCTTTTGTTAGCAGTTTCTGCTCATATGTTAAATATATATAGTATGTTTTGTCAATAAACTAATCAACTAAGAATAGTGTTTGTTCCAATGCAAGCTATATCAAAATAATGAATCCTTAACTTTGAAATATGTATGATAAAATGTATTGGCTTACTAAGACATTTATGGAAAAAGACAATTTTGTTTTCAAGATGTTTCCAACTCTAACTTTGAACCAATTCTGTAGAATGGCCCATGTAACCTATTTGAACAGGATTTGTTTCCAGGTATGACTAAAAATGTGCTTTTGACTTTCATTTATATTTTGATTTTATATATATAGAATATGTATGTATGTATGTATGTGTGTGTGTGTGTATATTGTCCTTGCATTCTTTCTTGTGTGACACACCTGAATGAAAGGCTCATTAATATGCAGGGTCTTTGTCTTCTCAACCACCTAATTATTCACAATGGGGTTGGGCCGTTCAAGCCCATTCGCATATTGCCTTGGCTAACAAAAAATGTTTTTCACAATTTAAAATAATCTATTGTGTTATGTGAATGATTAGACAGGATGATTTTCAGATCATTTTGAAGCAAAAACTCTAGTCCACAACTTCCATTAGTCAAAAGTCTTGTGGACACATATTTAGTATGTGTTTTGTGGCTTTATTTCAGAAACTTTAATTTTTAGTTTTTTTAATAACCATGCATAAACAATATTCCCTCAAAAATACAAACATGTACAGACATGTTTCTTACATATTATGGCAGCCCTGTTTGTGCTAAAAGTAAATAGAGTGTAATTTCACCTGTGCCATTAATATGTTTATAAGCAACTGAAAAAAGCACAAATGTCAGGGCATGTCAAAACATCTCAAGGACCCCAAAAACACCTTGGTCCCCAGAGGGTTAAACTGTGCAAATTGAAAACACCCTCAAATGGAAACACGTAAATTTGCAAAAACTCCCATATATTCCAAAAAAAAGGGAATATTTCGCAAAACTGCAATGGAAACAGTTTTTGTGCATTTACAGGTCACCTGGTTTGAATTGCTCTGATGTCATGCTGACGTATGACAAAAAACTCTGGCGACGGCAAGGCGGCCGTTTCGGATTCTGCAGAGGCTCTCCACCGACTGATGATCAGAAGCACGATGGGAAACAACTTGCTGACGACACAGCTTAAAGCACATTGGTTTAAACACCCGTGATGTATTGTTCTCTTTTAAAATGTTTGATTTTAAAACTCTGATATCATGTATTTATGTGTCTGACAGTGTGATCTCTCTATTGGATATGTGATTGCTTTCATATTTCTAAAAATATATAAAAACATGAAAGTTGAAAGTTGAAAGTTTATTTGCACATATAACATTTAAAATACAACTTTACAAATCCATTAACGGAAAAAAAAAACAGAAAGAAAAAACATACTGTGCGGGAGAGAGTGAGAAGACCATGAGGTCTTATAAAACCACCTCCCCAAAATCTCATTAAATGGACATAAAATTACATGATCAAGCAAGACAATACAATCAATACATCAATCATTTTAATATAACAAATTAACAAGATAAACCTAATTATATGTTAACATTTATTCAGCTGTCTTTTGAAAGAGTGATTTTAGTCTTTAAAACGGGGTCTAAATGATTCCAGAGGGAAGGCCCTCTGTATTTTAGTGTAGATTGATTAGCTGTAGTTCTACAAAAAGGAAGATAAAAATCTTTACAACGCCTTGTGGAATAGGCATGAACATCCGAAGAATACATGAAAAAATCATTAAAAGCTCTGGGCATAATATTTGTCATATCATTCACTTTACCATGGCTGTTCCCTGTTGGTGGAATGATCTGCCTAACTCAACCAGAGCTTCTGAGTCAGTAGCCACTTTCAAGAAACTGCTGAAGACATATCTTTTTCGGCAGCACTTGATTCAGTAGAATTAACACTTTCTCTTCTCTTCTTAAAAAAAAAAAAAAAAAACTGCACTAAAATTGAACTGAGAGGGGTTATAGCACTTACGTATTGTTGTCCTACTGTTAGTTTAACTGCTTCTACTGTTCTCATTTGTAAGTCGCTTTGGATAAAAGCGTCTGCTAAATGAATAAATGTAAATATTCATATACTTATACATAAAAACATTTATGCAATAGATGTTAACATTAAATATTGTCAAGATGTTATATTTTATGAATAGCGGAACAGATGATGACAATCTATTTGAATTACTCATAATTCTCAAGAATTTCTTTTGTATTAATAAAATCTTATTTAAATATGTTTTGCATGTTGCACCCCAAATAATATTACAGTACAGAATGTGGGGATAGATTAATCTGTAATATAATGATTTCAAACATGAAATATCAATTAAAGAGCGAACTCTACTCAATATACCAACAGATTTCATTATTTTTCTGCAAACATGTTGAATATGATATTTCCAGGTTAGTTTTTGGTCGACAATGACAACTAAAATTTTTATTTGGTTCACTTGGCTAATTTTTAAACCATCAATTGATACCTCTATGTCCTGGCAATCTCCTTTGTTTTTTTTACTAAAAATCATAAAATTAGTTTTTTGTATATTAAGAGAGAGTTGATTAACTTTAAACCATTTAGAAATATTTTGTAATTCTTCATTTGCTTCTCTTATTAATGTGTCAATGTTAGAATGAGATAATAGAAGACATGTATCATCTGCAAACATGAGTGGCATAACATTTTTACATACAACTCTTAAATCATTTATATAAATTAGAAATAATAGAGGTCCCAAAATGGACCCCTGCGGTACCCCCCATAAAAGTTGTCTCCTATTTGAGCTCAGGTTGTTAACATAAACAAATTGATCTCTCTCTTCCAAATAGTTTTGTACCCAAGTTAAGGCTATATGTTTAATGCCATAATTTTCTAATTTTGCTAAAAGAATATTATGATTTACAGTGTCGAATGCTTTCGACAAGTCTACAAATATACCAATAGTGTTATTTTTCTCATGCAGATTTTTTGTAATTTTATCGACAAACTGTAAAAGAGCCATTTCTGTAGACATGTTCTCTCTGAAACCATACTGGTGATCATATAAGATCAAATTTTCTGTCAAGTGTTTTAATATCCTTTTATAAACTAATTTTTCGAGTATTTTAGAAAAGAAAGGTAATAGTGAAATAGGTCGATAATTGTTAAATACATGTGAATTCCCAGACTTAAACAATGGAATTACTTTAGCTAATTTGAAATCTCTTGGTACAACGCCTGTTTTGAGTGACAAAGAGAGAACATAAGTTATAGGCTCAATAATAGAGCAAACTACTTTCTTTATGAGACTAGCTCTAATTTCATCATGTCCTGGAGCTGTGTCCTTCATCTTTAATATAATTTCAAGCACTTCATTAGAAGTTGGAGGATCAAATTCATTTAAGCAAGGATATGGCAAATCAAAAATTTGAGAAGTAAATTTTCCTGTATTCGTAATAATTTATGCCAGTGAGGGACCAACATTCACAAAGAAATCATTGAAACCGTTTGCTATATCGATGGGGTTTTGATAATTCTCTATACCATCGGATTACTGACCTGGAATTCCTCGAGTTGTTTGTTTTTTATTTAATAATTCATTTATAACATTCCAGGTCTTTTTTATATTTTCACAAGAATTTCCCAACTTCTCAGAAAAATATTTTTTCTTGGTATCTTTTAGAACTTTGCTGAATTTGTTTTTTATATTTTTTACAGTACACAATATTTAACGGTGTGGGGCTAATGAGAGATTTTTTATACAACTTATTTTTTAATAATGGAGGATTTTCTTAATGCAGGTGTAAACCATGGCTTAGAAATATTTCTGTTTTTACTTCTACTTTGTACCAAAGGAAAACATTTATTAAACAAAGATGAGAATATATTCATAAATGTCTGTTTCGGCATCCTGATGTCCGAAAACATGATTCCATGATATCTCAGCCAGTGACCTTTTAAAAGACTCAGATTTAGAACTAAGTCTACGATGTTTCATAATATAGGTTGGCTTTTTTTGCTGAGAATTTGTAAAAAGCAGAAATACAGGGAGATGGTCTGAAATATCAGTAAGCATTACACCTGATGTGATTAAATTTACAAAATGATTAGTTAGTATATTGTCAATTAAGGTTGCCGATGAGCATGTTATCCTTGGTTTATCAATAAGTGGATACAAATAATAAGAATAAATTGTATTTAAGAACTCAATAGAGGAATTTGATTCATGTTTCAAAAGATCAATGTTGAAATCTCCAAGAAGAATGCAAGTCCTATTCTTAGCACTTATAAGCTCCAGCATAGAGGACAAAGCCTCATTAAAAATGTCAATATCGTTGTCAGGTGGTCGATAAATGCAACCAATAATTACAGTTTGACCCCCAAAACACCCACATTTTGGAATTTCTATAAAAACTGCTTCTGCATCAGTTTCAGAAAAATGAATACTCAGATCTTTCCTTTCAAAAAATTCAAAATCGTCATGAATAAAAAGGGAAACTCCACCACCTCAACTCAACATGTGTGATGGATCGGCCTTAGCCTTAGCAAATCACAACAAAAAAATGAGTCCATCATCACAAAACATGGAGCAAAGTGGTCTTCATTTGTGACAGTCTTCATTGAATCTTGCTTACGCAAGAAAAAAAGAGAGGAAAAGGAGAGAAACTTTGTAACTGTTAAAAAAAGATCCAAAAATTATATTCCAATCGAGTTACATCAGAGGAAATAGCCAGTATTAAATAAGAACATAAATGTGCTTGAGCCTCTCAAACTGACAGAAGACCAAAATCAGCACCACCTTTCCAGGGAACAATCAGAAACAAGACTCTCACTAAACAAGACATACACTGAATTTATAGGAGGTGGCCAGCACCACGAAAACAAAAAAGTGGAAACAAAACCATACAAATCCTCAAAACAGTGACAACACAAACTCTGGAATAAACACAATAAATGTAACTCAATTTAGAGCCATGGATAAATTTGAGTTAATGCAAAAAGAATTCCATTAAACAAAAGTCACATTGATCAGGACATCACATTTTCCCATGTCCCGTCTAATACATCAAATTTGGTACATTCTCACTTCCTTTAGAATTCCCATAAAAACAGATCAACTTCCTGTTTGAATATCTTTGTCACTAGGCTGGTGCATTCCCACAACACCCCAGATACTAAACATTTCAAGTCATCTTAATTACACTGAACAAAATTATAAATGCAACACTATTGTTTTTGCCCCCATTTTCATGAGCTGAACTCAAAGATGTTCACAAAAGGCCAATTTCTCTCAAATATTGTCGACAAATCTGTCTAAATCTGTGTTAGTGAGCACCTCTCCTTTGCGAGATAATCCATCCACCTGACACATCAAGATGCTGATTAGACAGCAGGATTATTGCACAGGTGTGCCTTAGGCTGGCCACAATAAAACGCTACTCTAAAATGTGCAGTTTTATCACACAGCACAATGCCACAGATGTCGCAAGTTTTGAGGGAGCGTGCGTTTGGCATGCTGACTGCAGGAATGTCCACCAGAGCTGTTGCCCGTGAATTGAATGTTCATTTCTTCACTATAAGCCGTCTCCAAAGGCGTTTCAGAGAATTTGGCAGTACATCCAACTGGCCTCACCACCGCAGACCACGTGTAACCACACCAGCCCAGGACCTCCACATCCAGCATCTTCCGCTCCAAGATCGTCTGAGACCAGCCACCCGGACACAAGATCGTCTGAGCCCAGCCACCCGGACACAAGATCGTCTGAGACCAGCCACCCGGACACAGGATCGTCTGAGACCAGCCACCCGGACACAAGATCGTCTGAGAGCAGCCACCCGGACACGAGATCGTCTGAGACCAGCCACCCGGACACAAGATCGTCTGAGAGCAGCCACCCGGACACGAAATCGTCTGAGCCCAGCCACCCGGACACAAGATCGTCTGAGACCAGCCACCCGGACACAAGATCGTCTGAGACCAGCCACCCGGACACAAGATCGTCTGAGCCCAGCCACCCGGACACGAAATCGTCTGAGAGCAGCAACCCGGACACAAGATCGTCTGAGCCCAGCCACCCGGACACAAGATCGTCTGAGCCCAGCCACCCGGACACAAGATCGTCTGAGACCAGCCACCCGGACACAAGATCGTCTGAGACCAGCCACCCGGACACAGGATCGTCTGAGACCAGCCACCCGGACACGAGATCGTCTGAGATCAGCCACCCGGACACGAGATCGTCTGAGCCCAGCCACCCGGACACGAGATCGTCTGAGACCAGCCACCCGGACACAAGATCGTCTGAGACCAGCCACCCGGACACAAGATCGTCTGAGAGCAGCCACCCGGACACAAGATCGTCTGAGAGCAGCCACCCGGACACAAGATCGTCTGAGCCCAGCCACCCGGACACAAGATCGTCTGAGACCAGCCACCCGGACACAAGATCGTCTGAGCCCAGCCACCCGGACACAAGATCGTCTGAGCCCAGCCACCCGGACACAAGATCGTCTGAGACCAGCCACCCGGACACAGGATCGTCTGAGACCAGCCACCCGGACACAAGATCGTCTGAGCCCAGCCACCCGGACACAAGATCGTCTGAGACCAGCCACCCGGACACAAGATCGTCTGAGACCAGCCACCCGGACACAAGATCGTCTGAGACCAGCCACCCGGACACAGGATCGTCTGAGACCAGCCACCCGGACACAAGATCGTCTGAGACCAGCCACCCGGACACAAGATCGTCTGAGAGCAGCCAACCGGACACAAGATTGTCTGAGAGCAGCCACCCGGACACAAGATCGTCTGAGAGCAGCCACCCGGACACAAGATCGTCTGAGACCAGCCACCCGGACACAAGATCGTCTGAGAGCAGCCACCCGGACACAAGATCGTCTGAGAGCAGCCACCCGGACACAAGATCGTCTGAGACCAGCCACCCGGACACGAGATCGTCTGAGACCAGCCTCCCAGACACAAGATCGTCTGAGACCAGCCACCCGGACACGAGATCGTCTGAGACCAGCCACCCGGACACAAGATCGTCTGAGACCAGCCACCCGGACACAGGATCGTCTGAGACCAGCCACCCGGACACAAGATCGTCTGAGCCCAGCCACCCGGACACAAGATCGTCTGAGACCAGCCACCCGGACACAAGATCGTCTGAGACCAGCCACCCGGACACAAGATCGTCTGAGAGCAGCCACCCGGACACAAGATCGTCTGAGAGCAGCCACCCGGACACAAGATCGTCTGAGAGCAGCCACCCGGACACCGAATATATCCAAACAATCGGTTTTCATAACCAAAGAATTTCTGCACAAACTGTCAGAAACCGTCTCAGGGAAGCTCATCTGCATGCTCGTCGTCCTCATCGGGTCTCCACCTGACTGCAGTTTGTCGTCGTAAACAACTTCAGTGGGAAAATGCTCACATACGATGGCGTCTGGCACTTTGGAGAGGTGTTCTCTTCATGAATCCCGGTTTTCCCTGTACAGGGCAGATGGTAGACAGCATGTATGGCGTTGTGTGGGTGAGCGGTTTGCTGATGTCAGCGTTGTGGATCGAGTGGCCCACGGTGGCGGGGGGGTTATGGTATGCCCAGGCGTATGTTATGGACAGTGTTGTTCATAAGTTCGATAGTTCATGAACTCGTTCATATTTTGGGCGAACCTGAACTGAACATACTGTATTACTGCCTGATGAACGTTACTGAGAACTCGTTCATTCTGGTGTCTGTGAACGCACACTCTCTCAGTTTAACTTTGTTCAATGCCAGATTTCTATAGCGAAAAAAACACCCAATCTGGCAACACTAGCCACCAGTGTCACACGCACCGCCACATGCGTCATCAAAACAAAAAGCAGCATGAGGTCGACAAAGCATCAAGGAGGCGTCGTATGATCATTTAAACGGGTTTTATGACAAGGTCGGTGAGGATGGGAAAAATCTTACATTTCTGTGCAAACTTTGCCCGCCGATAAAATAATTGCTGTAGTGGTTGTATATGGGCTGTGGCAATAATAATTAAAAAATAGCTCGCAGCAACATATGGAAAAAAAAGAACTATGAACTAGTTCATTTTTGGAACTTGTGAACTTAGTTAAAAATTGGGAAGTATGAACTATGAACTGAACTAGTTCATTTTAAAATTTGTGAACTCAACTTTGAACTAGTTCATGTAGAAAGTGAACTTTCCCAACACCGGTTATGGACAACGAACACAGGTGCATTTTATTGAAGGCATCCTGAATGCACAGAGATTCCGTGACGAGGCCCATTGTTGTGCCATTCATCCACGACCATTAGCTCATGTTGCAGCATGATAATGCACAGCCCATGTTGGAGGATCTGAACACGATTCCTGGAAGCTGAAAACATCCCAGTTCTTGCATGGCCAGCATACTCACGGGACATGCCCCCCATTGAGCATGTTTGGGATGCTCTGGATCGGCGTATACGACAGTGTGTTCCAGGTCCTGCCAATATCCAGCAACTTCGCACAGCCATTGAAGAGGAGTGGACCAACATCCCCAGGCCACAATCAACAACCTGATCAACTCTATGCGGAGGAGATGTGTTGCACTGCGGGAGGCAAATGGTGGTCACCAGATACTGACTGGTTTTCGAGAGAAAAGCAAAAAAAAGAACATTATTTGAAAATAATTTTCCTTGAAACTAACCAGTAAAGCCAAAACCATAATCATAACAATAACAATTTCCATTGTTAAAAGCGCTATATAAATGAAGATGACTTGACCTGACTTGACTTAATCAAAGTATTTTTTCTTCAGCTAATTTTTTACACAGATTTACAAGGTTGAGAGGTGTATTTTCAGGTCACAAACACGGTCAGTCATTGACAGGTACGTCAGCTGTGGTTGTTGCTCACAGTAATCGTGTTGTGTGTTGGAGAGCCCGGACACTTTTTTACTGCTAGTTGCATACATTAGCTTTCTCGAGCACAACGTGCAGAAGCAATCACCTGGATCTGTTCATTTCTGGCTCCAGCTGCCAATAGGCTTGCCGTCTCTATTTCTTCTATCCATGCCCAGCGCCATTTATTTTTAAGTCCATTAGCAATTAGGACATCTTCCCCAGGCTTTATAAACGTACTCTCCATCCTTGCTCTCCGCTCCAGCATCTGTGCTTAGGACTTGGTTGCAGCTTGATCTCAACCACCATTTTTCCAAGATCCACCCCATTCTACTTCTGATTGGCTAGATGCTAGTTTGGTTAAGAGTGAAAGATGTGTTCCTCTTTACCATTGGTAGGCGAACTCATGAACTGAAATGTAGGACTATACGGCACTATGTAGGAGATCCGGCACAGTGCCGGAAACTGTTAAGCCCTGCATTAATAACTGCATTAGTCTGTAATCAGTGGCCGAATCCTTCATTGCTAGCTAAAATGATGTTTTGGAATTAGCAACGGAGGCTTGGGATGAGATGTGTAAGAAATTAGTTCTACACACAAGAGAGTTTTAAGGACAAAAAACGGTAACACTTTATATTACGACCCGCAAACAACTGCGTAAGTAAACCGAAATTACGGTGTACGTTTCTGTAATTATAGTGTACTTCCATGTAGGTATAAGGGAAGAATATGTTAAGTTTTGGGTAATAAAGGGGTACAATCAGATATACAAGCAAAGTATTTATAATGTAATTGTTTTAAAACTAACAGGTACCTATTCTGTAAATATATTCCAGGCAAAAATTGTACGACTGTTGTATATAAAAGTTTTGATCACATTTCTGGAAAAATATGTTCTTGTGCAATGTAGTTACAGGGTAATTTTGACATCTGTGGGTTGTAAATTAAACATATACAGTATATATATAGATATATATGGCTGTATGTAAGCAAAATAAAAGTCAGAAATTAAATGGGATCCTTTTATTGTGCACTTACCCTGTAACTACACAGAACAAGGGGGTAACAAGCGCCACTTTAATTTACAGCCCACAGGAGTTACAGTTACCCTGTAAATACACAGTTGAAACGGGTAACAAACACTACTTACTATGTAACAATATGAAACAACACTATTTGCACAGTAATCACAGAGAAAGGTACTCTTATAAAAAAAAAAAAAAAAAAAAAAAAAAAATGTTTTAATTACACAGTATATTTGCCCTGACATTTAAGTGTCATTGCAATACAATGTGATAAGGTAAGTACTAAGTACTACATGGTACGTTCTAAATTATAATCATAGCAGAAACTATTTTTTTTGCCTTAACGTTAAGTAGTTTAGTAAGAAAAGCCAATAAATTAAATTTTGATCATACTGTGCTTACATACAGCCATATATATATATACTGTATATGTTTAATTTACAACCCACAGCTGTCAAAATTACTCTCTACATTGCACAAGAACATATTTTGCCAGAAATGTGGTAACTTTTATATACAACAGACGTACAATTTTTGCCTGGAATATATTAACAGAATAGGTACCTGTTAGTTTTAAAATAATTACATTATAAATAATTTGCTTGTATATCTGATTGTATCCCTTTAATACCCAAAACTTAACATATTCTTCCCTTATACCTACACGGAAGTACACTATAATTACAGAAACGTACACCGAATTTCGGTTTACTAACGCAGTTGTTTGCGGGTCTTAATATAAAGAGTTACCCAAAAAACCTAAAAAATGTCTTGAAATACATCATCTTAATAATGTTTTGAGGTGTGGTATAGTATAAGTGGAATAATTGATGAAAATAATGCAGACCCGAGGTGTAACTCTGCCTCGCGTCTTCAGTGCATTACAACCTCGGGTGTGCATTATTTTTCTAATAATTCAACGTCCGAATATATTTTTGAATATGTATATAATTAGTGTCTCTACATTAGACTGCAGCTCAATTTCTTCCTCTTCTTCTCTCTCACACAAAACAATTTATTTGAAATGTTAATTTGTAACATGTGTAGATAAGCTACTTAAATGAAAAAGAAATAAATAATACTGTCTGTCTCTATGTCTAGCTAGCTATCTATGTATAATGTCAAATGAAGATATTCCATAATCTTCTTGAAATGTCTGTATGGTGTCATTTATTAAGACAGTGAGCAGAATGTCACATGTTCATGTTCCTCTAACACTGTTCGCTAGGGTTCGCTAGTGTTCGCTAGGGCTCGGTTGTAACTGTAGCTTCCTGTGCAGAGAATCATGTGACGCCACACATGTTTCTTCCAGCTTTGATGAAGGGAATGGTAAACCTCGACATGCAGGTATATCACTTTTACTTTAAAGACACTGACATTGGTCTCGCATATATAATATGTAAATATGATATACAACACAACATGATGATTGTAGTGTGCTTATGAGTGTAGTTGTAACTGTTTTAGATGCAGAAGTGGTTGGTTTCACTTTCATATTTGTCAGAGAACCAAAAACAATACAAGATTGTGCGTCTAATATTCTGTACATTTTAAGCGCAAAATGTGCAATTGTATTCAGTGGTTATGAAGTGTAAAGGTAAAGCTTTTATTACTGTGACATACATTTATTAAAAATTGTGCATGGTGCTTTGTCCTCCCATCCAAGATAGGGCACACACATTAGGAGCAGTGAGTAGTGAAAACACACACACACACACACACACACACACACACGGAGCAGTAGGCAGACATTTTTGCTGTGGCGCCCGGGGATTGTTTTGTGATTAAAACAAATATTTGCAGTTATCTTGAGCATATGAGTGTATATAGATGATCAGATCCACAGAAACATCCCAAAAACAATCATTCTGTTTTTTTTTGTTTTTTTTTATGTGTGTGATTTGAAGAAAAACATCTTACATACATAACAGCATATTAAATATCAGCATATTAAAATAAATCTTTTGGGCATAGTGTGTATGGTGACATGATCTCATTAGTGTGTGTTAATGAAGTAAACTCAGTGTAATCTCTGGCAGGACGATGAAGAGACACACGTCAGGAGATCATCGACTGAAGACTGAAGAAAGAACAGAACATCATCATGGCCAGCAGAGCAAGCAGAGGTGAACGTTTGATCTATGAATCATATTAATAGTTGAATCCACATCACTCATATCGGTTAGCCATCTCGTTTAACCAGTGGCTGAATAGTTTAACTGAGATATGTGGACGTATGCAGTGACACTTCAGATGCGAGCGTCTGTTAAATGAATAAATGTAGATCATGTGAAGTTCAGTTAGAAAAGGTGAAAATCGAAACATTCAGTGTCAGTCATGTTTCTGTTGGTGATGTTTATGAATGTTTGTGAAATATCAGCAGCATCTTTGTTTCTATAAGTTGTAAGTTATGATGTATAGTGTTCACAGATTCCTATTAATTGTGAAACACTGTTTCTAAATGGCATTAATTATGATGGCTGAGATTTAAAATAAAGCTGATAAAACATGATAAAGCAAAGATAGTATACCAGAGTTGGTGTTCTAACTTCATTACGTAAAAGATCGTCTAACATTTAGATCTGTTTAGGTCTCACATTTATTGCTATTAAAAAACAACATGAAAAGGTGAAAGACAGCAGAAGCTCATCCTGCTACTGTTAATGCTGATGGATCGTGCCTTACAGTAGTACATCTTTTTTCTTCATTTGGGTCTCAATTAGAGATGCGCGTATGGGCTATTATTTCATCCGCAACCGCATCACAAAACTCATCATCCGTCCGCCATCCGTCCGCACCAACGTTTTTGACCAATTTTCAAAACCGCACCCGCCCGCCATCCGCTGATTGGGCGATACAAGGCGCTGCTGATGACAGCCGCGAGACTAGAAAGCTCTCAGAATATCAGCAGTGAACTCCTCTCCGATCGGCGTGCAGGGACAAAAATAAATAAATAGCCTAAATTAAACGCACTTCGGCAAACCTGACCTTATCTGATGGGCTACTGTACAATATTTCCATTGTAGCCTAATAGAAAACGCATTTTGGCACATAATTTCAACATGCTGCTATTGTATGGGGCGCCAACAATGTTACGTGACAGTTCTCCATTACGGACGCGAACACTCAGAAAGCGGCACTAAAAGACTTTAAAACTTTCACAGAGGCCTCAAAAAAGCACAAAGCCTTTCTTTAAAGCGAATTTCGTTTTGTATTAATTGTATCTTCATTTTAATCCATGTTTCATTAACCAATTTCCTGGATTTAATAAATAGGTTAAAAAGTAAATAGTCTGTCTTGATTGTTATATTATATGTAATATTAGGCTTTGTATACCGACATGGATCAATTATTAGTATTAGATTTCATCTGTCTTTTGTAGGCATAGCTGATGGCACACCAACGAAAAACCCTATAGTGACTTCGGCGTTTCTTTAATATCGAGGCTCTATAGTTTATTATATGATTGTTAGGCCTGTTGATGGTATAAAATGAATTGCACTGTGCCTGAAAAAGACGCGCTCTCCGCTCTCTTCCCGTGCATTCAAAATTAACGGGAGTCTTCAGAACAGGCTCGTCCAGCGTCAACAGCACCAAATTTACCTCCAATGTCAATTAACGTCTGGGCCACTTGGTGGAATCCTTTACCAGAAACAATATCGAACGGGCGCATATCAAGAGAGCACACAACTTATTCCAGGCAACACTTTTCTGACCTTCTATTTCCTTTGTTTTTGATTCTCCTTTTTTGAGTTTGTCACGTACCTCCTTCGCTGGCGTTGCCATCTCTGATAACAACAAGCAGTCTCTGCGTAGACTCGAGCTGATGAAAATTTGACTATTTCAAAGTGTGCTCGATTTATTTTTATTTTTTTGGATGTAGGTATAGTCAGATAACAATATTTAACAATGTATATTTCTCATTTGATTGGTTCAACCGCCCGCCACCCGCCCGGATTTAATTAAAAAAAAAATTTTCGTACCGTCATCCGCCCGATCCGTGGTTTATCCGCGGAGTCCGCGGCTGTAACCGCTAACTGCGCATCTCTAGTCTCTATCTCTAATTATGCCTGTTCCTGTGGTGTATGTTACCACGGTAACATCTAGTCAAATCAAGTCTCCTTCATTTATATAGCCCTTTTTACAATAAAGATGGTTTCAAATCAGCTTTACGGTGATAATAGGAAGATAATACAACAAAGTTTGTTTTGGCTTTACTGCAGATATAGAAGAAAGTTATTGTCCAGCTTAAGTTTGATTTATTTTATTTATTTCTGTTGTAAAAATCATTAGTTATTAGCTATATTAGCGACCCCGTTCTCTTTCATAGGTTCACTCAACGCTGCGGAAAGCGCAGTGGGGATATTCTCTGAATGTGCCGATTGTCTGAAGCCTTATAGAATCACGCCAATTCATTGGCTGATGGCGTCCGCGCGATATGGCTCCGCCCCGACGCTCTTACGTCGCATCATTACATATTCGCGCGCGCGCCATCTGCTCCTCAGATTTCTCTACCTTCAGAACGAAGCGGTCACGTTGCCCTTCGCTCGTGATTTTTCTGAGCTACATCTAAGAATTATTCTCGGCGCTTCTGCGACTGTTCAAGCGGAACTCTGTTTCTCCTTACGGTGAAGTTGCCATGGATTACAGACTCTGTACTCCGCCATGTGCTTGTTACATCGCTAACGACGACCCACACAGTAAGTGCGTTAAATGTTTGGGTTTTTCACATGCACATGAGGCAGTTATAGGATCGTCTAAATGCAAATTCTGTGAAAATTTGTTGCTCAAAACCCTCAAATCGCGGCTCGCGGTCTTTGAGAGGGAATCATTCGTCTCCCCCTGTCGCGCTCCTGAGGCCTCTCGAGGATCCGCGACATGGGGTTCGGATGTAAAGCTTGAGGATGTGGAGTTCGAGCAGACGAGCCCTGCTCTTCCTCTCCCTCCCTCCCCTCGGCACGCGCGAGGCATGCCAGTCGAATTTTCACACAATTGTTTGCGCCCCAGCCCGGGAGCACGCGACGCGGTTTCTTTCGGGCTGGAGGATATACTTTTTACCGAGGCTTCCGACTCGATTTTGGGCCTACTCTCGCCGACGAGGTTATCCCGCCGAGCGGCCAGGAAGCGCGGCCTACTGCGGCCTACGCTGAGCTCGTTGACGTGCTTTCGCGCGCTACGGAGAAGCTCACTATTGATTGGCCCGACGAGCCACGTGAGTCTCAGTCGTCGAAACTCGACGAAAGGCTTCTCAGTGGCCCTAATTCTAGGCCTCAACGGAGGAAGCTGCCATTTTTCAATGATCTACATCATGAGATCTCCAGATCCTGGAAGCAGCCTTTCTCTTCACGCCTCACTAATGCGGCTGCTGCTGATTTCACCAACCTGGTAGGCTCTGTGGAACAGGGTTATTCCGCCATTCCGGCGATTGAGGAAACTTTAGCCGACCATCTTGCTCCAGCATGTAGGACTACTTCCTCTCTCATTGGGAAATCCTACATGGCGGCTGGGCAGGCAGGCATGACCCTGCACACTATGGCCATTCTTCAGGCCTACCAGGCGGACGTCCTGAAGGAAATGGACGAGGGCGACGGCGTGACTCCTGAAGCGGTCAAGGAGCTTCGTAAGGCTACGGATTTAGCCTTTAGAGCCACCAAGCATACCGCACGCGCTATAGGTCGTTATATGGCTGGTTCTGTTGTGGTGGAGCACCACTTGTGGCTTAATCTCACGGAGATCCGTGACAAAGAGAAGGTTTTCCTCTTGGACGCCCCCATTTCTCAAACGGGGTTGTTTGGTGAGGCGGTCAACACAGTGGTTGAGAAATTCCGCTCCTCCAAATCCCAATCGGCCGCGTTCAGACAGTTCATGCCCCCCCCGGTGCGACCCAGAGAACGTCCCTCTCATAGACCGGAGTTCTCTTCCAGAAGAAGCGAACCAGGGCATCCCCCACCCACCACAGTTTGGGGAGCCCGCGGTCGCCCGTTTCCCCGTCAACGGCCTCACAAGCGCCTCCAGTTGAAGCGGTCCGACAAACCGACTGCTCCGGCGGCCCAGAGCCGTTCCTGACCTTCCGGTCAGAAAAAGGAGAGCTCCTCTGCTTCCTCAAGGTTGGGTCAGACCGCACAAGCGTTTCTGCCCACCTCCCAGCTCTCCTTTCCTTGCCCTGTCACTTTCACCACTCAGAGTGTCTCGAAGTGCAGGTCATATTTCACCTTCTCTACTCAGTCCGGTGCGGGAGGAAGGAGACGCTTTCTGCTTTCTCCCCTCACCCCCCACACTCTCTATAACTGCCGGCCGCATCCTCAGAGGCACTTTCCGTTTTCCTCCGGAGCAGGCGGATCTGGTCACCATGACCCCAGCATCGATGCCTCCCATCACGTGCCAGGACGCCGATGGCCCTCCTGCACAGCCAACCTCTTTACTCCAGGAGCGTCAGCACGGCACCCTCACTCAGGTATGTCGTCTGCATTACAACATCCCTCCTCCTCTATCACATTTCCTTCCAGAGTGGGAGCGCTTACCAGGGGTATCGTCTTGGGTTCTTCGCACAATTCGGTTCGGCTACACTCTTCAGTTTTGCCGCAATCCCCCGTTTCAACGGTGTTTCCTACTGTAGTAGACAGCGCCACTCAGGCTTCTGTATTTCATCAGGAAATCTCTTCCCTCCTTCTCAAAGGAGCAATAGAGGAGATTACTCCAGGGGAAACCGAGCGGGGCTTTTACAGCCGTTACTTCCTGGTCCCGAAGAAGGGCGGCGGTTTGCGTCCCATACTGGACCTCCGCCGACTGAACTTCGCCCTTTACAAAGGGAAATTCAAGATGTTGACGCTGAAAGCTATCATATCTCAGATTCGGCCTGGGGATTGGTTCGTGACGATAGACCTAAAGGATGCTTATTTTCACATCCAGGTTGTACAGCGACACAGGCAGTTCCTCAGGTTCACCGTTGGAGAAAGGGCATTCCAGTACAGGGTCCTTCCCTTCGGCCTATCTCTGGCCCCGAGGACATTCACAAAGTGCATGGATGCAGCTCTGGCCCCATTGCGGCTCCAGGGCATCCGTGTTCTAAATTACCTGGACGATTGGCTTATTTTAGCCCAGTCCAGGAAGCTAGTGGCCCACCACAGAGACATCGTTCTGAGTCATATCCAGTCTCTCGGTTTGAGGTTGAACTCGGAGAAGAGTGTTCTTGCTCTGGCTCAAAGCACTGTTTTCTTGGTGGTGAACATGGATTCCGTTCTCATGCAGGCCCGCTTGGCCCCTGCACGGATTTCCAGCTTGATGACATGCTTGGCTCGTTTTTTGATAGGCCATCATGTGTCTGTGCTGCGTTTGACACTATCGATCATAAAATACTCTTGGATCGACTACAAAACTACACTGGTGTTCAGGGACAGGCATTAAGCTGGTTCAGATCGTACTTATCGGACCGTTACCATTTTGTTTGTTTAAATGGGGAAAAATCGAAGATAACGTCAGTAGACTATGGAGTGCCGCAAGGATCGGTGTTAGGCCCTCTGCTATTCTCAATATATATGCTGCCACTTGGTAATATTATAAGAAAACATGGAATTAATTTCCACTGTTATGCTGATGACACTCAATTATATATTTCATCACGGCCAGATGAAAACACTAACTCATCAAAATTGACAGAGTGTCTTAAAGATATAAAATGCTGGATGACGCGTAATTTCCTGCTACTAAATCCAGATAAAACGGAGGTATTACTTGTTGGTCCAAAAAACTACCCACAAAACCACTTACAATACAACTTTAATATAGAAGGATGTCCTGTTACTTTATCCTCTACGGTAAAAGACCTGGGAGTTATACTAGACCGCAACTTGTCTTTCGAAAATCATATTTCATATTTTTACAAGAACAGCCTTTTTCCACCTTCAACATCTGTTTCTAATGCAGAAAAGTTAGTTCATGCATTCATGACCTCGAGACTAGATTACTGTAATGCTTTATTAGCTGGTTGTCCTGCATCCTCAATAAACAAGCTACAGTTAGTGCAAAATGCAGCCACTAGAGTTCTTACTAGGTCAAGAAAATATGATCATATAACACCAATTTTATCATCTCTACACTGGTTACCTATCAAGTTCCGTATCAATTACAAAGTACTATTACTGACCTATAAAGCCCTAAATGGTTTAGCTCCTGTGTATTTAATGGACTTTCTATCGCCCTACAATCCATCGCGTTCTTTAAGATCCCTAAATTCGAGGCTTCTGGTCATTCCTAGGATATCTAAGTCCACTAAAGGAGGGAGGGCGTTCTCACACTTAGCTCCTAAACTCTGGAATAGCCTTCCTGATATTGTTCGAGGCTCGCTGTCCCAGTTTAAAACTAGATTAAAGACGCATCTCTTTAGCCAAGCATTTACATAATGCTTACCTTTTATACCACTGCTGAATCAGATCAAATGCATTTAATACTATAAAACTTGAAGAGACTGTAGGTTATTTGTATAGGTTGCATAGTATTTACAGTCATTACGTTCCTGTGTATATTGCGTGAATGACGGATGGTTGGGCAGATATTGTGTTTTGTGGTAGGTGGTATGCCATACGGAACCGTTGTCCACTGAAACTGCATATTAACGCACCAGTGGGGCTCGACAGCCTTAGTCAACGGGTTGGCGCGTATGGTTGGGTTGCGGAGAGATTGTGAGATTGTGGTTAGGTCTCAGCAGCAGGAGGGATGTAGAGGTCAGTAAGCAAGGCTGAGTTGAGTGGGGGACGGAGGGGGGTGATTTTGGGACGCAAGAGTCACTGTCTTCATGTTTTATCATTTACGCCTGTGTTATGGAAATCATCATTATGAACATCAGCTACGCTAATTATTTTCCCTTTTCGCTTTTCTGCTGTTATCTCGGGACGCGAGTCCCGAGAAAAATCCCGAGTCCTGAGAAAATTTGTAAGGTTCTATAGCTTGGATCTTGACATGACCCCGGGTTCCCAGGTTCTTTCTGTTTGAACTCATTTCGGTCGTTGTCTCTTTTATCTACCAGTTATAAAAGCGCTCTAGCTTGGCGAGTTTGGCAGTCCGTTCCCACTGCGCTTTCCGCAGCGTTGAGTGAACCTATGAAAGAGAACGTCTCTGGTTACTTGCGTAACCTATGTTCTCTGAATAGGGAACGAGACGCTGCGTTAGCGGCCAAGCTCCTCGCGCTGCTGACAGTTTCTTTTCGGCAGAGAAATCTGAGGAGCAGATGGCGCGCGCACGAATATGTAATGATGCGACGTAAGAGCGTCGGGGCGGAGCCATATCGCGCGGACGACATCAGCAAATGAATTGGCGTGATTCTATAAGGCTTCAGACAATCGGCACATTCAGAGAATATCCCCACTGCGCTTTCCGCAGCGTCTCGTTCCCTATTCAGAGAACATAGGTTACGCAAGTAACCAGAGACGTTTTAAACTGAAAACAAAATGCATTCGTTCATTTACATGACAACTGTATTATGGTGGCCTGAGAACGCAGAGATGATAACGTTATTGTTTTCAATGTTTGTGTAAACTACAAAAACGTGAATCTGTGAAAATGGTGAGGCATGCACATGCGTATTATGCGTTTAGTCTATAGGCATGCGTGTTTGAATGCGTATGTGTGCAGGCGCATGGTCTTTCTTGGCATGCATAATACAGCGCTTTTGGTCATTTCGGTAGATCCATATGAACTTGAATTATTTTAAAGTTTTCATCAGTACAGAGAAAATAAAATTTGTCGATAAAAAACCTTTTGTGATGTCAATGAGGCCTTTGTAGGGGATAATGTCACGGATGCCAATCCTGAAAATCCGTCCATTCGCCACCAGAGGTCTCCCTTTGCCTGAATATTAGTATCGGACTACATTTCCCAGTAACCCACATACCTGGACTGATTACACACACAGCTGACAGCTGACACTCACAGACCATTAAGCCCTGAGCACGCCAAGCTCAGCACAAAGTCTTGCTTTGCCACTGCTGACATTTCTGAGTGTTTTCCACTGTACTTAGGGATGGGCAAATTAAGCCTCATGAAAGCACTGAGGCTTTCCCGATTGTTCCGAATAGAAGATTAATGTACACATATATGAATTGCATATGGCAAATATTTTATTTTCCTGAAATAATTTGTGTTCTTCATATTAATTGTATGATTGAGTATTTAGAATAAAATTGAATAAGTCTGAATGAAAACTTACTCGTAAAGTAAGATCTAGGGGTTCGAACATTCCGACGCGCAAAATGAATCGCACACGCAATAGGACAGAAAGTGACGACAGAACCTTTCAGAATCGATAAGACATCGCTTTATTTACTGCTACAAACTGATAACGGTCAGATAAGTGTGATTTAACCAATCTAATGCAATTCTACTAATGCCAACATCATTTTCGAGTCTATTCAAAAGAATGTTGTGGACAATAGTATCCTAATGACAAAGATGAATTAATGATATTAAGAAGAGGATCTATGACATCTGGAAGCATCTCTTTTAGTAGTTTAGTTGGTATAGGGTCTAATATACATGTTGTTGATTTAGATGATTTAACGAGTTTAGACAATTCTTCCTCTCCTATAGTAATGAATGAATTAAATTTTTTCCTCAGGGAGACTACAATGCACTGCCTGGTGCGATACTGTAGTAGACGGTTGCATAGTTATAATTTTCTCCCTGATATTATCAATCTTGTAAGTGAAGAACTTCATAAAGTCATTACTGCTGGGCTGCTCGGACACTTCTGGGGTTGAAGATTTCTTTTTCATTAGTTTAGCAACTGTTTCAAATAAATACCTAGGGTTTTGTTTATTTTCTTCTAATATTATTTAATATATTATTTTCAAGGGTTGAAAAATAAGCAGATCTAGCAGCTTTTAAGGCCTCTCTGTAAGCAATCGAGCTCTCCTTCCATGAAATGCAAAATACCTCTAGTTTAGTTTTCTTCCAGTTGCGCTCCATTTTTCTGGCTGCCACGGTGTTGGACTATTTTCTTTAATCTTCTTTAAGTGCAACGGAGCAACTGCGTCTAAAGTGCTGGAAAAGAGAGAGTTAAAAGAGAGTTAAAAGTTTCTGTTGCAATATCAAGTTCTTCTAAGCCATCCGGGATGCTGAGATGATGAAACTGATCAGGAAGATTATTAATAAAGCAATCTTTAGTGGCAGAAGTGATAGGTCTAACATATTTATAACAGGGAGTCGGCTTTGCAGCCTTTGCTAAATGTATTTTACATGAGACTAGATAATGATCTGAGATGTCCTCGCTCTGCTGCAGAATTTCAAAAGCATTAACATTGATTCCATGTGATAGTATTAGATCTAGAGTATTGTTACGACAATGAGTAGGTCCCGACACGTGTTGTCTAACTCTTAAAGAGTTTTTGGTGGGCACCATACAGACAACATCTCCTAGAGAATCAATAAATCAGATCTTTTTTGACCTGTTCTCATTTATGTTTTGTAGAAGAAAAGTGAAATTTGGAGTTATTGTGTCATATCCAAGAAATAAATGTAAGTTGCAAATGCTTTTGTTTCTGCAGATGTTGCTCGCAGGAGAGATTGCAGCAAAGAGAGACCACCTGAATGTAAGTGTTGATGAACACTGATTAACCTTGATCAAGAACATGTGATTATTATGGGCCATTTTTGTCCCAAACCATGCTGTTGTATGGTTACAAATTTATTAAAATGTTTAATTTAGGTTCCAATACAGTATGTTAACTGAGAAAGTTCTGCACACTGTTTTCCATTTTGAGGCAATCAAGGTGTCGGCCATTAACCTCTTGTCACTTCTCAAAGGTCAGCTGGGCCTTTTGTTGATCTTGAGTTACACTATTATGCTGATGAAATCAGGTAACCAGCTGAATCAACATGCTTTGTTTCAGAGTGTCTCCACCTCTATGTAACCCCTCCCCCTTGAAAGGTATATGAACACAAGGTATTTTGGCTTAGGTCAGACTTGGCTAAGATTTTTGGACGAAGCAGACTTGGGAATACTACAGCAATGCAACAGCAATAAAGAACCCCGCTTAAAAAGATACACCCGAGTCTCCTGGTCTTCGCTTCTGAGTTTCCTACACTTTAGAAGAAAAAAGTTCACAACACTGTCAAATTGAAAGCAGCTTTTGCGGATGTGTTTCAATTTCTATTTAAAAAATCCAAAATGTAAATATTCAAAACTAAAACATGCCAATTGTTCATAAACAAGGTCAAAGGTCAAGCTTCAGTATTCCACAGGAAATGTAGATTATTAGACTGTTCAATCACAGAACTACTACAATTCTCTGGAGCAGTGAAGCTGTGTCACGTACTGTATATCAGATGACAAGGAAGCCACGACAAGAAGAAATTATCACAACTGGCTTTAATAGAATAATTTGTGAACCTACAAAAAAAAGTCTTGGAAACACTTTACAGTATTGGGAAGTATTGGAATTACTTTACAATAAGGTTTTCTTTTGTTAACATTAGTTATTGTACTGTTTTAACTAACATGAACTAACCATGAGCAACACATATGTTTCTGTATTTGTTCATCTTTGTTAATTTAAGTTAATAAAAATACTTTATTTATAATAGCACTATAAATAACAACATGGGTTATGTGGTTCATAGCTTTAGGCAAGGCAAGTTAATTTATTTTGCACATTTCATACACAAACAGAAAAGGATAACAGCGTATGAAAATAATTAACAGCATATGCATAATACATCATAAGAAATAAAAAATATCAATCATATTTAAATAAAGGCTAAAATATTGCCTTAATCACTAAGTTTTGGGTACCACTATCTGGAGTGGAAGAAATGGAGAGTCAGGTTCATGATTTTTCACTCGACATGCCGCTTCTGGTGTCTCCACTCTCGTGGGGGTGTTTGCACACCGATTCACTGCCTGCCCAATATGGCGTCAGTGCTACCAATTAGAGTGACACTTTGTTGTCCATCAGAGCGGATCTACACGTGTCTTCCTCACACGTAGGGAATGACTACTCCTTTGTTGGGTAATTGTGTTTAAACATTGCCCTTGAAGTCAAATCTTCTTGGTCCCACCATGGATGTCTAAAGCCCCAAAGGCTTAAAAACAATTATACACCTGTTGCTACACAGATGTATATTTACACAGACAAGCAGGACTGGTATCTCTTTACTCACTTCTGAGTGTAAATATACCATTGATCATTCCATCCTTCTGAACTGCCTAACTCAGTTTGTTGGTTTTTAAATGTTCCCTTTCGAACGGTCACTTTGTATTGCGTAGCTATACGCAGTGGGGGAAACTCCTTTTCCTCGATTTACTGAAGCCTATATGTAAAACGCATTTGCAGCTGCACAGCTAGCACACTGCTCGTCTGACACGCTCATAGGCTGTGCTGCAGCAACTGCACATCCAATGGCGCGGGCGACTCTGACGCGCGACCAGTGAGCTAGCCCAACGTCAGACCCCCCCGAGGGGGCGTGGCCCAGCCTATATAGACCCCCGAATTCGCCATTATAGCAGGTTTATACTCCCTCAGCGACAGTACACATGTCCCTGAGCTTCTACTGATTATTCGCCGTCGAACAAGCCTTTCAGCCTGAGCGTGCTTCTCTTCAGCAGACTTCGCCTGCACGTCGATTGTCTCCTGACGCCGTCTCAACTGTGGCTATCCGGCGACAGCCTATATCCTTTTAAGCAAGCATTGTGTTATTTTCAGATGCCTCGTTCATCCTGCGCCACGTGCGGAGGCCGTCTGCACGAGGCAGACCAACACTCGAGCTGCATTTCCTGCCTGGGGATCGACCACGCGGAAAATGCACTCTCTGCCGGCGGATGTGCGGCCTGCGAAAGCATGCCTATCTCCGTGCTGCGCAATCGGCTAGCTCTCTCCCGAGACGGCGATGCCGCTTCAACCACGCTTTCTGTTCCAAGGAAGAAGCGTCGCAGCCAATGGCAACCGGAGGGTATGGAAGCTAGTGAATGCACGCCGGCCGCGTCCCCGCGTTCTTCACTTTCTCCTACTCACACGCCATCACCGGTCCTGTTCGTAGGAGACCAGCGCCCCCCCTCTTACGTGGCAGGCCTCGTCTCCTTCGGCGGGTCTCTCGAACTCGACGACAGTCTGTCCATCGCCGCTTCTGAGGATGAGTGGCCGGGCTCTCTCGACCCCGTCACCGCTTCTCAGTCTGTGGCCAGTGGTTCAGCGACCAGGACAAACTCCGACGCCAAAATGCTTCGGATCCTGACGAAGGCCGTCGCGGACTTCGAGCTAGAGTGGGCCACGCCCGAGGAGCCGCCTCGTAGTCGGCTGGATGGATGGTTCCTGTCGGGGCGCCAGCAGGCCCCTCGTCACAAACCAGCGCAATTTTTCCCCGAAGTCCACGAGGAGCTTACCAAGGCCTGGCGCGCTCCTTACTCAGCACGTGTGGGATCTGCAGTTTCCGCGACGCTCTCCTCCGTGGATGGCGCAGCGGAAAAGGGTTATGAGTCTTTGCCGCCCCTCGAAGAGGCCGTGGCCGCTCATCTTTGCCCGAGTACTGCAGCTAGCTGGCGAGCTAGAGCCGCGCATCCCAACAAACCTTGCCGAAACACTTCAGCCCTCGCTGGACGCGCGTATTCCGCCTCCGGTCAGGCTGCTTTGGCCCTGCACATGATGGCCGTGTTGCAGGTCTACCAGGCCAAACTCCTCCAGTCCATGGACGAGGCTGGCCCGGACCCGGAGGCCTTTCGAGACCTGAGAAGTGCTACAGACCTAGCGCTGCGTGCTACTAAGGCTACAGAACAGGCCATCGGAAGGAACATGGCGAGTTTGGTCGTGCTTGAGCGCCATCTTTGGCTCAACCTCACCGAGATCAAAGAAGCCGACAGGACTAGATTCCTCGACACCCCGGTTTCCAGCTCCGGTCTCTTCGGCCCGGCGGTGAAAGGATTCTCGGAGAGGTACACAGAGGCACAGAAAGCGTCCCAGGCTATGCGACACTTCTTGCCGAAACGCTCGAGCTCCTCGACCAGCAAGCCCAAACCACCGCCTTCGCCTCATCCAGCCGAACCGGTGAAGCAGGCCTCTCAGCCCCGCCCTACGGCCGCTGATAGCCACCGCCAGTCAAGGCCCGCAAAGCGCTACCCGCTCCCCCGGCGTCAAGGCCCGCGAGCCAGCGTCGTGATTGACCAGGTACCACCGAAGTCGTCCTAGCAACAAGCAGGAAGAGAGAGGGCTGGGGATTTTATTATTGTAAAAAGGCCCGCAGCAGTGAGCGCGTCTTAGCAAACAAACGCCGTTTTCACGGCGACCCAAATAAAGCACAAAAAGAGCATGTTTCACAATCACAACACACGGGTTCACGGTCCCCCTTCTCTAGGTGGCCCCCTCCCTGTTGTAACACTGACTTTCCCCCGGGCAAAAGCCTGTATAGTCAGTCAAACACTCAGTATGTGCACAAATCACATAATAAGGGTATCAGGTCCCCCTATGTTAGGCGGCCCGTCCCATTCAGTGTGTCAAGCCCTAGCCACACGGGCCATGGCCTGGCAAGCTATCCCCGGTGTGTCGAGTTGAGTCATAAACACTATAAAGCGAGGCTACTCGCTCCAATTCGCTCGCAGACCCCCCAAATTCCAGGCGGTTATCGAGACGTCGGTGAGAAGCAGCGTGGGTCACGTGCTTCGCACCGAAGTTCAGAATTTATTAGCAAAAGGAGCGATAGAATCAGTCCCTCCCGCGCTAATGTATTCGGGGTTCTACGGCCGCTATTTACTAGTCCCAAAGAAAGACGGCGGACTCAGACCCATACTAGATCTGAGACATTTGAACAAGGCTCTCATGAGACGGCCTTTCAAAATGTTAACACTCAAACAAATTCTCGCGCAAGTTCGCCCGGGCGATTGGTTTGTTACAATGGATCTGAAAGATGCATATTTTCATATTCAGATCGACCCTCGTTACAGGCCATTCTTGAGATTCGCCTTCGAGGGGAGGGCATATCAATACACCGTCCTGCCGTTCGGTCTGTCCCTGGCACCCCGCACATTCACGAAATGTATGGATGCAGCGCTCTCCCCACTGAAAAGTCAGGGAGTGCGCGTGCTGAATTATCTCGACGACCGGCTGGTTCTGGCGCAGTCTAGAGACGAACTGGTAGTTCACAGGGATTTGATTCTCGGCCATCTAAAATGCCTGGGGCTCACAATCAATGTTACCAAGAGCAAACTGACCCCCAGCCAGACTGTAGTCTTTCTGGGCACGGTTTTAGACTCGGTGACAATGAAAGCGCGGCTCACTCAAGAGCGCGCACTCTCTGTACAGACACTGGCAGCTGCGTTCAGGGCGCGCGAGCGCACGCCTCTGAGGAAATTTCAGAAACTACTTGGTCTAATGGCAGCTGCATCATCAGTACTCCGCTTGGGATTACTGCTCATGCGCCCGCTACAGCACTGGCTGAAATGCCGTGTGCCAACCCATGCATGGCAGTCAGGCAGCCTGCGCATTATGGTGAATCACGGGTGTTTAAGAACACTGATTCCCTGGCGGGCTCAGGACTGGTACCACAATGGGGTGACCATGGGGGTAGTTTCCAGAAGGAAGGTGGTTTTTACAGACGCGTCCAACCTGGGTTGGGGAGCGCTGCACGAGGGCAAGCCTGCCTCGGGCCTCTGGTCGAGCACGGAGCAGAGCTTACATATCAACTGTCTGGAAATGAAAGCAGTTGGTTTGGCCCTGGAAGCTTTTCTGTCAAACCTCAGGGGTCACCACGTCCTGGTCCGTACAGCATGTCTGTGGTGGCCTACATAAATCGTCAGGGCGGCATCAGGTCAGGCAACCTGTATGCTATGGCGAGGGACCTCCTCATGTGGGCACAGGCCAATCTGAGCTCTCTGAGAGCAGCGCATATCCCAGGCGTCCAAAATGTGGGCGCGGATATGCTCTCACGGGGCAACACTCCCCTAGGCGAGTGGTCCCTGAACCCTCGGACGGTCAGTCTAATATGGGAGATGTTCGGCGAGGCCGAAGTCGACCTTTTCGCCTCGAGAGCCAACACCCACTGCAGGGTGTTCTTCTCGAAAAATAGGGACGCGCTGGCTCATCTCTGGCCCAGCCACCCCCTTTATGCTTTTCCCCTGATCCCACAAGTCATCGATCGGGTCAGGGAGAGCGGATGCCCAGTCCTTCTGGTGGCTCCTCTCTGGAAATCCAGACCATGGTTTCCGGAACTGGTTCAGTTGTCAGACACGATCCCCTGGCCTGTTCCGATGAGGAAGGATCTCCTCACACAGGCCAACGGAACGATATGGCATCCCCGACCCGATTTATGGGCCCTCCATGTGTGGCCCCTAAACGGGTACCCGGGGACCTTCCTGACAGGGTCTTAAGCACTATCTCTGAAGCAAGGGCTCCGTCTACTCGGCGCCTTTATGCTTTAAAGTGGTCGGGTTTTTCCAGCTGGTGCTCGAGAAATCGTATTGACCCAGAGTCATGTGAGGTTTCTGTGGTGCTCTCCTTCCTGCAGGAGCTACTGGACGCGGGCCGCACCCTGTCCACGCTCAAAGTGTACGCGGCAGCCATCACAGCGCATCATGCTTTGGTGGCTGGCCAATCACTAGGAAGGAATGACCTGGTGGTAAAGTTTCTGAAAGGTGCTAGGAGGATTAACCCTTCCAGGCCCCCTTTGGTGCCGCCTTGGGACCTCTCCACGGTCCTTAGGGCCCTGAAGGGACCACCTTTTGAGCAGCTGCAGTCGGTTGATCTAAAACCACTTTCGCTAAAGACTGCTCTCCTGTTGGCATTGGCATCTATCAAGCGAGTGGGAGATCTGCAGGCCCTCTCTGTGAGTCCTGCATGTTTGGAGTTTGGAACGGATGACTCCAGAGTCATTCTCAAACCCAGGCATGGTTACGTACCCAAGGTGCTCTCAACGCCGTTTAGAGCACAAGTTGTTACGCTGTTAGCCCTTCCCCCTTCTGCCAAGGATGGGGAGGTTAATCTTCTCTGCCCTGTCAGGGCGTTGAGAATCTATCTGGAGCGTTCTGCGTCTTTTAGACAGTCAGAACAGCTGTTTGTCTGCTTTGGTGGCCGATCTAAGGTTGATCCAGTCACTAAGCAAAGACTGTCTAGATGGATAGTGGATGCCATTTCTTTGGCCTACACCTCAGTGGGTCAGGTTTGCCCCATAGGTGTCAAGGCCCATTCGACCAGAGGCATGGCCTCGTCGTGGGCTTGGTCATCTGGTTTTCCCATTCATATTTGCGTTTTGCATGCCGTCCCCACTGCGTATAGCTACGCAATACGAAGTGACCGTTCGAAAGGGAACTACTCGGTTACTATCGTAACCTCAGTTCCCTGAGAGAGGGAACGAGTATTGCGTAGCCGGCCGCACTATAGTAACTGGTGAAGTTGTCGCTTCAGTCGTATAAACCTGCTATAATGGCGAATTCGGGGGTCTATATAGGCTGGGCCACGCCCCCTCGGCGGGCTCTGACGTTGGGCTAGCTCATTGGTCGCAGAGTCGCCCGCGCCATTGGATGTGCAGTTGCTGCAGCACAGCCTATGAGGGCGTCTGACGCTCAGTGTGCTAGCTGTGCAGCTGCAAATGCGTTTTACATATAGGCTTCAGTAAATCGAGGAAAAGGAGTTTCCCCCACTGCGTATAGCTACGCAATACTCGTTCCCTCTCTCAGGGAACTGAGGTTACGATAGTAACCGAGTAGGTTTTCCTCTTACTTGGAGCAAAAATCTTTTACAGTTAAGCTTGGGAATTATTGTTCCTCTCCTGCATCTATTGACTGTTGGGTCCCTCAAGGATCCATTTTGGGTCCAGTCTTGTTTTCACTGTATATGCTCCCCTTGGGAACGATTTAAAAAAAAATTGGTATCATTTAACATCTCTATGCGGATGGCAATCATAGTTATACCTTTGAGGCCAAATAGTGATGACTCAGGGGCTACACTTCTTAAATGTCTGGAGGAAGTAAAAACGTGGATGGTCGATAATCTTGTCCAATTAAATGAACAGAAAACAGAAATTATCATCTTTGTTCGTACAGTTTGTAATAAGACTGTAAATGATAAATTAGAAGCTTGGGGCAGCTCCCTACAGGGTCAAGTAAAAAACTTGGGAGTCATTTACATTTATTCATTTAGCAGACACTTTTATCCAAAGCGACTTACAAATGAGAAGAATATAAGCAGTTAAACTAACAGTAGGACAACATTAGGCAAGTGCTATGACCCTTCTCAGTTTAATCTAACGCATTACATGTACTTTTTTTTATAAATAAAAAATAGAATAGAAGAGAAAGTGTTACTGGATCAAGTGCTGCCGAAAAAGATGCGTCTTCAGCAGTTTCTTGAAAGTGGCCACTGACTCAACAGCTCTGGTTGAGTTAGATCATTCCTCCAGCAGGGAACAGTCATGGTAAAGGTCCGAGAAAGAGATTCTGTGTCTCTTTGAGATGGAACCACAAGACGACGTTCGCTTGCAGAGGGCAAGTTTCTGGATGGCACATAAGTCTGAAGTATTTAGTTTAGGTAAAAGGGAGCAGTGCCAGTGGTTGTTCTGTAGGCAAACGTCAGTGACTTGAATTTAATGCGAGCGGCAACTGACAACCAGTGCAGTTTTGTGAGGAGAGGAGTGACGTGTGCTCTCTTCGGCTCATTAAAGACCACTCTGGCTGCAGCATCTGGATCAGTTGCAGAGGTTTGACAGAGCAAGCTGGAAGACCAGCCAGGAGAGCATTACAATAGTCCAGTCTGGAGAGAACAAGCGCTTGGACAAGGAGTTGTGTAGCTCTGTTAGGCAGGGCCTGATCTTCCTAATGTTGTCCTATCTTTGTGTCCGTACAACATTATGTATTTTTATGTGTAGTAAAGCTGTGGAACGGATTAAATTCAGTGCTCAAGCATGACCCAGTTCAAAAAGCGGTACAAAAATGTTTTTCACAAGGTACAGGGAGGAAGAAGGGCTTTGCCTAGGTGTTCTCACAGATTATTTGTTTATCAGATTTCTTACACTATTTATTCTGTATGGTGAATATATACATGTGTAAATATGTATGTTTTCTTAGCATTTTTTGGTGTGTGGGGATAAACAAATATATGTTGTAAATTTTAAGTAATGTATTAAGAGAGGATTAAGATATACTGTAATTATTAAATTCAGTTCACATTTATTTGTATAGCGCTTTTCACAATACATGTTTCAAAGCAGCTTTACAGAAAATGTGAAAATGAGTCCACATTACAGTTTAGAGTGATCTGTTATCAGAGGTTACAAAGGTATTAAATTAAACAATGTAATAATTTAAAGCAGAAACAATGAGCTCATTGAAGTAATGAATACTTGTTTGTTAACAAATTATTATTTATTTATGATAATTATGAAGGCAATCTGATGATTATTAATGAGTAGTGGAGAAGGGGTAGGATTAAATAAGCTTATGCATCTTCCTACTCGTTTTCAGACATGTATAAGTTAATATTGTTTTATTTGTTTTGTTTTGTTTTGTTTTGTTTTGTCTGTCTATTAGCTTTTATTGTATTATTTATACATGTTCAAAATAAAGTAATTAATTAATTCATAAACTGAGTGTATATATACATATATAGCAAAACAAAGGGAGTAACTAACTAGACACACCTGAACAGAAAACTAAATCAATGTATAACATGGTAACAAACCATAGATAGTAAAATAAATGGACACAGCGACCCCATAGATTTCAACGGAGAAAGTTGAAGCCCATAAAAGCACTCACTTCCTGATAGCCAAGCGTTCTGCGCAGGCTCAAACCGAGCTTGACGACGTAGATGTGACGTGAGCAACCGTTCTGACCTTCTAGTAGCTGTGCCGAGACAGATCTGAATTGAAATCTAAAACAAATCTGTTGTTGAAATATTTTGTCCCGTTGCTTTTATTAACTGTTGAAATATTTTGTCCCGTTGCTTTTATGAACTCTCTATCTATGGGCTTCTCCCTGGACTTTATGCCTCCATGTCCACCCGATTGCCTCATAGACAGTAAACGATTGCCTATGAGCTTCTCCTTCTGTCTATACGGTAATTTCTCTACTGTGCAACAGAGAGTCCCGTGGTTATGACGCAATCGTTAGCCTATTTTTACAAAAATGGCTTCTACGGGGCCATAACGTAAGATACAAAGTAATGGAGCGTTTCATCCATTGTCCTGTTTCTTAAGAAATAAAAAATGAACAAATGGAGTCTTTGGACGCCTCAGATGTAAAGTTATTCGCTGTCAAAGTGACGTCAAAATGAATGGGAGTCAATGGAATGCTAACAGCAGGTGATAGTCAGCTACAATGGCGGCTCCCAATTTCCTCAATTTCCGGCGGATGGATTACCCCCTTGTAACAAACAGGAGGGGAATGGAAGAGAACAGAACTATTTAACATACTAGAAGACTAACAATGAAATTCACACAAACACAAAAAACTCACATAGCAAGCTGAAAGTTTTGCTGTAATTTTATAATCTTACACATACACAGAAAAACCCACATCGTTTTTTTGGTCCCACTTTATATTAAGTGGCTTTAAGTATTATGTACTAACATCGAAAAATAAGTACAATGTACTCAAGCCCCGTTCACACTACAAGCGACTTTGTCGCTGCATGTCGCCAGTGGCTGGTGATGAGGTCGCTAGTGGGAGTTCCCACTACTGGTTGCCTTTATGAATGACATCCAATGATGTGGAGAAGGATCATACGCGCTCCGCTCCTATTGGTTGTCACTCCCGAAAGTCGCTCCTCATTTGCATAAAGTTAAACAGATCTCAACTTTGTCGCGTCGCCAGACACGCCCCATCCGGTCGCTGTCGCGCGTGTCGCCGGAAATCGCCAGCTCCCCATTGAAATGAATGGTATCGCGTCGCTTGGTCGCGTGTAGTGTGAACGGGGCTTTATTGTGTTCATGTTGTATTGCAAAACACTTATGCTGCTATTGAGGTGTGATACTGGTAAGGTTAGGGTCAGGTTAGGTTAGGGACAGGTGAGGTTAGGGTCAGGTTAGGGACAGGTGAGGTTAGGGACAGGTGAGGTTAGGGTCAGGTGAGGTTAGTGACAGATGAGGTTAGGTACAGGTAAGGTTAGGGACAGGTGAGATTAGGGACAGGTGAGGTTAGGGACAGGTGAGGTTAGGGACAGTGAGGTTAGGGACAGGTGAGGTTCGGGACAGGTGAGGTTAGGGTCAGGTTAGGTTAGGGACAGGTGAGGTAAGGGTCTGGTAAGGTTAGGGACAGGTTAGGTTAGGGACAGATGAGGTTAGGGTCAGGTTAGGTTAGGGACAGGTTAGGTTAGGGACAGGTGAGTTTAGTGGACAGGTGAGGTTAGTGTCAGGTTAGGTTAGGGACAGGTTAGGTTAGGGACAGGTGAGGTTAGTGGACAGGTGAGGTTAGTGTCAGGTGAGGTTAGGGACAGGTGAGGTTAGGTGAGTAAGGGAACCCAGGTGGTTGGTGGTAATTTTCCCATTCAAAGAAGTTGCCATTGTCAACACATGCACTTCGAAGTCCGCATGCTCGAAATGGACGACACGAGCTGCTTATTCTAATGGTGACGTGGACGTTTTCTAAAATCTCAGGTAAGAGGGCCAAATTGCTCACAGGCTCCGAGGCGGGCCACCAAGTGCTTATGGAGCCCCCAACTGACTATCTTCACCATAGTCCTCCTCAGTACCACGAAGTGCCTATTTTGACCCCTAACCACCTAAACTCTGGACGGTCCCCAGAGTTCTGTGTCCACGTCTGCTCGTTTGGCCGAAAAAGGCCCCCTTGACCTGGAACCGCCTGTGAAATTTGAATTGAATAAGTTGCACGTGGGCGGTCGGAAATACAGGGGTCAAAAGGTTGCAGCGACTCCAAATTTGGCATCATGGTAGTCCAGGGGCCCCCGGTTCTAGATCCTGGATCGCAGGGTTCTAGATCGGTTCCAAGTGTGTCTTTTTGCAGTGCAGATTTCTCCTCACTTTGGTTCTGTTCGACCACTTAAGAGAATATGTCTGTCTATGAGTGCAAGTGGCCTCCCATTTATTTCACCATGTGCTTCGTGATGGGTGGACAGAAAGTCCGATCGGCCCGAAACTGACATATGCGTCCCGTCACAGGCCCCCGTGGACGGTCCCCAGAGTTCCGTGTCCCTTCGACCTTTTTTCACGCTAATTGGCCACCAACAGCCTAGGTAGAATAGGTGGCAAGTGGGACATCTAAAAAACAGGGGCCAAAAGGTTGCAGCAACTCCAAATTTGACACGCTGCTAGTCCACGGGCCCCCGGTTCTAGATCCCGGATTTCGTGGTTCTAGATCGGTTCTAAGTATGTTTCAGCCAAACGGCTTGAAAGAAAGGCCCGATTGTCCCGAAACGGACACATGCGTCTCGTCATGGGCCCCTGGGGCGGTCCCCAGAGTTCCGTGCCCCTTTGACCTTTTTTCACGCTAATTGCCCACCAACAGCCTAGTAGAATAAGTTGCAAGTAGGACATCTTGGAGCCTTACTGTGCCCACCTGTAACTTATTCGACAGGGTCCTGTAAACTGTCGGTGGACATGTCATTTTAAGGCTTATTATGCATAATTATGACCTGTAAAGTACCTCAATATGTGTAATTGTCTTCCCTGTGCACTGTACTCTATGATTTAAGCAATAAAACATTTATAATTATGAATTTTGACCTATTAATGCATTTACCACGGACATTCATAGAGGTCCCATCAAATAAGTTACAGGTGGGCCCTTACTGTACCCACCTGTAACTTATTCAAATGCAAATTTTCAGCGGTTGAATTCCTGTAACCTTTTGGGATTTTCATCAAAGTAGATGAAGTCCAGTGAGTAACTTATTTGACAGGGTCGATATAAATTTGAAACTTTTGTATTTATGAATTATGACCTATGGCCTGCAGGGGTCACGTCAAATAAGTTACAGGTGGGATGCTGTTTTCGGTTAGGGGGACGAATAGGCTGTTCGTGGTCAGTGGGCGGGGCACCGGGCTGTCACTTAGATTGGCGGTGGACAAATAGGCCGTTCGTGGTCACACAGGCGGTCAGGGGGACAAATAGGCTGTTCGTGGTCAGTGGGCGGGGCACCGGGCTGTCACTTAGATTGGCGGTGGACAAATAGGCCGTTCGTGGTCACACAGGCGGTCAGGGGGAAAAATAGGCTGTTCGTGGTCAGTGGGCGGGCACCTGGCTGTCACTTAGATTGGCGGTGGACGCACAGGCCGTTCGTGGTCACACAGGTGGTAAGGGGGGCGTATAGGCTGTTCATGTCAGTCAGTGGGCGTGGTCAGCCGGCGGGCACAGGCGTTTCAGGGGGACGAATAGGCTGTTCGTGGTCAGTGGACAGGGCCCCGGGCTGTCACTTAGATTGGCGGTGGACGAATAGGCCGTTCATGGTCACACAGGCACTCAGGGGGACGAATAGGCCGTTCGTGGTCAGTGGGCAGGGCACCGGGCTGTCACTTAGATTGGCCGTTCGTGGTTACACAGGTGGTAAGGGGACGTATAGGCTGTTCGTGTCAGTGGGCGTGGTCAGGGGGCGGGCACAGGCGTTCAGGGGGACGAATAGGCTGTTCGTGGTCAGTGGGCGTGGTCGAGGGCGGTCGCGGCGGTGGTAAGGAGGATGTCTAGGCGTTTTGTAGACGCCCACCCGCAACCCTGGGCCCCGGGCGACGCCTCTGGCCTCCCTTCGGGCCCCGCACGGTCGTCAGGACCGCAAAAAATCATCTAGGGGGCGGCGCGCAGCGTCCACTAACCGCCTGCCACGTACGTCTGGCAAGGCACTTTGCGGACCCCTCGCCTTCCAGGGGTATCCTTAAGGGAGGTTTACACATTGTTTATTTAAATAAATGTATGACATTTCAAATTAATCTCTCTGGTGTCTGGATGAACTCACTCATTTTTGAACAGGCATGGGGTAAGTTGTGCCAAAGCTTATAAATTGTTTAGCCATGCCAAAGGAAAAGGACACAACACTTTCAGTTTGAATTGATATAAATAAATAAAAAATAACTCATCAAATAATGAAAGCAGTGAAAAGTGGCACAACTTACCCCAGATATCTGATCTTTTCACTCGAAAGAATAAAGAAGTTTATTTATATTTCAGCATGATTTGTTTAAAATGTTTTTTTTAATCTTTTGAAATTTCAGTTTCAAGAGAACACCCAGATGAGCGGAGGATTGTGCTGCTGGGAAGAACTGGAGTTGGGAAAAGCTCAGCAGGAAACACAATCTTAGGAAGAGACGCGTTTACTGCAAAAACATCTGTACAGCCAGTCACTAAAGAGTGTCAAAGCGAAGTAGCTGAAATTGACGGCCGTCACGTTACTGTGATCGACACTCCAGGACTGAGCGGTTCTGAACCCATGACTGATGAGGAGATCAGCCACTGCATCTCCATGATCCTGCCTGGACCGCATGCCTTCATCTTCGTGCTCAATGTAAGACAACGATTCACTCGAGAAGAAGCAACAGCAGCGAAGATCATCCAGGAGATGTTCGGTGACAAGTCTTTAATGTTCACCATGGTGCTCTTCACCGGAGGAGATTATCTGGATGACATGACTATTGAAGAGTATCTGGGAACTACACCTCCTCTGGTGGAGCTGACGGAAGCATGTGGAAACAGATTCCACGTGTTCAGTAACAAAGAGACTCGAGACCGAACACAAGTGTGTGATCTACTGAAGAAGATAGACAACATGGTGGAAGCAAACCACCATGTAGGGAGTTTCTACATGATGATCAGACAGATGGACAGAGAAGCACTAGAACAACAGATGGAGATCCTGATGGACAGAGTCAGAGAAAGAGAAGAAAAGATCAATAAACTAGAAGAAGAGAAAGAGATTATGGAGGAAGAACAACACAGTCATGACAAGGAGAGAAAAAGAGAAGAACTGATGGACAAACATGAAGAGATGACACAGGAGACATTTATAAAGGAAATTGAGTTACTGAAGCAAGAAAAAGAGACAGAAAAAGAAAAATTGCAGATCAAATATGACACAGAAATAGACAGACTGATGAACAGAATAGAGAATGAGAGGAAGAGGAGAGAAGAAGAGTTTAATGAGAAAGAAGAACAACATAAAAGAGAAATTAAAGAGAAAGAAGCCAGAGAGGAACAGATTTGTGAGGAGATGAGGAGAGAACGAGAGGAGTGGCAGAAACAGAGACTAGAGGAAAATATGAGAAGAGAAGTGGATGAGGAAAGAAGAGAGAAAGAAGAAAACATGATGAAGAGAGAAAGAGAAGAACGATACATAAGAGAAATGAAGGAACAGGAGGAGCAGATACAAGACGAGATGAGACGAGAGCCATTCAAACACCACATGGAGGAAGAGAGAACGAGAGAACGAGAGGAGTGGCAGAAACAGAGACTAGAGGAAAAGAGGAGGAGAGAAGAAGAGGAACAAAAACACAAGCAATACAAACTTTTCAATAGACAACAAACTCCAGTAACTAGACGCACAAAGAGTAAGTTGAGATTATAATATCTGACTGTATTTGCGATAATTCCACTGTAATCCAGCATTCATGAACGCTGTTACCGGAGTCTCAACACTCCAGCTTTCAGGAGTGTGTGTTTGAGGACCGTGTGTGTGACGGCAGCTTCTTCATGAAGACTAAAGTAGCCGCTTAAATATGTTCATTCATCTGAAGTCACGACCGCATTCTAGCGAACCGTAGCGGTCACCATTAAAGCGAGTGCATTCCCTGCATCTGATATTCTTTAGCTCAATCTTTTATAATCACTAAATCAGTTTGAGTGTCCGCTGAGGAATCTCCGTCCTCTGAACTGTGAGGGGGATTTTCCACGACAGCGCTAGAGTCGAGTCTTGTGTTAAAGTAAAACAACGTCCTCGTTTACAACCTGGTTTCAGTCCCTTTCAATAAACAAAGTCGAAATCACAATCACTAATTATTATAATTAATTAACCTTCTTTCAATACCAAATACGGCATGTTATTTATATAAAATATTACTTATTGATCAATAATAATGAAATAAATAATATTAGCCACAATAAAGTATGAGACGCTTGTATAAGAAGTAAACACAGAGTTCAAAAGCAGCACTATAGTTATAGGCTACAGGATTTCCCTTAAATAAAAATGTATAGTTATGAAACTTAACTTTGCCTTAAGTCAAATCGATTTGCTCTGGAACAAGCAAAAGATTAATAAGACCAAAGATTGGCCGTTTGATACACACAAAGCGAATTATACCTCGTGTTTAAACTCAGATTCCCGCAGGACTGGCTGAGATGGCGCTGTACGAGCGCTGAACACCCACTGGCGGTCTGGAGATCGCATCTCAACAGATTGTTTATGTTTATTTTTAAGTTGCATATTTGAGGTCTAAATAACTATGCTCGCTTAAAAACTCCTAAAACTACATTCCGTGACAAAACAACAGTCGTATTTGTAAAATGATGGTGTTTGCTCGTCCGCCATGACACTCGCTGAGAGAGTGCTGAAAGCGGAGGGATGCAAGCGGTGGATGCTAGTAGAATATCACATGACTAGGAGAGGCTCTCAGCCAATCAGAATCGAGAGCCAGAAAGAACTGGGCTGCGTTCAGTGCCGACAAAATGTTGCAGAACGTTTTTTAAACAGAAACGTTTAAATCTGTGGCAGCTGAGAAGGCTTTTTGTGTTCTTTGTGAAGAATTTTCGGAGCCTGATGAAGTCAGTATAAATATGTGTTTAATACTACAAAATATGCCCGATGTTACAGTTACTGCACTTGCCGCCCAGAACACAAGAGAACATCCCAATCGAGTGAAGGGATTTGTGGAATCTGAAATGGAAGCACATCTTACCTAATAAAGACTAAAACACATCTATTTAGCCTCACATACTGACTTTATTTGTAGTTCATACTGTTTTAATACCCTGTATTTTCTTTCTCGTTTTTAGGAAAAGCACTTTACATGCATTGTTTATTTCTATACCAAATTTCACACACTTGCAATGAAGCTAAAAATATAAACAACTACATCATTATGTTGATATCCTATATTTTTACAATAATACTTACGACAAACATGTCTTCTAATATCCTCAGTTGTTGCGTATCGAACACATTACTTCCATTGTGCGAGTTCACTTTAATACCGCGTGCTTTATATACATGTTGCTGCTGATTGGACTGCAGTTCTGACACGCCCACCAAACAAGAGAAAACGCATCTCAAACCCCGGTGCACACCGCCGCTAACATGACGTTCAACCCGGAAACTGTAGCAAAAGGTTGCGCACCGTTGTGATCTTGAACGTGCCCCTGGTGTATATATGTGAACAGAAAACAATGCATGACTCTGACTGGCATCTAAACAAAAATGTGTGATTCCACATGTATGGAATAAAATAATGACATGTTTTTGAAAGCTTGTTGAATTGAACTGCTTGAAAAAAATATGCTTTGCATTAACCGTGCTTGCTTTTAAATGCATTGTATTTCTAGGTATTTTCAGCTTGCGTTTTTATGGGCTGAAATTCAACATGATTGTGTATTTAAGCTTTGAATATTTCAATTCAAAACATTTCACACACATTTTAATTTCATTTCATTCAACATTTTCAATGTTGAATTTCAGCCCATGAAAATGCAAGCCCTAAGAATACACTGCATTAAAATGCAAGCAGGGTTAATGCCATGCATATTTATTCAAGTGGTGCAATTCAACAAGCTTTTTTGTTTCAAAAACATTTGTCATTATTTTACTTCCATATACTTGGTATTGATATAGATATAGGTTGAGAAACCCCATGTTTAAAACTGCATAAAAATCTTCCAGCAGGGTTTTCAGGTGCAGAAGGGGAAGCAGGAGATCTGGAGCCGTTGAGGATTGTGCTGATCGGGAGGACAGGAAGTGGCAAGAGTTCAACAGGAAACAGTATTCTGGGAAGAGACGAGTTTGAGAGTCAGCTGAGCATGAGCGCAGTGACGACCGACTGTCAGAAGGGAGTTTCTGAAGCTGATGGTCCATCAGTGGCTGTCATTGATACTCCAGGTCTCTTTGACAGGACATTGCCCAATGATCAAGTGATAGAAAACTTAATGAAATGTATGTCAATGTCAGCGCCTGGACCTCATGTGTTCGTCATCGTGTTGCGTTTGGGAATATTTAACAGAGAGGAGATGGACACTGTGGATCTGATCAAGAGGATCTTTGGTCCAGAAACTGCTCAGTTCAGCATGGTTCTGTTCACTGGAGGAGACGAACTCGGGAAAGAGTCTGTAGAAGATTATGTGGAGAGAAGTAACAGCGCTGAACTCAAGAAACTGATCCGAGATTGTGGAGACAGATTCCTGGCTTTCAATAACAGAGACAAACGAGACCGAACTCAAGTGATAGAGCTGCTAAACATGATAGAAGAGCTGAAACACACGCACCAGGGCCGATGCTTCACCAACAGCATGTTCGAGGAGGCAGAGATGGCCGTTACAAAGAGAACCAAGGAAATAATGAATGAGAAGGAGAGAGAAATGAAGACTCAACACGAGGCATTAAATGCCAAGTACGAGATGGAAGAGAAAAACATGACAAAGAGACATGAGGAAGAGAAACGAAGAGTAGATGAGGAGAGAATGAAAACGCAGAATCAACTGAGAGAAAAAGAGGGAAAACTCAGAAAAGAGTTTGAAGAAAAAGAGAAAAGAGAACAAATGAAACAAGAGATTGAAAACCAGAAACGAACAGAAGAAGAGACCCAGAAAAGAGTTGAATATCTTAAGAAAATAGGAGAGCTTAAGAGAGAGATTGAAAATCAGAGATTACAGTATGAAAAACAGCAAGAAGAAAGAGAAGAAGAAGATGGAAAAAGAGAAAAGAAATACAGACGAGATCTAGAAAAGATGATACATGAGCACAAGCGTATTATAGCAGAGCTACAGATGAAACATGAGGAGGAAATAAAGAGGAGAGATTTGAGGCAGAAAAGGAGGAATGAAGAAGAAGAGGAGGAGAGACAGAGATGGAAAATAAAGATAAAAGAGGCTGAAAATGACAGAAAAGAGATTCGAGAGGAACTGAAACGACAGCAGAGAGAGTGGGAGGATGGAAAGAAACGACAGACGAGAGAACGAGAAGAAGAAGAAGAAAAGAGAAAGAAGAAACATGAGGAACAGCTGAGAGAAAAACAAGAAGAACTGGAGAACATGAGAAAGATATTTGAAAGAGAGAGAGAAGAAGAAAGACTGAAGAGAGAGGAGGAGAGACAGAAACAGAGTAGAGAAAGAAAAGAGAAAGAGAGAGAACATGATGAAAAGATACGTGAAATGCAAAGACATTATGAACGACTGGAACGAGAGAGAAAAGAGGAGTGGGAGAGAAGAAAACGAGAAGATGATGAGGAAGAGAGACAGAGATGGAGGAAAACGATTGCAGATGTGAGACGAGAACAAGAAGAGGAGAGCAAGAGACGAGAGGAGGAGGAGAAGGAGAGAAAAGAAAGAGAAGAGAGAGAGCGAGATGAAATGAAGAGGAAACATGAAGAGGAGATTAAAGTGCTGAAGAAGAAGCATGAAGATGAAGCCAGAGAGCAAGCAGAACGGACAGATGTCAGAGAGAGACACGAGCCGAGCGTGCAGAAGATCCAGCAGATCCTGGAGGAACGACAGAAACTCCAGGAGCAGAAAGAAGGAGAGATAGAAGAGCTTCGGCAAGAGATCGAAAGACTGAAGAATACTCCCAGCTGTGCCGTTCTGTGACAGTTTTAATGCTCATGTATTTCTGGTTATTAACCTGAAGCTATTCCTTCCGTTTGATTAATAGATGTTATTTACATTTACATTTAGTCATTTAGCAGACGCTTTTATCCAAAGCGACTTACAACTGAGGACTAACCAAGCGAGTCATCGTGAAGAGGCAAAAGCAACGCAAGAAGTGCTCAAAATACAAAGTTCAGACATAGCTCGGAGTAGCATAAGCCAGGCAAGCGAGGATTTAGAGGAAAGGATTTTTCTTTTTTTTTTTTTTTTTTTTTTTTTTTTTTTAAGTTAAGTGCTCCCGGAAGAGATGAGTTTTCAGTTGTCTTTTGAATGTTGTCAGGGATTCTGCATTCCGGATGAGGGTGGGGAGATCATTCCACCAGCATGGAACCGTGAATGAGAATGTTCTGGAGAGTGATTTTGTGCCCCGCTGTGATGGTACCACGAGCCGTCGCTCATTGACCGATCGTAGGCTTCTGGTAGGGATGTAGACTTGTAGTAGTGAGTGGAAGTAGGAGGGAGCTGAACCTGTGGTCAATCTGTAAGCAAGCGTCAAAGCCTTGAACTTGATGCGAGCAGCGAGTGGTAGCCAGTGCAGAGAGATGAGCAGAGGAGTGACGTGGGCCCTTTTGGGCTCGTTGAAGACCAGACGAGCTGCAGCATTCTGGATCATTTGTAGAGGTTTAGTTGCACATGATGGAAGTCCAGCCAGAAGAGCATTGCAGTAATCAAGCCTAGAAATGACCAGGGCCTGGACGAGAAGTTGTGTTGTATGCTCAGTTAGGAAAGGCCTGATCTTCCTGATGTTGTGCATAGCAAACCTGCATGATCGAGCTGTCTTTGTAATGTGGTCTGTGAAGGTCAGCTGATCATCAAAGATTACTCCAAGATTTCTGACCGACCTTGATGGGGTGATTGAGGATGAATCTACCTGGATAGTGAGGTCGTGCTGTAGAGACGGATTGGCAGGGAGGACGAGAAGCTCAGTCTTTGCCAGGTTGAGCTGCAGGTGATGTTCCTTCATCCATGCCGAGATGTCCGCCAGACAGCTTGAGATTCGAGCAGCTACTGTGGGATCATCTGGTTGAAATGAGAGGTAGAGCTGGGTGTCATCAGCATAGCAATGGTAAGAGAAACCATGTGCCTGTATAATAGGTCCCAGTGATGTGGTGAATATCAGTGTTGTGTTATTCGATTAGAACTATCTTTAAGGTTTTTGGGGTAATGACATTTCCATATTGAATACTTCTATAGCGTTTATAGTGTTTAATAAAAGTATCAAATGTTTTGATCTATTCTGTTTCTATTCTATTCATCAAGAGAAAATACAACTTTTCTCATTAAAACTTTCCTTTTAAAGTTCCCTGTCATGCTCCGGCTCTTCTTTTCTTCTGTCTGTATATCAGTGTTGTGAATAGCTTTAGACTCACTGTCGTCAGGTTCTTCTCTCTTTAACAGGACTGCAGAACGAGGAGAACTAGATACTGTTGACTACTAAAACGTTTAGAAATCATAACTTCATATAATAGCACAGAGTTAACTTTATAAAAGCATTGATTTCTACTCTTAGAAATGGTTAAACAAGCACGGCAGGACTATACTTATTCCCTTTAGAGACAGAAAAGCGTAAAGCTTTTCCTCAGTCTTTGCTTACGAACCATCACAACTGCCACTTGAGGCGCTATAAACGTGCACTTGGAGTCAAACGTAAGTCTAAAGTGTGGCTCATATCACATCCATTGGCTCATATTCCTGGAGTTCTGAAGAACAGGTTCATGAGTGTGAAGATATGGTTTCAGTTCCTTCATTATTTAAGAGAGTTGGAGAGGATCTTGACCTAGTTAACGGACTGGGTTACCTGCTTCTCGGAAAGCCAGAATGTGTTGGAATTATACATTTAGCTTTACATTTTACCATATTAAAATGAAATTTGACTAGTAGAAAGTACAACCCCGACTCGTGGTCCTTTCTGAATCCTGTCAACACAATCTGAAGGAAAAGGCAAACATGCTGCATTAAACTGTAGACAGTGGCTGTTTTATGATTTTGATCATGTACTGCTGTCAGTAGAGAGTTTTAGTAACTTTAATGAGCCTAAATGAGGTGTTTATGGTTTCCAAACTGGCATATGTATATTGATTCAGTTGTTGTTGTAACTGAGACTGTTCGGTCTCTCTTGCACACATTCACATCTCTCCAGCCGTAAAAGTCGTGAATTAAATTAAATCAAGGTAATACCCCAATGAAAACCGCCACTTGCCTAATAATGAAAAATCGACACTTGCATTAACACTTGCTTGGTTAATTGACATCATATTAGCCTAAATAGACTACTTAAAGCAAGGAAATGTTGCTCCTATTGAAGTAAAGTAATAGAGTTGAATGACGGTGGATTATGAACTCGCCAAAACGGAAAAGAAAGCCCAACTGGACGCAGGATCAGTTACTGCTGCTGGCCCAGCTGGTGCTGGAAAAAACCCCACATAATAAAAGTGAAATTCGGCACTGGGATATCAAGCAAAACTAAGCGTGAGAATGGGAGAGGATTTGTTTGCAGAATGCAGCGTTCCCGCTTGTGTCGCGGACCCCGGACGACTGCGAGAGGCGCTGGTGTGCGCTACAATCCTCTGTGAACAGGTCTCAGTGAGTTAGGAGTCCTCTCGACTTCTTTTAAGCTGTCCCAGACTTAGCTGCTACTTTAGGGCTAAAATGCTTCGTGAATTACTCTTAGTGAAAAAAATGAGGAGTCCTAAAGTTAGGAGTGACACGCCCATTATTTTTAGGAGTTGCTCCTAAATTCGCCAGTTAGGAGCTACTTTTAGCCTTAAAATTCTTTGTGAATACGGCCCCTGATGTGGACTTACTTTTCAAAATGATTCATAAAACATTATAGTTTAGCACTATAGTGTTTAGCACATGATAGTTTTGCGTTAAAACAATACAATTAATGAGATTAATAGCATATTTTTGCTCCAAACTCAGTGTAATGTCAGTTGAGTCTTCTATACTGTAACAAAGGCTGTCAGGGTCCTGCGCAGGCTTACCTGTGCCTACTTGAGTCAGCATTGCATGTTAGCTCCTCTCCGTCGTGATCAGTCCTCCGTCGCCAGCGCGTCCTGGGTGGTCCCACACTATCCAGTCCCCCCGTGTTCCCTGGCTGTTACGGGACTGTTGACACCCTGCCCGTCCTCCTCTGCCCAGTGTGGACGCCTATTAGTTTAAATCTAGACTAAAAACACTTCTCTAAAACCCCCGATGTACTCGTTACATCAGAAGCAGAATAGCATACGTTAATATCAGTCTCTCTGTTTATCCCGAGGTTAAGGAGTCCGGAGGATCAGGCGGTGGATCTGCACATTTGCCACTGTCGCCTTTGGCTTGAATAACTTGGGGACACTTAATAATAATTATTAATTATTTATAGATAAATGAACTAAATGAATAAATAAATAATGATTTTTACAACCAAACTGAATCAACACGATTGTCTTAGAGCTGCTGTACTGCATACTCGAGTTCTGTCTGCTTTGAGACATTATTTGACTGTTTATCTCTGTAAAGCTGCTTTGACTGCTGTATTGTATAAAGCCCCATATAAATGAGTGTGACTTGACTGATGACACAGAGGCTATTCAGTAAGTTAGACAGCAGGCAGGGCCCTGGTCAGGGCTGTTTTACGGGCCGTCTACATCGCAAATTCAGTGCACCAAAACATTAAACCGTAAACCACACACACCAGGAGCATTGATGCCCTTCATGGGACTGACATCAATATACCCTTTCTTTGGACATTTCTTGAAATTTGAAAATAAATATGAGCTCTGATTAATCTTAAATTCATGGTAGAACCTGGTGGTAACCAATGATATGCTTTGATGACATCACAAGACACTACACACACTTGCACTGCCCAGGGGCGTCAGTTTGTGTTGAAAAGTGGTGGGGACAAAAGATCAGATGAAATTTTTTTTTTTTTTAATTGAATAACGGCGCATCAAAAATGGGCATAGCGTAGGCCAGTCAACAACACGAAAATACTCAGCATAAAGGCTCATACACACCGGGACGAATATCGGCTCGCGTTATTCGTCAGCGTTTTTCAACGTGTTTTTTGTGTTCACACCCAAGCGATATTCGCTGAGGATGAGCCGAGTGAACATGCAAATTCATTCCCTGACATTAGATGGCGCCCATTTGCTCTGCAATACCACTCCATAACAGTTCTCTTTTATCAAGATTTTTGTAGTCGCTGTGCCGTTTGTCTTATAGTTCTTCATGTTCCGACACCAACGAGACCAGCAGCTCTACATTCATCTTGCCTTGCATCTTCCTCGTCTTTTTTCTCCTCGGCAGTGTAGACGCTACTTGGCGTATATCTTCTTCGCTGTTACGTGTGTGTGCTCGGCAAGACCGTTTTGTGTTTGAGCGCCCCCAAGTTGTGTTTTACTGTAACTTCAGAAGCTCCAGACACGTGAGCAAAAGCGCCAATCTCATTGGTCGGATGGTTTTTGACGCGGTGGGTCAAACAAAAAAAAAAACGAACCCGAGGCGTTTTTTTTTAAATGACGCTTTTACGCGTGCCGTTTTTCGCGTCGGTGTGCACACTCACATTGGCGCCCTTTGTTTAGTCACGAGGCGTTAAACGTCGGCGAATATCGCGCGCGAAATTCGTCCTGGTGTGAACAGGCCTTAAAACCCTCAACAATGTCGACTGCACATGTAACAGTCCCTGCAACACCAGCTCAACCGAACAGTGCCAAAGCACCATACTACAGGGCTCGACATTAACGCTTGTCCGCTTGTCCGGGACAAGTGGATTTTTTGAAGGGACAAGTAAAAGAGAATTTTACTTGCCCAACCGGACAAGTAGCCTCCACAGGCTGTGTGCTCGTTTGTCCCCGGGGACACCACACACGAGGAGAAATGGGGCCAAAAAAATCCAACATGTTGGATATCCCCGATTAGAGATCTGAGCGGTCCCGGCGTCCTTCCGAGCAGACGAGAGCAGTCTCAACACACCACACACGGCAGGAATATCTGATCAGATTATTTTACGATAATCGGAGCATCCTTAAAGGAACACTCCGACTTTTTGGGACTTTAGCCTATTCACCTTATCCCCCAGAGTTAGATAAGTCCATACATACCTTTTTCATCTCCGTGCGTGCTATAAGTCTGTTTGACGCACCCACCGCTAGCCTAGCTTAGCACAAAGACTGGATGTAAATGGTTGCAGCTAGCATACTAATCCAAATAAGTGACAAAATAGCGCAAACATTTTCCTATTTACACGTTGGGATTTGTATAGTCACAGAGTGTACAAAAAACTACGTCACATGAGACACAGACATATTATAGCACAAACAGACTTATAGCACGCACGGAGATGAAAAAGTATGGACTTATCTAACTCTGGGGGATAAGGTGAATAGGCTAAAGTCCCAAAAAGTCGGAGTGTTCCTTTAAGATTGTCGGAAGGGGTAAATCGGGGCTAAAATCGGCCTAATTATTCTGCCGTGTGAACCAGGCTTTACTGATCGGCGCATGCATGTTTTTGGGTCATTTTAGAATCAGTAATAGTTTATTTTGTTTAAGTTACTTTTTTGGACAATGTACATTGTTTCTTTCTGTATCTAAACTGCATTGCATGTTTTATTTTGTGCAAATAAAGCTTTAACATTTCTTGGTTCGCTTGATTTTTCAGAACATTTTAACCAAATGCTTTCAAAAAGTGGTGGGGACAAAATCAGCCATTTCAAAAAGTGGTGGGGACATGTCCCCAGCGTCCCCAGTGTAAATGACACCTATGGCACTGCCATTCTTTTCACACACTTTTGATGACTCCAGCTGCTGAAGAAGATGCCCGTGAATATGTGAAGATTTTCCTCAATTTTTCATATTTCTTCCGAATTTAAAAATTACATTAAGCATCTGGGATAAGTTCTAATCTTTTTTCAATCATTGTCAAATTGTTTTGATACTACTATTACCTTTTTATTCAATAAAATAGGTATGTTGCCATATGGCAACATTGTACGGTAATGGAACAATATTTTGCCCATGCTAATGCAGAGTAGCTTTGTATGAATGACAATGTATGGATGCACTGATATAGTTGGATGGTTGTATTCTACTCATATATTTATATATATTTGTATATATTTCTAAAGTAAAGTAAAAGTAAAGTATAAAAGTCAAATATATATCCGTCTTGACCGCTTTGATCACTGGCCAGAGATGGGTGCACCAAAAGCAAGGTGCCAGAATCCTGGCTGCAAGGGCATCGTCAGAGGGGTTTGCTCTAAGTGCAAGGTGCACCTCTGCCTTAAAGGTAGGGTAAGTGATTTGAAAAACGGCCGCAGATTTTGAAAATACACAACTCAAAAGGTCCTACCTTCTTTCCTCCAACGCTGGCCCTGATTCGCTCGAGGGGGGGGTGGTACGACCGTTTGATTGACGCACTTACTGCCCAATGATTCTAGGTGGTGTTGGAAATGATTGGCTGGAGTTTTTCGAGTCCTGCCCGTTCCACAGATGATTACATTTTTTAATTTTCATGTCAGTGCTTCTAACTCTGGCTGTAAGTGGGTTAGGAATAGGATTTCAAGTGATTTTGAAAAAATGGTCAAAAAAGAAAATCACATACCCCACCTTTAACGGAGAGAACAACTGCTTTACGGCGTTTCACATCGAGTAGTTTCACTTGAACAGTTCTTATGAGTTTGCGTCAGATGTTTTGTAAATGTTGTTGAAATAATACTTTGAAAATTAGTTTCATATTTTGTACACAAAGCTCTTGAAAACATTTTAAATAATAAAAACAATTTCATTTCTAAAAGACAGCTCTGTAATCATATATGAATTTCATGTCATTTTGGGAGAAAACGCATCAGGCTGTTCCATTGTCGCACAATGTTGCCATATGGCAACGTACCCAAAAGTACCCCCCCCCCCCCCCCCCCCAAAAAAAAGGAATGTTCATTTGAGTCTATTTTATATATAAAAAAACACTGTAAATTTTTTTCCCATGATTGCATAATAATGCGTGCAGTAGAGGGTTAAAGCTGTAATAAACTTAAGTAGAAAGGCAGCTCGCTGTGATGGATTAATGGTACAAAACATATAAACCACACAAGCTATCTCAATAAACATCATGACCTAGTATATATAAATACAAATATAATTTCCACAGTAATGTACCGAGTTTACCATGTGGAAGCTTGTGTGGGTGAAGATTGTGTTTTGACTTTGATGAGGCATATAAACTCAACAGCTGATCCGCTTAGTTCCCATGAAACGTTAAAGAATACACAGAAGAAGCTCTGGAAGTACTTTAATTCTTGGACTATATTCTCTGATAGACACTGATAGATTTACACATGAACCTCACAGCACTTCACAATCTCTTATAGATACGAGATTTACAATTGGAGGAAAAAATGATAATGTATCATTTATGTTAAAATATGATAAATATGACCAACAATTTCCAAGCGATAATCTTCAGGAAATCACCCAAATCAAAAACCCCATTACAGTGCAGTGGAGAAATAAGGCATGAATACAGCGAGGTCTGTTGTGGCCGGATGTCCTTCAGCTGATGTGTGTATACGTGAAGCCTCATCTGATCCCAGACCAGCTGTGCAGATACGACGTCCAGCCCGAGCCATGCGAGCCCGCCGGCTGCTCCTCGCCTACACACACACACACACACACACACACTTATAAACAGCCTGATTCTTCATCTGAGCCCTTAACCTGTGGACTGCAGTCTTCATTCAAGTACAGAGCATGATCAATAACCCGTAACGTTCACTAATGTTCACTAGACTTTATTAATAACTGAAGTCATTCCCCGCCAGTGCCGGCAGAAGCTGATCATTGCTGCGTCCGACTCCACTGGTTACGCGAGATGAAGAGCTGAAGCGTTTATGACTGTACTCTGATGAGGCATTATTGGGTGTGTGTTGAGAAGCCTGTAAACGCTCTAGAGCTGATGCTACACTGAAGCGGAGTCTGAGCTGCTTTATTCCTGAGCACACACACACCCTTCACGAGCGTGAGCCGTGTGTGAGCGACTGTGTGTGTGTGTGTGTGTGTGTGTGTGTGTGTGTGTGTGTGTGTGTGTGTGTGTGTGTGTGTGCTTACAGTGAGCGATGGCCGCCAGCTTGCTCTTCTCGTCCGGACTCAGCTGCAGCATGGTGTGTGTGTGTGTGTGTGTGTGTGTGTGTGTGTGTGTGTGTGTGTGTGTGCTTACAGTGAGCGATGGCCGCCAGCTTGCTCTTCTCGTCCGGACTCAGCTGCAGCATGGTGTGTGTGTGTGTGTGTGTGTGTGTGTGTGTGTGTGTGTGCTCACCGTGAGCGATGGCCGCCAGCTTGCTCTTCTCGTCCGGGCTCAGCTGCAGCATGGTGTGTATGACGGGCAGCAGCGCCTGCCTCTCGCTGCCGGAGCGCAGGAACAGGAACTGCAGGAGCACGTTTTTCAGGTACTCCAGGTTCGCCACAGACTTCTCCCGCTCGTGGTTACGTTCCAGCCGCCGCACCTCACTCTTCAGCAGCTGCACACACACACGCACACACACACACACACACACACACGCCACCAGTGTTCAGCTCAACCACTCTGTTTACTTACACATATGGTCTTATGCACACTTTAGAATATCGCATAAAAAAATGCTGGATGGAAATACCAAGATGCGCATAAATTAAAACGATGTACATTAAAGCGTATGCGCTCAATTGAAGGGTATATATTATTATCCGATCAGAAGATGGAGACATTTACTGAATAAATCCATTTAAAACTCACATGACATTGCCTCAGCATTATCTGAGTGAGTGAGTGTGTGTGTGTGTGTGTGTGTGTGTGTGTGTGTGGGTCTCACAGTGATCTGATCGGTCAGGACAGCGTTGGTAGCCTCGGTCTCGTGCAGAAGGTGTGTGTGTGAGTGTGTGTGTGTGTGTGTGTGTGTCTCACAGTGATCTGCTCGGTCAGGACAGCGTTGGTAGCCTCGGTCTCGTGCAGAAGGTGTGTGTGTGTGTGTGTGTGTGTGTGTGGGTCTCACAGTGATCTGCTCGGTCAGGACAGCGTTGGTAGCCTCGGTCTCGTGCAGAAGGTGCGTGTGTGTGTGTGTGTGTGTGTGTGTGTGTGTGTGTGTGTGTGTGTGTGTGTGTGTCTCACAGTGATCTGCTCGGTCAGGACAGCGTTGGTAGCCTCGGTCTCGTGCAGAAGGTGTGTGTGTGAGTGTGTGTGTGTGTGTGTGTGTGTCTCACAGTGATCTGCTCGGTCAGGACAGCGTTGGTAGCCTCGGTCTCGTGCAGAAGGTGCGTGTGTGTGTGTGTGTGTGTGTGTGTGTGTGTGTGTGGGTCTCACAGTGATCTGATCGGTCAGGAAAGCGTTGGTAGCCTCGGTCTCGTGCAGAAGGTGTGTGTGTGTGAGTGTGTGTGTGTGTGTGTGTGTGTGTGTGTGTGTGGGGGGGGGGGTCTCACAGTGATCTGCTCGGTCAGGACAGCGTTGGTAGCCTCGGTCTCGTGCAGAAGGTGCGTGTGTGTGTGTGTGTGTGTGTGTGTGTGTGTGTGGGTCTCACAGTGATCTGCTCGGTCAGGACAGCGTTGGTAGCCTCGGTCTCGTGCAGAAGGCGTGTGTGTGTGTGTGTGTGTGTGTGTGTGTGTGTGTGTGGGTCTCACAGTGATCTGATCGGTCAGGACAGCGTTGGTAGCCTCGGTCTCGTGCAGAAGGTGTGTGTGTGTGAGTGTGTGTGTGTGTGTGTGTGTGTGTGTGTGTGTGTGTGTGGGGGGGGGGGTCTCACAGTGATCTGCTCGGTCAGGACAGCGTTGGTAGCCTCGGTCTCGTGCAGAAGGTGCGTGTGTGTGTGTGTGTGTGTGTGTGTGTGTGTGTGTGTGGGTCTCACAGTGATCTGCTCGGTCAGGACAGCGTTGGTAGCCTCGGTCTCGTGCAGAAGGTGCGTGTGTGTGTGTGTGTGTGTGTGTGTGTGTGTGTGTGGGTCTCACAGTGATCTGCTCGGTCAGGACAGCGTTGGTAGCCTCGGTCTCGTGCAGAAGGTGTGTGTGTGTGAGTGTGTGTGCGTGTGTGTGGGTCTCACAGTGATCTGCTCGGTCAGGACAGCGTTGGTAGCCTCGGTCTCGTGCAGAAGGTGTGTGTGTGTGTGTGTGTGTGTGTGTGTGTGGGTCTCACAGTGATCTGCTCGGTCAGGACAGCGTTGGTAGCCTCGGTCTCGTGCAGAAGGTGTGTGTGTGAGTGTGTGTGTGTGTGTGTGTGTGTGTGTGTGGGTCTCACAGTGATCTGCTCGGTCAGGACAGCGTTGGTAGCCTCGGTCTCGTGCAGAAGGCCGTTCAGGTGCTCCACACTGCGGGCGGCGCTGCTCAGCTTCACCGTCAGCTCCTCTTTACTGGGCTCCATCTGCCAGTCAGCAGGCTCTACACACACACACACAAATAATGAATAGTATTTAAGTGATAATCACACAAACATTTTACACCTGGACAAGCCCATCACACATCAGCTGAACACTCAGGTGAGGTCCAGCACACTGTGTGTGAGAGCAGGGTGAGGGTGTACCGTGTTTGAGGTCAGAGGTCAGCAGCTGCTCCAGAGAGGTCAGCGGGGTCGCGGTGGAGGACAGGGACTCAGTCTCTGCGGTCTCCATGCCCTCGCCCTCCTCTCGATCGCCCTGCAGATCCAGCGCTGGAGAGTCCGCTGGCTTCCGGTCCGCCTGAGCCTTCCTGCCCTGAGGATGATGCACTGGGAGAGAGAGAGAGACGCTGAGTGCGTGAGGAAGAGAGAGAGACGCTGAGAGTGTGTGTGTGTGTGTGTGTGTGTGTGTTGAGGAAGAGAGAGAGACGCTGAGAGTGTGTGTGTGTGTGTGTGTTGAGGAAGAGAGAGGGACGCTGAGAGTGTGTGTGTGTGTGTGTGTGAGAGAGATGCTGAAGAGCAGCTGAGTGTGTGTGTGACTATACATGCAGGGCGTGTGACATGTCAGTGCAGCAGTGTTGAAGTAGTAGTGCTTGTAGGCTGCATGCTGCTTCTGTTAGCCACTCTCTGCTTTCAGCTACTGCCACCGGATAGCCCCTTGTTTTTCAGAGGCGAAAAGAGGAGCCGAGTGTGTAAGTCTCCACAGCCGGTACATAGCCTCTCCACCACCAAGATCCTGAACACACCTCCTCGTGGCACACATGGTAACTGGTCCCTTGCGGTTCCAGGCTAATCTGTACGGGATCTCGGAGCAGCAGTGGGCCCCAGAGACGAGGCATGCAGGCCCATCGGTGAATGGAAATGCCCTGCTGCCCGTCAACCACTGTCCCAACTATGGGTAAATAGCCCCAGTTATGGGTAAATAGTGAAGACCAATATAATGAAAAGAGTAATTGTGTGCAAATCCCACCTTCTGGCAGGTGCAGGACAAGAAGAACTAATGAAGTAAAAGAAAATGTAATGTCCGCAACACTGCTTTATGCTCCCATATTTAATAAAAAAGCAACGTTTGACCCCACTGGGTCTTCTTCAGGCAAAAAGTCGAAACGATGCTTTTTTATTAAATATGGGAGCATAAAGCAGTGTTGCGGACATTACATTTTCTTTTACTAAATAGTGAAGACCCCAACGGCGGCGCAGGCAGAAAATGGTGGTATGAGAACCACCACAACGGCTGGGAAGAAGGCAACCCCAAGCCACGTGGGTTAACTTGGGAGGGTACAGTGGCTAGGGGAGCAAACCCCGAAGACAAACCTGCACCTGAGGACAGGCACAGGCGGAGTCCAACTGACCGGACCACCGGCAGCCCCCTGCAGGAGTGAAGATGGTGGGAGTGAGGTCTGCTCACCCACACCCTCACCTTAATCCTCACCTATGTGCACCCTTCTTGCTCGTTATAACCATGGAGTTGGCTTTGCTGTGAAGTCTAAACTGCAGCAGTGCAGTCCGGAAACCCCTATTTGCATCAATGAAAGATTGATGACATAGCGCATTCCCCTGGCAAAGGAACGCTTCGCCACTCTCATCAGTGCATATGCTCCAACTCTTGATGCAGAGTAAAACTTCAAAGAGGATTTCTACAGAGCTCTTGATGCCATCCTACAGAAAACCCCTGCTACGGACAGGCTCATACTCATGGGAGATTTCAATGCTAGAGTGGGTACGGAGCATCTGGTATGGAGTAAAGTCATTGGCCAGCATGGTGTGGGGAAAATGAACCGCAACAGGCTCAGACTCCTCTCCCTCTGTGCAGAGCACCAGCTGGTCATTACTAACACCATCTTCCAGATGAAGAACAGGCTTAAGACCACCTGGCAGCACCCCCGCTCAAAACATTGGCACCTCCTTGACTATGTGATTGTCCGTCAAAAGGACAGACAACATGTCCTCACCACCCGTGTCATGCGCGGAGCTGAGTGCTGGACTGTCCACCTCATGGTCAGATCCAAACTACTCATGAGCATTCAACCCCGTGGCCCGAGGACAGCTCCAAACAAGAAACTCAACTGTACAGCGCTGAATAACCTTACCACCAAAGACAACCTCCGACGGCTCCTTGCAGAAAACCTCAACTTGATCCCGGAGGAATCAGCTGACTGGGCAGCTTTGCGCCAGGCTATTCATAACGCAGCCTCAGAAGCGCTCGGCCAGTCAAGGAAACATCACTGTAACATTGACTGTAACTCAGCTGAGATCCAGTCACTTCTAAAAACCAAGCATGAAGCCCACAAAGCTCTCCTGTCCTGCCCTGGATCTCCCATCCATATAACCACCTTTATTGCTGCAAGAACAGCAACCCAGCGGGCCCTTCGGACTATGGAGAACACCTGGTGGATGCAAAAGGCGCAAGAAATCCAGAACCTGGCAGACTGCAATAACACTCAAGGCTTTTACAATGCCATAAAAGCATTGTACGGCACCAGGAAGTGGGCGATTGCCCCAGTCCGATCAGCTTACGGGTCCACGCTCTTCAAGGACCAAGATGAGATTCTTGCCCGTTGGGTAAACAATTTTTAGAGTCTCTTCGATCACACCAACCCCTGTTTACCCACATATCCTGGATAATCTGCCAGACCTGCCACCAACCATGCACCTGGACACTCCACCACTTTACTCAGAACTCCGGCAAACTATTGCAGGGCTGAAGAACAATAAAAGAGCTGGACCCAATGGAATCCCTGCAGAGGTTTTCAAACACGGAGGATACATCCTCACGCGTCGTCTGCACCTCCTGATCCAAAACATCTGGGAACATTGGACCCTCCCACAGGACTGGAAGGATGCTAACATCGTGGTCATTTACAAGCAGAAAGGAGACAGAGCAGTCTGAGGCAACAGCCACGGGATATCTCTCCTCTCCATCGCAGGGAAAGTCCTGGCCAAGTTCATGCTCAGCGGATTGGTTGAGCACATCAGTGTGGCTTCCGGAAGACCAGATCCACGACAGACATGGTTTTTGTCTTGAGGCAGCTGAAGGAGAAGAGCCGAGAACATCACAAAGACCCTTTACGTTGCCTTCATCGACCTCAGCAAAGCTTTTGATACCGTCAACCGTGAGCTGCTCTGGAAACACCTCTCCAAAATTGGGGTACCATGCAAGTTTCTCAGCATCCTACAGCAGCTGCATGACGGGATGCAAGCCAGAGTGCTCACGGGAGAACGCCAGTCAGAGTCTTTCGAGGTAAATGTTGGGGTGAAGCAAGGCTGTGTCTTGGCTCTGGTGCTCTTTAACATCCTCCTCTCTGCCATCACCTGCCTCTTCCATCGTTTCATGGGACATGAAGACGGTGTCCATGTGGAATACCGGCTTGACGGAAGCCTTTTCAACATACGTCAGCTTCAGCTTGATGACTGTGCATTCTTAGCCCACAGCTCGGACTCTATGCAGCACGCCCTTATCACAATATCCAGTCTGTACCAATCTAAAAAACCGAAGTCATGTCCCATCTCACCACCCCCGCCCCCACATCCCCCAGTTTTCACATAAATGGTGTTGCACTTAAAACAGTGGACCACTTCACCTACCTCGGCTCCACTTTGTCCTCATGCAGCTCCCTTGACACAGAAATACACACATAAATAAAATACATAAATAAATCCTCATCTTTTGGAGGCTTACGCAGCAGGGTTTTTGAAAACCGTAACCTGAAGGTCAGTAGCAAGTTTGCTGTTTACAACGCGGTATGTCTCTCCACTCTCCTTTATGGGGCAGAGTCATGGACCCCATACCGCCAGTACATCATCACCCTAGAGGCCTTCCATATCCGCTGCCTACAGACGATCCTCAGCTTGTCCTGGAAAGATCGAATCCCCCATCCTCAGCAACACTGACTCAATCTGTATGGAAGCAGCTGTGGCCAAAACACATCTGCATTGGATAGGCACACCATAAGCATTCCTGAACACCGCCTGCCCCGCCAAGTCCTCTACAGTCAACTAACGGGCGCTAAGTGCTCCGCTGTAGGGCAAAAGCGGCAGACTACACCAGGGACCTCCTAAAGCGAGCGAACATCCCCCTTACGCAGCTCGAATCTCTGGCACTCGACAGATCAGCCTGGCAGATTTTTAAACACACCAAACCAACTAAGACGATACAAGAGGCGAATCAAGAGACACTAATGGCCGGCTGGTACCCCCTGGTATCTAGTTTCTCCTGCTCCATCTGCGGTCGAATGTGTGGCTCAAGGATCGGACTCGACGCCCCCGAGAAGTGGCACCAGCGGCAAGGTTGCTGAACCCCACCCCATCCCTGGAGCAAGCGTCATCATCGAACACGATGGACAGCTGTGTGTACCGGTGCTGAGGGGCTCCCTCTGCAGCTGGTAGAGCTGTGTGTGTCTGTGTGTGTGTGTGTGTGTACCTGCACTAACGGGCTCCCTCTGCAGCTGGTAGAGCTGAGTGTGTGTGTGTGTGTGTGTGTGCCTGCACTAACGTGCTCCCTCTGCAGCTGGTAGAGCTGAGAGTGTGTGTGTGTGTGTGTGTGTGTGTGTGTGTGTGTACCTGCACTAACGGGCTCTCTCTGCAGTTGGTAGAGCTGTGTGTGTGTGTGTGTGTGTGTGTGTTCCTGCACTAACGGGCTCCCTCTGCAGCTGGTAGAGCTGAGTGTGTGTGTGTGTGTGTGTGTGTGTGTGTGTACCTGCACTGACGGGCTCCCTCTGTAGAGAGTAGAGCTGAGTCTCCAGCCGGTTGACCTGCTGCTGAAGCGTCTCCACTGTGCGGCAGTGCTCGTCCTGCTGGAGCCGCGTCTGCTCGCGGAAGCTAATGCGCAGAGCCTCCGTCTGAGCACTCAGCTGAGCCGCGCACTGGCCGTGCTCCGACCGCAGGGACACGCTCTCGGACTGCAGCGACAGCAGCCTGACAGAGTGATGAACAGAGAACAGGCTCAGAGACGCAGGGAGAAACACCACCATTACTGCTGGTCTGTCTCTTTAAATGCTCTTTAAGGCAGGATGGATTCTGATTGGCTGACAATGTTTTTATCGTCCATCAGCTTGAATGTAATTCCTTTGTGTCGTTAACATTATAGCTGTGGTGTTGATTATGTGATTCTTTTACATTTAGAATCATTTCTACAACTAAATATTTTATGACTGCACAATTAATATTATTATTACTTTTAAACCTCAGAAGCATTCTGTTGTGGACATTACAGGAAAGTAATTTCTTTAAGAAATTAATTCTCTGTCGTGGCTTTATACTTACAGTATATCTTAAGGTCGAGTACACCAAGATATTTATAATTTGTGACTGATTGTATTGGCTGCCTATTAATTAAAACATAATTTCTGCTCTCTAAAATCAATAGATATTTCCTTTGTTGTGGAGATGTTAAGAATTAGATTTGATTTCTTGCACCAATTAAAAAAAAAGAAGAATTCAGAGATAGTCAGAATGCAAAATCTTACTTAATGTAAAAGCACCCAAACAGGTGTCGCAATTTGACATTTTACAGGGGACCATTTTTGGAGGTCAAAATTTTGTTGACTTGCTTCAGTAAAAAATTACATTATGTGAACAATGTCTTTTAGTACTGACACTTTATTTGTTAAACCAACCAAAGATTATAAATAAGAAATATTAGTTAAAGAAAGAAAAAAAAGAAAGAGCAGAAGCCCGGCTAAAGGCCCTATGGCCCACGGTGGCTCGGCGAGCAGAAGGGGTATGGAGGAGACCCAGTGAAGAGGAACGGAGAGTTCCAGAGGCCAGCAGAAGCACAGCTAAAGGCCCTACGGCCCACGGTGGCTAGGCGAGCAGAAGGGGTATGGAGGAGACCCAGTGAAGAGGAACAGAGAGTTCCAGAGGCGAGGAGAAGCCCGGCAAATAATCCTACGGCTCACGGTGGCTCGGCGAGCAGAAGGGGTATGAAGGAGACCCAGTGAAGAGGAACAGAGAGTTCCAGAGGCGAGCAGAAACCCAGCTAAAGGCCCTACGGCCCACGGTGGCTCGGCGAGCAGAAGGGGTATGAAGGAGACCCAGTGAAGAGGAACAGAGAGTTCCAGAGGCGAGCAGAAACCCAGCTAAAGGCCCTACGGCCCACGGTGGCTCGGCGAGCAGAAGGGGTATGGAGGAGACCCAGTGAAGAGGAACAGAGAGTTCCAGAGGCGAGCAGAAACCCAGCTAAAGGCCCTACGGCCCACGGTGGCTCGGCGAGCAGAAGGGGTATGAAGGAGACCCAGTGAAGAGGAACAGAGAGTTCCAGAGGCGAGTAGAAGCCCAGCTAAAGGCCCTACGGCTCACGGTGGCTCGGCGAGCAGAAGGGGTATGAAGGAGACCCAGTGAAGAGGAACAGAGAGTTCCAGAGGCGAGTAGAAGCCCAGCTAAAGGCCCTACGGCTCACGGTGGCTCGGCGAGCAGAAGGGGTATGAAGGAGACCCAGTGAAGAGGAACAGAGAGTTCCAGAGGCGAGGAGAAGCCCGGCAAATAATCCTACGGCTCACGGTGGCTCGGCGAGCAGAAGGGGTATGAAGGAGACCCAGTGAAGAGGAACAGAGAGTTCCAGAGGCGAGCAGAAACCCAGCTAAAGGCCCTACGGCCCACGGTGGCTCGGCGAGCAGAAGGGGTATGAAGGAGACTCAGTGAAGAGGAACAGAGAGTTCCAGAGGTGAGCAGAAACCCAGCTAAAGGCTCTACAGCCCACAGTGGTTCGGCGAGCAGAAGGGGTATGGAGGAGACCCAGTGAAGAGGAACAGAGAGTTCCAGAGGCGAGCAGAAGCCCGGCTAAAGGCCCTACGCCCCACGGTGGTTCGGCGAGTAGAAGGGGTATGGAGGAGACCCAGTGAACAGGAACAGAGTTCCAGAGGCGAGCAGAAGCCCGGCTAAAGGCCCTACGGCCCACGGTGGCTCGGCGAGCAGAAGGGGTATGAAGGAGACCCAGTGAAGAGGAACAGAGAGTTCCAGAGGCGAGCAGAAGGGGTATGGAGCAGACCCAGTGAAGAGGAACAGAGAGTTCCAGAGGCGAGCAGAAGGGGTATGGAGCAGACCCAGTGAAGAGGAACAGAGAGTTCCAGAGGTGAGCAGAAGGGGTATGGAGCAGACCCAGTGAAGAGGAACAGAGAGTTCCAGAGGCGAAGAGAAGCCCAGCTAAAGGCCCTACGGCCCACGGTGGCTCGGCGAGCAGAAGGGGTATGAAGGAGACCCAGTGAAGAGGAACAGAGAGTTCCAGAGGCGAGCATAAGCCCAGCCAAAGGCCCTACGGCCCACGGTGGCTCGGCGAGCAGAAGGGGTATGAAGGAGACCCAGTAAAGAGGAACAGAGAGTTCCAGAGGTGAGCAGAAACCCAGCTAAAGGCTCTACGGCCCACGGTGGCTCGGCGAGCAGAAGGGGTATGGAGGAGACCCAGTGAAGAGGAACAGAGAGTTCCAGAGGCGAGCAGAAGCCCGGCTAAAGGCCCTACGGCCCGCGGTGGCTCGGCGAGTAGAAGGGGTATGGAGGAGACCCACTGAAGAGGAACAGAGTTCCAGAGGCGAGCAGAAGGGGTATGGAGCAGACCCAGTGAAGAGGAACAGAGAGTTCCAGAGGCGAGCAGAAGGGGTATGGAGCAGACCCAGTGAAGAGGAATAGAGAGTTCCAGAGGCGAGCAGAAGCCCGGCTAAAGGCCCTACGGCCCACGGTGGCTCGGCGAGCAGAAGGGGTATGGAGCAGACCCAGTGAAGAGGAACAGAGAGTTCCAGAGGCGAGCAGAAGCCCGGCTAAAGGCTCTACGGCCCACGGTGGCTCGGCGAGCAGAAGGGGTATGGAGCAGACCCAGTGAAGAGGAACAGAGAGTTCCAGAGGCGAGTAGAAGCCCAGCTAAAGGCCCTACGGCCCACGGTGGCTAGGTGAGCAGAAGGGGTATGGAGCAGACCCAGTGAAGAGGAACAGAGAGTTCCAGAGGCGAGCAGAAGCCCGGCTAAAGGCCCTACGGCCCACGGTGGCTCGGCGAGCAGAAGGGGTATGGAGCAGACCCAGTGAAGAGTACAAGAGAGTTCCAGAGGCGAGCAGAAGCCCGGCTAAAGGCTCTACGGCCCACGGTGGCTCGGCGAGCAGAAGGGGTATGGAGCAGACCCAGTGAAGAGGAACAGAGAGTTCCAGAGGCGAGTAGAAGCCCAGCTAAAGGCCCTACGGCCCACGGTGGCTAGGTGAGCAGAAGGGGTATGGAGCAGACCCAGTGAAGAGGAACAGAGAGTTCCAGAGGCGAGCAGAAGCCCGGCTAAAGGCCCTACGGCCCACGGTGGCTAGGTGAGCAGAAGGGGTATGGAGCAGACCCAGTGAAGAGGAACAGAGAGTTCCAGAGGCGAGCAGAAGCCCGGCTAAAGGCCCTACGGCCCACGGTGGCTAGGTGAGCAGAAGGGGTATGGAGCAGACCCAGTGAAGAGGAACAGAGAGTTCCAGAGGCGAGTAGAAGCCCAGCTAAAGGCCCTACGGCCCACGGTGGCTAGGTGAGCAGAAGGGGTATGGAGCAGACCCAGTGAAGAGGAACAGAGAGTTCCAGAGGCGAGCAGAAGCCCGGCTAAAGGCCCTACGGCCCACGGTGGCTAGTTGAGCAGAAGGGGTATGAAGGAGACCCAGTGAAGAGGAACAGAGTTCCAGAGGCGAGCAGAAGCCCGGCTAAAGGCCCTACGGCCCACGGTGGCTCGGCGAGCAGAAGGGGTATGAAGGAGACCCAGTGAAGAGGAACAGAGTTCCAGAGGCGAGCAGAAGCCCGGCTAAAGGCTCTACGGCCCACGGTGGCTCGGCGAGCAAAAGGGGTATGAAGGAGACCCAGTAAAGAGGAACAGAGTTCCAGAGGCGAGCAGAAGCCCGGCTAAAGGCCCTACGGCCCACGGTGGCTCGGTGAGCAGAAGGGGTATGAAGGAGACCCAGTGAAGAGGAACAGAGTTCCAGAGGCGAGCAGAAGCCCAGCTAAAGGCCCTACGGCCCACGGTGGCTCGGCGAGCAGAAGGGGTATGAAGGAGACCCAGTGAAGAGGAACAGAGAGTTCCAGAGGCGAGCAGAAGTGGTATGGAGCAGACCCAGTGAAGAGGAACAGAGAGTTCCAGAGGCGAGCAGAAGGGGTATGGAGCAGACCCAGTGTAGAGGAACAGAGAGTTCCAGAGGCGAAAAGAAGCCCAGCTTAAGGCCCTACGGCCCACGGTGGCTCTGCGAGCAGAAGGGGTATGAAGGAGACCCAGTAAAGAGGAACAGAGAGTTCCAGAGGTGAGCAGAAACCCAGCTAAAGGCTCTACGGCCCACGGTGGCTCGGCGAGCAGAAGGGGTATGGAGGAGACCCAGTGAAGAGGAACAGAGAGTTCCAGAGGCGAGCAGAAGCCCGGCTAAAGGCCCTACGGCCCACGGTGGCTCGGCGAGTAGAAGGGGTATGGAGGAGACCCAGTGAAGAGGAACAGAGAGTTCCAGAGGCGAGCAGAAGGGGTATGGAGCAGACCCAGTGAAGAGGAACAGAGAGTTCCAGAGGCGAGCAGAAGCACAGCTAAAGGCTCTACGGCCCACGGTGGCTCGGCGAGCAGAAGGGGTATGGAGGAGACCCAGTGAAGAGGAACAGAGAGTTCCAGAGGCAAGCAGAAGCCCGGCTAAAGGCCCTACGGCCCACGGTGGCTCGGCTAACAGAAGGGGTATGAAGGAGACCCAGTGAAGAGGAACAGAGAGTTCCAGAGGCGAGCAGAAGCACAGCTAAAGGCTCTACGGCCCACGGTGGCTCGGCGAGCAGAAGGGGTATGGAGGAGACCCAGTGAAGAGGAACAGAGAGTTCCAGAGGCAAGCAGAAGCCCGGCTAAAGGCCCTACGGCCCACGGTGGCTCGGCTAACAGAAGGGGTATGGAGCAGACCCAGTGAAGAGGAACAGAGAGTTCCAGAGGCGAGCAGAAGCACAGCTAAAGGCTCTACGGCCCACGGTGGCTCGGCGAGCAGAAGGGGTATGGAGGAGACCCAGTGAAGAGGAACAGAGAGTTCCAGAGGCAAGCAGAAGCCCGGCTAAAGGCCCTACGGCCCACGGTGGCTCGGCTAACAGAAGGGGTATGGAGCAGACCCAGTGAAGAGGAACAGAGAGTTCCAGAGGCGAGCAGAAGCCCGGCTAAAGGCCCTACGGCCCACGGTGGCTCGGCGAGCAGAAGGGGTATGGAGCAGACCCAGTAAAGAGGAACAGAGAGTTCCAGAGGCGAGCAAAAGCCCGGCTAAAGGCTCTACGGCCCACGGTGGCTCGGCAAGCAGAAGGGGTATGGAGCAGACCCAGTGAAGAGGAACAGAGAGTTCCAGAGGCGAGCAGAAACCCAGCTAAAGGCCCTACGGCCCACGGTGGCTCGGCGAGCAGAAGGGGTATGGAGCAGACCCAGTGAAGAGGAACAGAGAGTTCCAGAGGCGAGCAGAAGTGAAGAGGAACCGAAGTCTCTGTTCCTCTTCACTGGCTTCTACTCCAGAGCGAATATGTCAGCACGCGAGCGACAGTGCGCGAGAGAGACCGAGTGTGTCCGAGCATTAGTAAATTGGTACATAGTAGGTATGTAACGATTCACTCGCAACCGGTTGAAAATCGATAAAAATGTGTGACGATTCAAGTCGGTTGAAATGTTAAACGAATCGCGATACACGTTTTAAACAGCAGGGGCGTTTACTGTAGCCTACTGTGAAGTTGTGAACCTCGCTTTACAGGCACAAAAGCAGCAAGCACACACTGGCGCAAAGCTAGCGAGTGTTTTCACTTCATTCATTGAACTTGATCTTGTGTGAGCCAAGGTCAACTTCCATAGGAATGAACTGAAAATGCTCGGTTTGCTCCGCTCGCGCCGCGCCAGTGTGTGCCATAGACCGGTGTGCGCGCGCCGTCAAACACATGGCGGCGGCAAGCGTAGATGTTGACGTTGACTCATTCAAATCAGAGGTGTGGCGGCATTTTGACTTTCCGTAGACTAATAATAATCACCACCGTGAGAAGCACAAGTCACCTCTGTTTTCATGTAAAAGGCATTAATACGACAAGTGCGAGAGCCACGGAGATCACAAGGTGCATCAGTGTTTCCGTGGCAACCAGGTGTTGTATTTATTTTACTATCTTTTTCTCTAAATGTGTACATGGATATATATTTTTTTATATATTTTAATTTATTGTTGGTTATGGCGTATTTTTCTAAATGTGTGGGTTTTTTTTTACTCTTGCTAGTTGCTAGTGTAATGATACAAATTATAACAAAATTAAAACCCCTCTAAATGTGGTACTAATGTTACATAGTCTTTTACTTAGTGTGCGAAGGTACCAGTGTCCAGCCTCTTGACCAGACAGACAGAAAGACTGAGTTGAAACAACCTTGAAGGGATTTTTTTATTTTTATTTCAATGTCGTTTTTTTATTTGACAAATATATTTTAAAATTAAAAAGAAATGTGCAGCATTTTGTCTGAGAAATAATAAAAGGGACACTTTTTCATTTATAATTTCTTAAATTAATCACTTTTTTAAAAAATCGTGAGAAAATCGTATCGTGAATCGTATCGCATCGTGAGTTGAGTGAATCGTTACATCCCTAGTACATAGTAATATATAATTATTATATAAGAGGCATGGAAGTTCGATAAATGGACAACAATATAAATAAAAACAACAATTAAATTATTGCCACTGAATTAGCAGACTGTGATTTGAATCAGATAGACAGAAGATGAAAACACTTTCTTGTCTGTCCCAAGTACCACTACAAGGGATTATTATTTTTTTATTTTTTTTGCAGCACTATATTTTTCATTCTTAACTCTAATGACTCAGAGAAACTTCACTATATCCTCGGAACGGATGAGCTGCAAAATAGGCCTAACTTACACACCATATGAGGTGGTCAATCCATTGTATTTGTTTTTTGTATTATTTTATATTGTATTTATATTTTAAATACATTGTATTTATAATTAATATTAGGATAGACTAGAGATATTATCTTCTCTTAATTATTATTGCTATTATTACCTATTATCCGACTGCACGAGAGTCGTGGAACTCTCTGCGAGGCGTGAGTGTGAGTCACAATTTGCACTGTTAGTTCTGTTTTTGAATAAAGGGTTGGAAATTAATGCTTTTCTATTTTCATTTTTTTTTATCCGATTCATCAATTAATCGATTATTAAAATAAACGTTAGTTGCAGCCCTACAACCACACCTCTCCCGGAGCTCCGCCTCTTTGCTGACGCTCTCTCTCTCTCTCTCTCGCTCTCACACACACACCTCTCCCGAAGCTCCGCCTCTTTGCTGACGCTCTCTCTCTCTCTCTCTCTCGCTCTCACACACACACCTCTCCCGAAGCTCCGCCTCTTTGCTGACGCTCTCTCTCTCTCTCTCTCACACACACACCTCTCCCGAAGCTCCGCCTCTTTGCTGACGCTCTCCTGCAGGATCTTGTTGTGCCGCTCCAACAGTGTGTCGTGGTCCGTCTGCAGCTGCTGCAGTTCTGCTGTGCTGCACTGAAGGCTGGTCTGCGTCTCCTGCAAGCGTCTGCGCAGCTGCTCCAGCCCAGCCTCCATCTGCTCTCTGAACACACAACACAACCAGCCTCAGAACACACACTCCCACCGCTGAACACAGTCAGTGACTCATGAAGCTCACCTCTCCTGTCTGAAGGCGTCTCCCTCGCTCTGGCTGGAGCTCTTGTGCTTCTGCTGCTTCAAGACATTATGGACACGCACCTTATAGCTCTCGAACTCAGACACGGTCGCCGCCAGATCAGCCTGCAGTCACAGTCACACCAGAGTCACACCAGAGTTACACCAGAGACACACCAGAGACACACCAGCACGAGACACACAAGAGACACACCAGAGTCACACCAGAGACACACCAGCACGAGACACACAAGAGACAGACCAGAGTCACACCAGAGTCACACCAGCACGAGACACACAAGAGACAGACCAGAGTCACACCAGAGTCACACCAGAGTCACACCAGAGTCACACCAGCACGAGACACACAAGAGACACACCAGAGTCACACCAGAGACACACCAGTCACACCAGAGACACACCAGATTCACACCAGAGTCACACCAGCACGAGACACACAAGAGACACATCAGAGTCACACCAGAGACACACCAGAGACACACCAGAGTCACACCAGAGTCACACCAGCACGAGACACACAAGAGACACATCAGAGTCACACCAGAGACACACCAGAGACACACCAGAGTCACACCAGAGACACACCAGTCACACCAGAGTCACACCAGCACGAGACACACAAGAGACACACCAGAGTCACACCAGAGACACACCAGAGACACACCAGAGTCACACCAGACTCACACCAGAGACACACCAGAGACACACCAGAGTCACACCAGAGTCACACCAGCACGAGACACACCAGAGACACACCAGAGTCACACCAGAGTCACACCAGAGTCACACCAGAGTCACACCAGAGACACACCAGAGACACACCAGAGTCACACCAGAGTCACACCAGCACGAGAGACACAAGAGACACACCAGAGTCACACCAGAGACACACCAGAGACACACCAGAGTCACACCAGAGACACACCAGAGACACACCAGAGTCACACCAGAGACACACCAGAGACACACCAGAGTCACACCAGAGACACACCAGAGACACACCAGAGTCACACCCGAGTCACACCAGCACGAGACACACCAGAGACACACCAGAGTCACACCAGAGACACACCAGAGACACACCAGAGTCACACCAGAGACACACCAGAGACACACCAGAGTCACACCAGAGTCACACCAGCACGAGACACACAAGAGACACACAAGAGACACACCAGAGACACACCAGAGACACACCAGAGTCACACCAGAGTCACACCAGAGTCACACCAGAGTCACACCAGCACGAGACACACAAGAGACACACCAGAGTCACACCAGAGACACACCAGAGACACAACAGAGACACACCAGCACGAGACACACAAGAGACACATCAGAGTCACACAAGAGACACACCAGAGACACACCAGCACGAGACACACCAGAGACACACCAGAGTCACACCAGAGACACACCAGCACGAGACACACAAGTGTCACACCAGAGACACACCAGAGTCACACCAGAGTCACACCAGCACGAGACACACAAGAGACACACCAGAGTCACAACAGTCACACCAGAGACACACCATAGACACACCAGAGACACACCAGTCACACCAGAGTCACACCAGAGTCACACCAGAGACACACCAGAGACACATCAGAGTCAAACCAGAGTCACACCAGAGACACAACAGAGTCACACCAGCACGAGACACACAAGAGACACACAAGAGACACACCAGAGTCACACCAGCACGAGACACACAAGAGACACACCAGAGTCACACCAGCACGAGACACACAAGAGTCACACCAGAGTCACACCAGAGACACACCAGAGACACACCAGAGTCACACCAGCACGAGACACACAAGAGACACACCAGAGACACACCAGAGTCACACCAGAGACACACCAGTGTCACACCAGCACGAGACACACAAGAGACACACCAGAGTCACACCAGCACGAGACACACAAGAGACACACCAGAGACACACCAGAGACACACCAGAGTCACACCAGCACGAGACACACAAGAGACACACCAGAGACACACCAGAGTCACACCAGAGTCACACCAGCACGAGACACACAAGAGTCACACCAGAGTCACACCAGAGTCACACCAGCACGAGACACACAAGAGACACACCAGAGACACACCAGAGTCACACCAGACACACCAGCACGAGACACACAAGAGAAAGACCAGAGTCACACCAGAGTCACACCAGAGTCACACCAGAGTCACACCAGCACGAGACACACAAGAGACACACCAGAGACACACAAGAGACACACCAGAGACACACCAGAGTCACACCAGAGACACACCAGAGTCACACCAGAGTCACACCAGCACGAGACACACCAGACACACCAGAGACACACCAGAGACACACCAGAGTCACACCAGAGTCACACCAGAGTCACACCAGAGTCACACCAGCACGAGACACACAAGAGACACACCAGAGACACACCAGAGTCACACCAGAGTCACACCAGAGACACACCAGTGTCACACCAGCACGAGACACACAAGAGACACACCAGAGTCACACCAGATACACACCAGAGTCACACCAGCACGAGACACACAAGAGACACACCAGAGACACACCAGAGACACACCAGAGTCACACCAGCACGAGACACACAAGAGACACACCAGAGACACACCAGAGACACACCAGAGACACACCAGAGTCACACCAGAGTCACACCAGCACGAGACACACAAGAGTCACACCAGAGTCACACCAGAGTCACACCAGCACGAGACACACAAGAGACACACCAGAGACACACCAGAGTCACACCAGACACACCAGCACGAGACACACAAGAGAAAGACCAGAGTCACACCAGAGTCACACCAGAGTCACACCAGAGTCACACCAGCACGAGACACACAAGAGACACACCAGAGACACACAAGAGACACACCAGAGACACACCAGAGTCACACCAGAGACACACCAGAGTCACACCAGAGTCACACCAGCACGAGACACACCAGACACACCAGAGACACACCAGAGACACACCAGAGTCACACCAGAGTCACACCAGAGTCACACCAGAGTCACACCAGCACGAGACACACAAGAGACAGACCAGAGTCACACCAGAGTCACACCAGTCACACCAGAGACACACCATAGACACACCAGAGACACACCAGTCACACCAGTCACACCAGAGTCACACCAGAGACACACCAGAGACACATCAGAGTCAAACCAGAGTCACACCAGAGACACAACAGAGTCACACCAGCACGAGACACACAAGAGACAGACCAGAGTCACACCAGAGTCACACCAGCACGAGACACACAAGAGACAGACCAGAGTCACACCAGAGTCACACCAGAGTCACACCAGAGACACACCAGCACGAGACACACCAGAGTCACACCAGCACGAGACACACAAGAGACAGACCAGAGTCACACCAGAGACACACCAGAGACACACCAGAGTCACACCAGACACACCAGCACGAGACACACAAGAGAAAGACCAGAGTCACACCAGAGTCACACCAGAGTTACACCAGAGTCACAACAGAGTCACACCAGCACGAGACACACAAGAGACACACCAGAGACACACAAGAGACACACCAGAGACACACCAGAGTCACACCAGAGACACACCAGAGTCACACCAGAGTCACACCAGCACGAGACACACCAGAGACACACCAGAGACACACCAGAGACACACCAGAGTCACACCAGAGTCACACCAGAGTCACACCAGAGTCACACCAGAGTCACACCAGCACGAGACACACAAGAGACAGACCAGAGTCACACCAGAGTCACACCAGTCACACCAGAGACACACCATAGACACACCAGAGACACACCAGTCACACCAGAGTCACACCAGAGTCACACCAGAGACACACCAGAGTCACACCAGAGTCACACCAGCACGAGACACACAAGAGACAGACCAGAGTCACACCAGAGTCACACCAGCACGAGACACACAAGAGACAGACCAGAGTCACACCAGAGTCACACCAGAGTCACACCAGAGACACACCAGCACGAGACACACCAGAGTCACACCAGCACGAGACACACAAGAGACAGACCAGAGTCACACCAGAGACACACCAGAGACACACCAGAGTCACACCAGAGACACAACAGAGTCACACCAGCACGAGACACACAAGAGACAGACCAGAGTCACACCAGAGTCACACCAGCACGAGACACACAAGAGACAGACCAGAGTCACACCAGAGTCACACCAGAGTCACACCAGAGACACACCAGCACGAGACACACCAGAGTCACACCAGCACGAGACACACAAGAGACAGACCAGAGTCACACCAGAGACACACCAGAGACACACCAGAGTCACACCAGAGACACACCAGAGTCACACCAGAGTCACACCAGCACGAGACACACCAGAGACACACCAGAGACACACCAGAGACACACCAGAGTCACACCAGAGACACACCAGAGACACACCAGAGTCACACCAGAGTCACACCAGAGTCACACCAGAGTCACACCAGCACGAGACACACAAGAGACAGACCAGAGTCACACCAGAGTCACACCAGTCACACCAGAGACACACCATAGACACACCAGAGACACACCAGTCACACCAGAGTCACACCAGAGTCACACCAGTGACACACCAGAGACACATCAGAGTCAAACCAGAGTCACACCAGAGACACAACAGAGTCACACCAGCATGAGACACACAAGAGACAGACCAGAGTCACACCAGAGTCACACCAGCACGAGACACACAAGAGACAGACCAGAGTCACACCAGAGTCACACCAGAGACACACCAGCACGAGACACACAAGAGACAGACCAGAGTCACACCAGAGTCACACCAGAGTCACACCAGAGTCACACCAGAGTCACACCAGCACGAGACACACAAGAGACACACCAGAGTCACACCAGAGACACACCAGTCACACCAGAGACACACCAGATTCACACCAGAGTCACACCAGCACGAGACACACAAGAGACACATCAGAGTCACACCAGAGACACACCAGAGACACACCAGAGTCACACCAGAGTCACACCAGCACGAGACACACAAGAGACACATCAGAGTCACACCAGAGACACACCAGAGACACACCAGAGTCACACCAGTCACACCAGAGTCACACCAGCACGAGACACACAAGAGACACACCAGAGTCACACCAGAGACACACCAGAGACACACCAGAGTCACACCAGAGTCACACCAGAGTCACACCAGAGACACACCAGAGACACACCAGAGACACACCAGAGTCACACCAGAGTCACACCAGAGTCACACCAGCACGAGACACACCAGAGACACACCAGAGTCACACCAGAGACACACCAGAGTCACACCAGAGACACACCAGAGACACACCAGAGTCACACCAGAGTCACACCAGCACGAGACACACAAGAGACACACCAGAGTCACACCAGAGACACACCAGAGACACACCAGCACGAGACACACACCAGAGACACACCAGAGTCACACCAGAGACACACCAGAGACACACCAGAGTCACACCAGAGTCACACCAGCACGAGACACACCAGAGACACACCAGAGTCACACCAGAAACACACCAGAGACACACCAGAGTCACACCAGAGACACACCAGAGACACACCAGAGTCACACCAGAGTCACACCAGAGTCACACCAGCACGAGACACACAAGAGACACACAAGAGACACACCAGAGACACACCAGAGACACACCAGAGACACACCAGAGTCACACCAGAGTCACACCAGCACGAGACACACAAGAGACACACCAGAGTCACACCAGAGACACACCAGAGACACACCAGCACGAGACACACAAGAGACACATCAGAGTCACACAAGAGACACACCAGAGACACACCAGCACGAGACACACCAAAGACACACCAGAGTCACACCAGAGACACACCAGAGTCACACCAGCACGAGACACACAAGTGTCACACCAGAGACACACCAGAGTCACACCAGAGTCACACCGCACGAGACACACAAGAGACACACCAGAGTCACACCAGTCACACCAGAGACACACCATAGACACACCAGAGACACACCAGTCACACCAGAGTCACACCAGAGTCACACCAGAGACACACCAGAGACACATCAGAGTCAAACCAGAGTCACACCAGAGACACAACAGAGTCACACCAGCACGAGACACACAAGAGACACACAAGAGACACACCAGAGTCACACCAGCACGAGACACACAAGAGACACACAAGAGACACACAAGAGACACACCAGAGTCACACCAGCACGAGACACACAAGAGTCACACCAGAGTCACACCAGAGACACACCAGAGACACACCAGAGTCACACCAGCACGAGACACACAAGAGACACACCAGAGACACACCAGAGTCACACCAGAGTCACACCAGAGTCACACCAGAGACACACCAGTGTCACACCAGCACGAGACACACAAGAGACACACCAGAGTCACACCAGAGTCACACCAGAGACACACCAGAGACACACCAGAGACACACCAGAGTCACACCAGCACGAGACACACAAGAGACACACCAGAGACACACCAGAGACACACCAGAGACACACCAGAGTCACACCAGAGTCACACCAGAGTCACACCAGCACGAGACACACAAGAGTCACACCAGAGTCACACCAGACTCACACCAGCACGAGACACACAAGAGACACACCAGAGACACACCAGAGTCACACCAGACACACCAGCACGAGACACACAAGAGACAGACCAGAGTCACACCAGAGTCACACCAGAGTCACACCAGAGTCACACCAGAGTCACACCAGCACGAGACACACAAGAGACACACCAGAGACACACAAGAGACACACCAGAGACACACCAGAGACACACCAGAGTCAAACCAGAGACACACCAGAGTCACACCAGCACGAGACACACCAGAGACACACCAGAGACACACCAGAGACACACCAGAGTCACACCAGAGACACACCAGAGACACACCAGAGACACACCAGAGTCACACCAGAGTCACACCAGAGTCACACCAGAGTCACACCAGCACGAGACACACAAGAGACAGACCAGAGTCACACCAGAGTCACACCATTCACACCAGAGACACACCATAGACACACCAGAGACACACCAGTCACACCAGAGTCACACCAGAGTCACACCAGAGACACACCAGAGACACATCAGAGTCAAACCAGAGTCACACCAGAGACACAACAGAGTCACACCAGAGTCACACCAGAGTCACACCAGCACGAGACACACAAGAGTCACACCAGTCACACCAGAATCACACCAGAGTCACACCAGAGTCACACCAGAGTCACACCAGAGTCACACCAGCACGAGACACACAAGAGTCACACCAGTCACACCAGAATCACACCAGAGTCACACCAGAGTCACACCAGAGTCACACCAGCACGAGACACACAAGAGACACACCAGAGACACACAAGAGACACACCAGAGACACACCAGAGTCACACCAGAGACACACCAGAGTCACACCAGAGTCACACCAGCACGAGACACACCAGAGACACACCAGAGACACACCAGAGACACAACAGAGTCACACCAGAGTCACACCAGAGTCACACCAGAGTCACACCAGAGTCACACCAGCACGAGACACACAAGAGACAGACCAGAGTCACACCAGAGTCACACCAGTCACACCAGAGACACACCATAGACACACCAGAGACACACCAGTCACACCAGAGTCACACCAGAGTCACACCAGAGACACACCAGAGACACATCAGAGTCAAACCAGAGTCACACCAGAGACACAACAGAGTCACACCAGCACGAGACACACAAGAGACAGACCAGAGTCACACCAGAGTCACACCAGCACGAGACACACAAGAGACAGACCAGAGTCACACCAGAGTCACACCAGAGTCACACCAGAGACACACCAGCACGAGACACACCAGAGTCACACCAGCACGAGACACACAAGAGACAGACCAGAGTCACACCAGAGACACACCAGAGACACACCAGAGTCACACCAGAGTCACACCAGAGTCACACCAGCACGAGACACACCAGAGACACACCAGAGACACACCAGAGTCACACCAGAGACACACCAGAGACACACCAGAGTCACACCAGAGTCACACCAGAGTCACACCAGAGTCACACCAGCACGAGACACACAAGAGACAGACCAGAGTCACACCAGAGTCACACCAGTCACACCAGAGACACACCATAGACACACCAGAGACACACCAGTCACACCAGAGTCACACCAGTGACACACCAGAGACACATCAGAGTCAAACCAGAGTCACACCAGAGACACAACAGAGTCACACCAGCACGAGACACACAAGAGACAGACCAGAGTCACACCAGAGTCACACCAGCACGAGACACACAAGAGACAGACCAGAGTCACACCAGAGTCACACCAGAGTCACACCAGAGACACACCAGCACGAGACACACAAGAGACAGACCAGAGTCACACCAGAGTCACACCAGAGTCACACCAGAGTCACACCAGCACGAGACACACCAGAGACACACCAGAGACACACCAGAGTCACACCAGAGACACACCAGAGACACACCAGAGTCACACCAGAGTCACACCAGAGTCACACCAGAGTCACACCAGCACGAGACACACAAGAGACAGACCAGAGTCACACCAGAGTCACACCAGTCACACCAGAGACACACCATAGACACACCAGAGACACACCAGTCACACCAGAGTCACACCAGAGTCACACCAGTGACACACCAGAGACACATCAGAGTCAAACCAGAGTCACACCAGAGACACAACAGAGTCACACCAGCACGAGACACACAAGAGACAGACCAGAGTCACACCAGAGTCACACCAGCACGAGACACACAAGAGACAGACCAGAGTCACACCAGAGTCACACCAGAGTCACACCAGCACGAGACACACAAGAGACAGACCAGAGTCACACCAGAGTCACACCAGAGTCACACCAGAGTCACACCAGCACGAGACACACAAGAGACACACCAGAGTCACACCAGAGACACACCAGTCACACCAGAGACACACCAGATTCACACCAGAGTCACACCAGCACGAGACACACAAGAGACACATCAGAGTCACACCAGAGACACACCAGAGACACACCAGAGTCACACCAGAGTCACACCAGCACGAGACACACAAGAGACACATCAGAGTCACACCAGAGACACACCAGAGACACACCAGAGACACACCAGAGTCACACCAGTCACACCAGAGTCACACCAGCACGAGACACACAAGAGACACACCAGAGTCACACCAGAGACACACCAGAGACACACCAGAGTCACACCAGAGTCACACCAGAGACACACCAGAGACACACCAGAGACACACCAGAGACACACCAGAGTCACACCAGAGTCACACCAGCACGAGACACACCAGAGACACACCAGAGTCACACCAGAGACACACCAGAGTCACACCAGAGACACACCAGAGACACACCAGAGTCACACCAGAGTCACACCAGCACGAGACACACAAGAGACACACCAGAGTCACACCAGAGACACACCAGAGACACACCAGCACGAGACACACACCAGAGACACACCAGAGACACACCAGAGACACACCAGTCACACCAGAGTCACACCAGCACGAGACACACCAGAGACACACCAGAGTCACACCAGAAACACACCAGAGACACACCAGAGTCACACCAGAGACACACCAGAGTCACACCAGAGTCACACCAGAGTCACACCAGCACGAGACACACAAGAGACACACAAGAGACACACCAGAGACACACCAGAGACACACCAGAGTCACACCAGAGTCACACCAGCACGAGACACACAAGAGACACACCAGAGTCACACCAGAGACACACCAGAGACACACCAGCACGAGACACACAAGAGACACATCAGAGTCACACAAGAGACACACCAGAGACACACCAGCACGAGACACACCAGAGACACACCAGAGTCACACCAGAGACACACCAGAGTCACACCAGCACGAGACACACAAGTGTCACACCAGAGACACACCAGAGTCACACCAGAGTCACACCGCACGAGACACACAAGAGACACACCAGAGTCACACCAGTCACACCAGAGACACACCATAGACACACCAGAGACACACCAGTCACACCAGAGTCACACCAGAGTCACACCAGAGACACACCAGAGACACATCAGAGTCAAACCAGAGTCACACCAGAGACACAACAGAGTCACACCAGCACGAGACACACAAGAGACACACAAGAGACACACCAGAGTCACACCAGCACGAGACACACAAGAGACACACAAGAGACACACAAGAGACACACCAGAGTCACACCAGCACGAGACACACAAGAGTCACACCAGAGTCACACCAGAGACACACCAGAGACACACCAGAGTCACACCAGCACGAGACACACAAGAGACACACCAGAGACACACCAGAGTCACACCAGAGTCACACCAGAGTCACACCAGAGTCACACCAGAGACACACCAGTGTCACACCAGCACGAGACACACAAGAGACACACCAGAGTCACACCAGAGTCACACCAGAGACACACCAGAGACACACCAGAGACACACCAGAGTCACACCAGCACGAGACACACAAGAGACACACCAGAGACACACCAGAGACACACCAGAGACACACCAGAGTCACACCAGAGTCACACCAGCACGAGACACACAAGAGTCACACCAGAGTCACACCAGAGTCACACCAGCACGAGACACACAAGAGACACACCAGAGACACACCAGAGTCACACCAGACACACCAGCACGAGACACACAAGAGACAGACCAGAGTCACACCAGAGTCACACCAGAGTCACACCAGAGTCACACCAGCACGAGACACACAAGAGACACACCAGAGACACACCAGAGACACACCAGAGACACACCAGAGTCACACCAGCACGAGACACACCAGAGACACACCAGAGACACACCAGAGACACACCAGAGTCACACCAGAGACACACCAGAGACACACCAGAGTCACACCAGAGTCACACCAGAGTCACACCAGAGTCACACCAGAGTCACACCAGCACGAGACACACAAGAGACAGACCAGAGTCACACCAGAGTCACACCAGTCACACCAGAGACACACCATAGACACACCAGAGACACACCAGTCACACCAGAGTCACACCAGAGTCACACCAGAGACACACCAGAGACACACCAGAGTCAAACCAGAGTCACACCAGAGACACAACAGAGTCACACCAGAGTCACACCAGAGACACACCAGAGACACACCAGAGTCACACCAGAGTCACACCAGAGACACACCAGAGTCACACCAGAGTCACACCAGAGACACACCAGAGACACACCAGAGTCACACCAGAGACACACCAGAGTCACACCAGAGTCACACCAGAGACACACCAGAGACACACCAGAGTCACACCAGAGTCACACCAGAGTCACACCAGAGTCACACCAGAGACACACCAGAGACACAACAGAGTCACACCAGAGTCACACCAGAGACACACCAGAGACACACCAGAGTCACACCAGAGTCACACCAGAGACACACCAGAGTCACACCAGAGACACACCAGAGTCACACCAGAGTCACACCAGAGACACAACAGAGTCACACCAGCACGAGACACACAAGAGACACACAAGAGACACACCAGAGTCACACCAGCACGAGACACACAAGAGACACACAAGAGACACACCAGAGACACACCAGAGTCACACCAGCACGAGACACACAAGAGACACACCAGAGTCACACCAGAGTCACACCAGAGTCACACCAGCACGAGACACACAAGAGTCACACCAGAGTCACACCAGAGTCACACCAGAGTCACACCAGAGTCACACCAGAGTCACACCAGCACGAGACACACAAGAGACAGACCAGAGTCACACCAGAGTCACACCAGAGTCACACCAGAGTCACACCAGAGTCACTAGCAGAGAACATGTGTGAATGACACGAGCGAGAGGAGCTGAGGTTCACTTTCTCTGCTCAGACAAGCGTTGTGAATTTCGGTTCGCGTACCCCGAAGTGATAAAATAAAACAAAATTCTGTATCAATCAATGATGTTTTCGTTAGTGATGACGATAACGAAATGATTTCGTTGACGCACTTTTTTTTTATGACGATAACGCGACGATGACTAGCTAAAAATGGCTCTATGGTGACTAAAACCTGACGAGACGTTTTCGAGTTTACGTTGACGAGACGAGACAGAACGAAAATGATAATAAGTCTGACGTTCACAATGCATGTCATTTCTGCCTGTTTTGCGTGCAATCTGTCTGTATTGAGCTAAAAAAAAAGTATCAGCAATGCTGCCGCTTCCTATCCTTGTTTGGGTAACGTTACGCGCAGCACCCGGCCGCCGCCGCGCGCACCAGATTCAACACAGGTTTTATCGTAGTTTAGTCAAGTCAATGGAGTCGGACAAAAACTACGATAAAACCTGTTGGAAAGCATCTTTTGCAGCGAATTTTGTGTGAGCATATCAGTGAACATCCCTGACCCCTCGGTGAGTTTCACGTCTTTGTAAACTAAAGTTTAATGCGTTTTATGAATGATTGTTCCAGTGCACATAGACGTGTAGGTGGGGGGTAAACCTAAAATTCTCGGGACAACAGCATTTGTCCAAATTTCAATCTTAACCGTTCTATTTCATCAGAAACGATCTTAAAACAGGGCTTTAAGTGTAAAATACTGAACTAACCATTTAGAGACCAAATTGTTTACAGTATTCAGGAATTGTCTTATTCATTTTTATGTTCAACACACTTCAAGTATCATGTTTGTTTCATACTTTATATTCAAGTATGCATTCCTAACAACCTATGTTCAATGCACCGTATTATTTATTTATTTTATTATTTTGTTTCAGAATGCACAAGTTAAAGATAGACAGGGTTGTTTGATGTTTGTGTTTACAAATACTATGCATCTTGTTGTTGCACTGGCAGACAAGTTGAAGTGCAAGTTGTAGATCATAAGTATGTGTTCCTCAATAGCTTTTATTTTGGGCACGTTGTTCATTGCACTTTAGCAATTTCTCAAATAAAGCCACAATAATGTAATAATGTTTTTATTCCTGGCTTTTTTGGAGTAAAACAGTGATTCCACTGTTACCACTTTATCTGTGTGTAATGTTGTAGTAGCTCAATTTTTTTTGCTGTTTAAACTTTAAACCATTCCTTTATTACTGTGATTACTGGTGAAAATAGCATTTAATATTCATGGAAAAACTATAACTTGAAATATGGGGATAAAAGGTTTCTGCCCAATGTGACAATGAAGTACAGCTTGGCAAAGGCAGCACTGCATCTCCATCAATGACAAAGTCTAGTTTATTATGCAAAGATTTTAAGGTTAGCTGTTGTTTTATGAATTGCAACACTTGCTACAACCTGTCAAACCTAAGCCCATTTCCAATACTTTTTGACCTAAATGAATTTGTTAAAGACTCATTTTTTTTTTTTTTTTTACTAAAATGGACTAAAACTTGACTAAAACATTTTTGTGTTTTCGTCGACTAAAACTTGACTAAAACTCGTCGACTAAAACTTGACTAAAACTCGACTAAAACTCGTCGATTAAAACTTCTGAGGCTGGTTGTGTTGTGTGTTCAGAGAGCAGATGGAGGCTGGGCTGGAGCAGCTGCGCAGACGCTTGCAGGAGACGCAGACCAGCCTTCAGTGCAGCACAGCAGAACTGCAGCAGCTGCAGACACTAAAACTTACACTAAAACTTAAAAGCATTTTCGTCCAAAAGACTAAGACTAAGACTAAAACTGAAAGGGCTGCCAAAAACAACACTGGTATCAATTTATAGGCAAGAAAAGTAGTTTGTTTAGGCATGGGTTGTATGGAATTACAAACCTGCGCACATATTTTCAAAAGCACATAACTATAGAATTCTGAATGAGCATGTGAACGCCGTCAGCGTTAATCACAGGTTCGCGTTTAAAGTCTGATCATTTCGACGGAGGTGAATCAATCAAAGTTAACTTTAGCTGGAAGTAACATTATTCAAGAACCGCTATAACGCCAAAACAATCTGTTACCTTAAATTATATGTTTATCTCTGTAAAGCTGCTTTGAAACAATCCATTGTTAAAAGTCCTATATAAATGAAGATGACTTGACTTGACTAACATTTCTGCTGCGCTCGTGTGTGTGTGTGTGTGTGTGTGTGTTTGTTTGTTTGTTTGTTTGTTTGTTTGTGTTTGTGTGTGTTCACCTTGGCGGCTGCGCTCTCGTCCTGCAGCTTCTTCACACTGAGTCGCTGTGAGCGTGACGTGTGTGTGTGCTGCTCGTTCATCAGCTTCAGCTGCTCCTGCAGACGGTGCCGCTCCGCTGTCAGATCACTGCACTGAATCTGAGACACACACACATCATCATTAACACACACATACAAACATCATCGTTAACACACACACACACACAGAGTATATTGTCTCAGGAAAACTGCTCGTTAATTGAACATCATCTCGCGTAACAAATGGAGTCAGACGCAGCAATGCTCAGGTTGACGTCACTGCCGGGAAATAACTTGATTTATTAATAAAGTCTAGTGAACACAGTTATTAGTCAGCATGTAAAGCGGGCTGACGGGTTGCTTCAGTTCGCGGATGTGTGTGTGTGCTATCAGTGTAAACATGCTGAACTTACACTTCTCCAGCTGCTGCATCAACACACACACACACACACACCTTATACTCCTCCAGCTGCTGCATCAACACACACACACACACACACACACCTTATACTCCTCCAGCTGCTGCTGATGGGCCTCCAGTTCTCCTCTCAGAGACGCCTGACTGATCATCTGAGCCGCTTCCTGTGGGAGATTCACACACACATCAGACATGAAAAACACCAGATCAACTTATCTATCTATCTATCTATCTATCTATCTATCTATCTATCTATCTATCTATCTATCTATCTATCTATCTATCTATCGCAAATCAGGTTTATTGAAAAAATTTGAAATGAACAAATCAAACAAAAGGAATTGAAATAGCTCAAAACAACAAATGTTTCAAGTGGTTTCCCCAAATCCAACTGGATTTTTTAATTTTTATTATTTACTTTCTAATTTTTAGTTACAAAATTATTCAACTCCCTGATATAATCCCTCACCACAGCACATATCTGCAGAACAGGTGTCATCTCAGTAATCAAGGGCTTCATTAGTTGCACCAGGTGTGCTTGAGCTAGAACACACGAAATGTCTGAACTGGCTAAGTTTGTTGAGTGTCGCGTTTGACTGTGTTAGAAATACAGGAAGTCAAAAGAATGGTCCAAAAAGTGAAGAGAAGACACCATCGCCCTTCACAAACAAGCAACAGGATACAGAAAGATGGCGAAGACACTAAATGTTCCTCGAAACACCGTTGGAAGCATAGTTCACAAGTTCAAAGTTAAAAGAACAGTGATCTCACTCCCTGGACGGGCAGAAAAAGGAAGATATCGAAGATACCTCGTCTGCAGCAGCTCAACAGCAGACGGCTGCTCTACTAAGAGCTGAAGAAGCTTGCCATGAAGGGGCTGAATCATTTTGAGACTGCAGAAGTCAATAAGCTGTATTTTCAGTTAGATTTGGGGAAAACACTTGAAACATGTGTTGTGTTGAGCTATTTCAATTACTTTTGTTTGATTTGTTCATTGCAAACAGCTGAAAGTCTGTAAATTGCGCCAATAAACCCGATTTGCAATTTGGGTTGAATCATTTCAATTGCAACTGCATCTATCCACCTATTCATCTATGTTCTGTCTATGTATGTCTGTCTGCCTGAAATATGAAGTTTTGTCCTACAGTGGCTCCACTTGTACTTTATGATTAAGTTGCCATGTGATATTAATGTCTAAGTAAAGGCTACATTTATGCCCGCAGAGACTGAACTCATGAGACTCACTCTTTGTTTTGCGTCTCCCAGATCTTTTTTGGTTTTGACCAGCAGCTGTTTCATCCTGGAGGCTTTCTCTTCCGTCTGATCCAGCGAGGACTTCAGAGACTCTGAGAGAAACACACATAATGAGCTTCATCAGTGTTTGATCCTGTGCAGCTCCAGGCCATTTCACTAGATTACAGCATCAGATCAACAGATGAACAGATTCAGCTTTCAGTCGTACCAATGTCCTGGTTCAGCCGCTGCTCTCGCTCTCTCTGTGTTTGCATGTGCAGTTGGTGCTCCTCTGCCTGTTTGTCTCTCTCAGAGAGTTTGTGATTGAGTTCTTTCACCAGTTTCTCATAGTCCGCCATCTCCATGTCCATCAGTGAGCTCTGCTGAGCGCCCTGCAGAGCCGGAGATCACACACACTGATGTAGCTCTCACACATGTGGCCTGCGGTACACAACCATGACTAACTGGGTACTGGTGTTCAGATAAACGTCAAAACCCTCCCTAAAATAATAATAATAATAGTGTACTCTCATTATATGATTGATCAGTCCATCTATCGGCTCTCAGTCTGGCACGACAGCCACAGTGTGATCGGAGTTGTGTTTGTGGACATGCCTTTCTCAGATGCTCGAGCTCCTGAGCCGTCTGGTGGAGCTGATGTGTGTGTTTGCTGAGCTGAGCTTGAAGCTCCTCCACCTCCTTCACTGCAGCATGGTGCTCCTGGAGAAACACACACACATCTTTAAAAACTTCAATGGAAAAGAACAGAAGACACTGCAGTGCATGTGTATCAAGAGATCTTGCTGCCACTGTTCGTACAGATACTGTAAAATGAGATTCCAGGACTTCAAAGGACTTTAAGCACTACTGTTTTTGGTTTTCAAGAAATAGAATTAAAGATCTTATCAAACAATATCTTTATTATCTTTCAAATTCTAAAAAATGTATTCCAGAGATGCAAAGATTTCAAAATCCTATTCAAACAGAGTTTCCTCCCATGAATACTTTATGTGATAATAATAATAATAATAATAAAAATACATTTTATTTGTATTGCACTTTACACGTGAAGGACACATCTCAAAGTGCTACAGGTGCACAGATAAAAACAGTAAAAACAGTCAAAGGCAGCAATAAATAAAAATATATTAAGAAAATGCAATAATAAATAAATGGGTCTTTAATTTGTTTTTAAAAGCCTCTAAGGGCTATGGCACCCTCAGGTGGTTAGGGGGGGCATTCCACAGTCGAGGCGCAGCCGCCTGGAAGGCCCTATCTCCCATAGTGCAGAGTTTGGACTTGGGGACCTGGAGTTTATGGCTGTCAGAGGAACGGAGATGCCGGGTTGGGTTATGCCCATTTAAGAGTTCTTTGAGGTACAGTGGTGCGTTGCCGTAAAGACACTGATAGGTCAGGAGACAGATCTTATAATCAATCCTGAACCTAACAGGAAGCCAGTGAAGTTTATGGAGGATGGGTGTGATATGTTCCGATTTGCGCACCCTCATCAGGACCCTGGCAGCGCAATTCTGAATGTACTGCAGTCTCCTGCCAGGGATCCCGATGAGGAGTGAATTGCAGTAATCGACCCTGGAGGAGACAGAGGCATGGACCAAATTCTCTGCATCAGAAAGAGGGATGCAGTTTGGAAATATTCCGGAGATGAAAGAATGCAGTCTTACAGATAAGTTGGATGTGGGTGTTAAATGATAAGTGCGGGTCAAATCGAACCCCTAAGTTTGTTATGGAAGATGTCAGAGGAATATCATAGCCTGCAAATGAATAGACAGTCAGAGGGGAGGATCGGAGTTGGTGTGGGTTCCCAATGAGGAGACATTCAGTTTTAGAGCTGTTTAATTGAAGGAAGTTATCAGTCATCCATGCCCCTGTCTCCTCCAGGCAGGCAGTTAGAGTGGAGAGTGATGATACGGAGGATGTGGGGTCCAACCTGACATAGAGCTGAGTATCGTCAGCATAGCAATGGAAAGCAACTCCATGCCTGCTGATGATGTGGCCCAAGGGGAGCATATAAATGGAAAAAGGAGTAGGGCCAAGAACCGAGCCCTGGGGCACTCCACATGTAACTGTGTGGGGCCTCGACCTGGCTCCCCCCAGGTCCACATACGCAACTCTATCGGTCAGGTAGGACCGAAACCGATCGACCAGAAGACTGAAAGACCTGACCTGATTGACCTGAAGAATGAAATTTGTATCATTTACTTGGAAAAATATGAGCAATATCCATGTGAAATGGCTATATATCTATATCTATATTTTTGCGCGAAAAGATTGTATTTGTGTTTTTCCGAAAAAATTAAACACTTATTTCATGTTTATGTATACATGTATTGTCTTTCAATAATTCAAGCACTTTAAGTACTGTTTCATAAATATAGCTGTTTTCAAGGACTTAAATTTCAAATAAATCTTTAAGTTCTTCAAGGCCTTTAACCCCTGAGGGACGCACGAGTACGCCAGCGTTTGCTGGAGGCCAGAGACGCTCGACCATACCTTAGTCTTCTGTTCTCTGAGGAGCCTCTCTGCCTCCAGCTCTCGCTCCAGCTTCTGCATGTCCAGCGTCTGCGCCTCCAGCTGTGTGACGGTCCTCTGCAGCGCCTCGGCACGGGCCTCCAGATCCGCTCGCTCTGACGACAGCAGCTCATGCTGAGAGCGATCACCACAGAGGAACACTTACTGATGACACCAACACCACACTGCTCATGCTCATCCTACCCTCTCTTTTAACTATGCACTTACACATGTCACTGTGTTAGATACAACTGAATCAATTATAGTGGATGTATGAAGAAGAGGAACCACAGGTGTGGAGTATCACATTAACTAAGGACATTTCACAGTCTTTATTTGTAACACTGAATCTCCCGTCTGTAACACACTTGCTTGCACATGACGGATGGGTGGTGTTATTGGAGTACCTGCTGAACTGCACTCTGGAGACGCCGGCTCAAATCTTCACTGTGTTTATCCGCCTGTTCCAGCCGCTCAGTCTGCTTGTCATAATCCACCAGCAAATTCTACAAATACATGATTAAGAAGTGCACTGTTTACTTCTGCACTAGTAGATCTCGTCCGACACTATAATGGAGGATGAGCTAAACCTTGTAGTGCTCCGCCCCGTGGATGATGTCCTTCACAGAGCGTGCCAGACGGTCCCGCTCAGCCTTCAGCTGCTCCACGTCCTCCCTCAGAGCGGCGGCCTGGAGGCACAAACACAAGCTCAGTCAACACAAGCTCAGTCAACACAAGCTCAGTCAACACAAGCTCAGTCAACACAAGCTCAGTCAACACAAGCTCAGTCAACACAAGCTCAGTCAACACAAGCTCAGTCAAAACAAGCTCAGTCAACACAAGCTCAGTCAACACAAGCTCAGTCAAAACAAGCTCAGTCAACACAAGCTCAGTCAACACAAGCTCAGTCAACACAAGCTCAGTCAACACAAGCTCAGTCAACACAAGCTCAGTCAACACAAGCTCAGTCAACACAAGCTCAGTCAACACAAGCTCAGTCAACACAAGCTCAGTCAACACAAGCTCAGTCAAAACAAGCTCAGTCAACACAAGCTCAGTCAACACAAGCTCAGTCAACACAAGCTCAGTCAACACAAGCTCAGTCAACACAAGCTCTGTCAACACAAGCTCTGTCAACACAAGCTCAGTCCACAGCCCTGGAGCGCCTCGGAGGGACACGACACCACCCACCTCGCTCTTGCTGAGCTCCAGCTCCTTCTTGGCCTTCACAGCAACCGCTTTGATCTTGTTCATGCGTTCATCCTTATCCTTGCTTGCTTTCTTCAGCGCTTCTACACAACAGAAGAGTCATCAAGAATGTAAGGGAAACGGTTTCGGCAAGAAGGCTCATGGAATTAAGAGTGTAACATGAACGAACATACCTATTTCATCAGATAACTCTTTCAGTTTCTCATTTTCATCAGACACCGATGACTCTTTGCATGTCTGAAAAGTGACAATCGAAGGAAAGAAATGTCAGATGTCACTTACAAATTCTAGATTATTCTGTAGAGTAATTTAAAAAACGTAGTTATGTATTTTTTATGGAACCTTGTTTACGGCAACAAGGAAAAAATGAAGATAATTGTGACTTTTTTATCTCTTGTTCAGTTTATAATTTGCAATTCCTACTTTATTTCACACAATCCTGACTTTATTTCTCGCAAATCCGACTTTATTTCACGAAATTCCTACTTTATTTCACAGAATCCTGACTTTATTTCTGGCAAATCCGACTTTATTTCACGCAATTCCTACTTTATTTCACAGAATCCTGACTTTATTTCTTGCAAATCCCACTTCATTTCTCGCAATTTCAACTTTATTTCTCGCAAATCCGACTTTATTTCTCGCAATTTCAACTTTATTTCTCGCAACTCCAACTTTATTTCACACAATCCTGACTTTATTTCCCACAATCCTGATTTTATTTCACACAATCCTGACTTTATTTCACACAATCCTGACTTTATTTCACACAATCCTGACTTTATTTCACACAATCCTGACTTTATTTCACACAATCGTGAATTTATTTCTCGCAATCCCGAATTTATTTCTTGCAATTTCAACTTTATTTCTCGCAATTCTAACTTTATTTCTCGCAACTCCAACTTTACTTCACACAATCCGGACTTTATTTCACACAATCCGGACTTTATTTCACACAATCCGGACTTTATTTCACACAATCCGGACTTTATTTCACACAATCCGGACTTTATTTCACACAATCCGGACTTTATTTCACGCAATCCGGACTTTATTTCACGCAATCCGGACTTTATTTCACGCAATCCGGACTTTATTTCACGCAATCCGGACTTTATTTCTCGCAATCCCGACTTTATTTCTCGCAATTTCAACTTTATTTCTCGCAATCCCTACTTTTTCACGCAATCCCTACTTTATTTCTCGCAATTCCAACTTTATTTCACACTATCCCGACTTTATTTCACACAATCCCGACTTTATTTCTCGCAATCCCGACTTTATTTCATGCAATTCCGACTTTATTTCACAGAATCCTGACTTTATTTCTCGCAAATCCGACTTTATTTCTCGCAATTCCTACTTTATTTCACGCAAATACAACTTTATTTCACACAATCCTGACTTTATTTCTCGCAAATCCGACTTTATTTCTCGCAAATCTGACTTTATTTCTCGCAAATCCGACTTTATTTCTTGCAAATCCGACTTTATTTCTCGCAAATCCGACTTTATTTCTCGCAAATCTGACTTTATTTCTCGCAAATCCGACTTTATTTCACGCAAATCCAACTTTATTTCTCGCAAATCCGACTTTATTTCACGCAAATCCAACTTTATTTCTCGCAAATCTGACTTTATTTCTCGCAATTCCTACTTTATTTCACGCAAATCCAACTTTATTTCACACAATCCTGACTTTATTTCACACAATCCTGACTTTATTTCACGCAAATTCAACTTTATTTCACACAATCCTGACTTTATTTCTCGCAATCCCGACTTTATTTCTTGCAATTCCAACTTTATTTCACGCAATTCCATCTTTATTTAATGCAATTCCTATATTTCACAGAATCCTGACTTTATTTCTCGCAAATCCAACTTTATTTCACACAATCCTGACTAGTGTTGTCAAAATATTCGGTACTTCGGTACCAAGTCGGTACTAAAAAATTTTAAACGTCACGATACCAAGTCCCGGTGGTACCGAGTACCCAGTCAAACCCGGTTCTGGATGCGCATGCATGCACGAAGGGCGTGAAGTTGCGTCCTCTTCATGAAAGCGCTGAGACATGGCGACCGGCGGCGCTGCTGTATTTTAAACTGCAAAACGACTATTTAAATATGAACCCTTCATGTTTTGCTTGTCTCTGTGTGAATGAACGGCGCAGACGCGCGGTTTCATTTAACGTTACCACACACACACACTGAAGCACGACGTGACGCTCGCGCTGTTTTCAGTCTCTGCTGCCTCACGATATGATGACATGATTCATGATTCAATTCATCTCCGAGAGTCACTTCATGAGCGTTTTACCGTTTCATTTGAGAAAAACTATCGTCATATCATACACGCACAGAAACTCAAAGGTCTTCACGGCAATCCGTCAAAATAAAAGTTTGGTTTAACTTAAAGAAATTGACAGAAATAATTATATTAGCGTACAATAGATTTAACTACGTCTCCATTAATTAAAGATACTACTACTACTAATAATAATGTGTGCATAGAAGGATGCTTATTTTTCACCTGACTTTTTTTGTAAGCATTATTTCTCAATATCATCAATATTTTCGTTTAAACAGCATGTAGCCTTCAATCCTTTCATAAATTTACCATCATAAATAATAAAGTCCTTGAATTGAATTGAATTTAATATAGATATATTTTTTTTCAAATAGTTAAATAAATTATTAAAAAAAAAAAATAGTTCAAACTGATTTTGCTGTGGTACCGAAATTGGTACCGAGAACCGTAACATTTTAATGGTATCGGTACCGACTACTGGAATTTTGGTACCGTGACATCCCTAATCCTGACATTATTTCACATAATCCTGACTTTTAATTTCACATAATCCCAACTTTATTTCTCGCAATTCAGACTTTATTTCAAACAATCCTGACTTTATTTCACATAATCCTGACTTTATTTCACACAACTCTGAATATTTATAACTCGCAATTCAGAGATTTTAACTTGCAATTTTGACTTTATTTCTCACAATTCCGACTTTTACGATTTTCTGTCAGGTCTCTCTTGTAATTCTACTCAACTATTCTTTAGGTACTTTGGTACGTTGCATGATCTGCTTATAGATAAGGTCTTGTTCGGAAACAAGAAAACATTTTAGCCAGCATTACAAACACACAAAACCTGCAAGAGACCAACTTCTTCTTTGAGCTGAGATATTAGAGTGTCTTTGTCAGCCAGAACCTGTTGGAGCTCATTGGCCTCGTGAACTTGTGCGTCCGTTTCATCCGCCGGCTCTTTTTCCTCTGAACTCTGGCTCAGGTCAGCAACTTGAGCAAGCAGGCTGAGGTTTTCTGACCTCAGCTTTTCATTCATGCCTTGCATTTCCCTCAGGTCCTTCTGCAGTCCCTCTGTATCCAACAGCACCTCCTCCAGACTGGCCTTCAGCAGGTGCTTCTCGCGGAGCAGCTCGTCGACGCGCTCCTGACGCTCCTCCGCCGACTGCCTCGCGCTCTCCATCTCAGCCGCCAACCGCTCTACACCTTCATCACACTGCTGGGTCAGGAGCGCCTTCTCCTCCTGAGACTTACTCCAGAGATGGTTTATAAGAGCAGAGACATCCGCCGTGCCATCCAGCTCCGTCTCAGAGAAACTCTGCTTGAGGATTTCAGCGATGTGGCTCCGAACGTCAGAAAGATGCTCCTGACTAGCGTCCCTGTCTCGCCGAAGGGCGTTTCCCTCGTCCGACAGGCACACGATCTGAGCCTGGAGGAGTTTGATGGTGTCTTGACACTCCTCCTGTCCGGCTTGAAGAGCAGAGAGCTCCTCCTCAAGGAGGTTTATACGCTGGTCCTTCTCCACGCTCACCGACAGCAGCCGACTCTCCAGCGTACAGATCTGCGCGAGCTGAGCCTTGTGCTCACGTTCTGATTCGGATGCCATGGACTTCAGTTTCTCCTCGAACTCTGACACAAGAGTCTCCTTGTGCTCACGTTCTGATTCGGATGCCATGGACTTCAGTTTCTCCTCGAACTCTGACACAAGAGTCTCCTTGTGTTCACCTTCTGATTCGGATGCCATGAACTCTAGCACAAGAGTCTCCTTTTGTTGTAGATTCCCCACGATTTCTTCCGTTTTGTTCCTCAGGTCCTCGAAGGACATCTTGCCTGCATGGTCCAGCGTGTCCTCTGCATTAATGTGCTCTAACAAACTGTCCCTCTCCTGGAAGAAGCTCTCAAGCTCGTCCTGCAGACCCTGAACCGAGGACACGGTTTGCTCCTTCATGGCTCTGTATTGCTTCATGAAGTGCTCTGTTCTGTCTCTGAGATTATTACGTGTGATCATGCTCTCATCTTCAGGAGGAGGCAAGTGTGTGTCTTGCGGAGCGTCGACGACGTGTTCTGGCTGATCTCTTTCAGCACTGGAGCTAAAGCAAGTTTCCAGTTCCCTTGAGTCTTGGTTGTGGGACTCTTCTAAGGTTTGGACGTATTCTTTAGAGATGCTGCGTGCCTCTCCGCTTTTGCCCACAGATGCTTCACCACTGTCTTTGCTCATTTGAAGCTCGTTGATTGTGAACTCCAGCTCCTCCTTCTCCACAGTGAACTCCTCTCTGACCTGCTTCAGCTCAGACTCCAGCTCCACCTTCACATTTCTAAGAAACTCGAGCTCTTCTTGAAACATCATGTTTTGAGCCTGCAAATCCTCCAGGGCTAGCTTCAGCCCGCCGCCCTCGTCGCTGGAGTCGTCCGAGGAGTCCGCCAGCGGCTGCGGAGGCGCTGCTCGATTGCTGTCCTCCTCTTCCTCCTGAACGTCCTGCAGGAATCCCTCCTTCAGCGCCAGCTGCTCCGAGAGCTCGTCCTGCAGCAGAAGCAGCCGCTCGCGCTCCCTCTCGAAGTCCGCGGCGTTCAGCTCCATCTGCTCCTCCAGGTAGCGTAGCTCATCCTCGTACTGCTTGCCCAGCCTCTCCATCTCCCTCTGCAGATTTTCCACCTCCTGCTGGGACTCGGTGAGGCTCATCTGGTGGGATTCTCGGAGTGCTTCGGTCGCGGCCGTCCACTGCGTCTTGGCTTCCAGCAGCTCTTCTTGAGTTTGAGATATCTTGGACTCGTATTCAGTGCAGGCTGCCCTAAAGCCAGCAGTGAGCTCGGCTGTGCTTCTCTGCATTTCTGCACACTCGATATTCTTCAAGTCTAGTTCCTCCTGGAGAGTGGCTAATCTTCCCTCGGTTTCCTGTAAATACATTTCAAATAAAGTCATTGCTTCTTTACAGTGGATTTCATGCTATATTAAAGGTGCATTGTGTAATATTTAGGAGGATCTGTTGCAATATCATAAACATAACTATGTTTTCAGTGGTGTATAAAGGCCTTACATAATGAACCGTTGTGTTTTTATTACGTTAGAATGAGGCGTTTCTCTCTACACACACCGCGGGTCCGCTTACATCGACATGTTTCTACGGTGGCCCTGAACGGACAAACGCATTTCGTCACTATGTTGTTCTTGGTGTAAAGAAGCTGCTAAAGTCAGCGAATAAAACACCGACACAATGATGAACAAGTGACAATAATATTCGCAATAACATATCGTTTTACTGAATAATTAAGTAAACCTAATTTCTTAATTAATCTTTGTAAAGAAAGCTCATTGCTGAACTGGCTACTCTCTGCTGTCTCAGATGACGACATCACTTCCTGTTGGCCACCGTAACTTCTGTTGGGTGCAATTCACAACCTCACCACCACTAGATGCTGCTAAAAATTACACACTGCACCTTTAAATGAACTGTTACCGAAAGAACACATGAAACTGAGTAAAAGGTTACCTGTGCCTGTTTCTTGAACTCCTCGTGTTCTCTGCGCAGTAGCGCCAGGCTCTGCTGACTCTCGGCCTTCTCCTGCAGCACAGCGCTCATTCGCTCACTCAGCTCCTGTTGGGATCAGGAACACAAACACTGAAACATCCTTGCTACGCATTATTTTGATGTGCAAACATATCAATACTTTGCAGGGTCTCCTAACAGTACATAATCTATTGTCTTAGCCCAGTTGCTTTCCCACCGTCAGGCCGAATGGTTCTCAGCACTTTAAGGAAAGGTTGTAAGGTTACACTTCAGCATGATTTGGCCTGGATTTCTCGGCTCAAATGTGCCGGTGGAACGGCTGTGCTGCCGTGACGGGTTCCCCGAGAGCTACTGGTTGCGTTAGCAGGGCCAGTAGGAACTCTGAAGTGACGTGAGACACGCTCGTTGTTGGGACTTTTATTTTTGACGGCGCTGAGAACGCCAGAGCTTATGCGCCGACGTCACGGCGTTAGCTGGAGGCGGCCAATACAAACCAGCACTGACTCGGCTACATAATAAGGAGCTTAAAATATTATTATTATAATTAAATGTCATCTTGTTGTGTTGTTGGGTGCAAGAATCGCATAAAGTTTTCTAAACTATTGTGATTATTTGTGAATCATCTATGATTGTATACATTGTTGTGATTGATTGTCACTAGACTTTTTGATAACCCTGGTAAGAAAGAATAATCAAATACAAAAAGTAATTTTTATTTCTAGTCGTGTGCCTGACCATTCAGCACATATAGTTATAGGCTTCTTAAGATTTATACACCCTCAGTTTCTCTTTACGCTGGGTTTCTCTATCGTTAATCCTGTCAGATCCTCCATCATCGAGTGTGTACGGGTCGGCCAATCTGGTTCCCTCCGTTAAAATTAACTTTTGCCAATAACAATCGCGGTCCTGGACAGTGACTGACCTTACACAGTAAGATTAAATCGGATTTTCTCCAGTCAATGTTAAAAAACAAGCTAACAAAACTTGCGAACTAGCGTTAGCGAAGCGGCCAGAGGAGTCGCCTCCACCTAAGCTCTGCCCACAGAGAAAAACTGAAGAGAGACCTATTCTCCATTAGTTTACGATCTGTCTAACGGTCCTGTCTAATACGCTATTAGATACAACTGTCATACATAGAAAGTAGACCGGACAAGTTATTAGCGTATGCCGTGTGGCTGATGTCCAGTGTTGAAAACATCATAAACACTCATATAGCAGTACATTACACATGTCTGTATTTGTTAACACCACGCCAGCTTCTTTGGCGATATTCATGGTCAAAAACCATACTACAGTTATTATTTTAAAACAGGCAAATTTTCCTAAGAATTCTAAAACTACACATTTGAAATTTAACTTAAAATATGGGTGTATATTACTCAATATGTCAATAACTGTTCTTCGTGGCGGGTCGGAGAACTTTTACTGTTCTGTATGATCCGATCACGGTGTTCATAAACTTATGAATTATATGGACTCTTATATCATGTGGTTATTTGGTGTCCTTTTTTGGGGGGGGGGGGGGGGGAACCTAAAATTACCTTGAAAACTGCTTGCAGAAAGTACAGTTTTGTGAGAATCACCGTTCAATCTGGCGGTTTACTTTGCTGGATATTGCAAATGATGACAAAAACGCGTTATAAACAATATGCAGATTATAATCTCTGGACACTCCTAGTGAATATGCAGAACTGTCTACTCCCCGGACGATGGACTGATGGACTGACGGACGGACTGACAGACTGAAGGACTGACTGACGGACTGAAGGACTGACTGAGGGACTGACGGAATGAAGGACTGACTGAGGGACTGACGGACTGACTGAGGGACTGACGGACTGAAGGACTGACTGAGGGACTGACGGACTGACTGAGGGACTGACGGACTGAAGGACTGACTGAGGGACTGACGGACTGACTGACGGACTGACGGACGGACTGACTGAGGGACTGACTGACGGACTGACTGACGGACTGACGGACTGACGGACTGAAGGACTGAAGGACTGACTGAGGGACTGACGGACTGACTGAGGGACTGACGGACTGAAGGACTGACTGAGGGACTGACGGACTGACTGAGGGACTGACGGACTGAAGGACTGACTGACTGAGGGACTGACTGAAGGACTGACTGAAGGACTGACGGACTGACGGACTGAGGGGGAGAAACCTAAAATTACCTTGAAAACTGCTTGCAGAAAGTACAGTTTTGTGAGAATCACCGTTCAATCTGGCGGTTTACTTTGCTGGATATTGCAAATGATGACAAAAACGCGTTATAAACAATATGCAGATTATAATCTCTGGACACTCCTAGTGAATATGCAGAACTGTCTACTCCCCGGACGATGGACTGATGGACTGATGGACTGACGGACGGACTGACTGAGGGACAGACGGACTAAAGGACTGACTGAGGGACTGACTGACTGACGGATTGACTGACTGACGGACTGACTGACGGACTGACTGACTGACTGACTGACGGACTGACTGACTGACTGACTGACTGACGGACTGACGGACTGACTGACTGACTGACTGACTGACGGACTGACTGACGGACTGACGGACTGACTGACTGACTGACGGACTGACTGACTGACGGACTGACTGACTGACGGACTGACTGACTGAAGGACTGACGGACTGACTGACGGACTGAAGGACTGACGTACTGACTGACGGACTGAAGGACTGACGTACTGACGAACTGACTGACTGACTGACTGACGGACTGACTGACGGACTGACTGACTGACGAACTGACTGACTGACTGACTGACTGACTGACGGACTGACGGACTGACGGACTGACTGAGGGACTGACGGACTGACTGAGGGACTGACTGAGGGACTGACTGAGGGACTGACGGACTGACTGACGGACTGACTGACTGACTGACTGACTGACGGACTGACTGACGGACTGACTGACGGACTGACTGACTGACGGACTGACGGACTGACGGACTGACTGACTGACTGACTGACTGACTGACTGACTGACGGACTGACGGACTTACTGACTGACTGACTGACGGACTGACGGACTGACTGACTGACTGACGGACTGACTGACGGACTGACTGAAGGACTGACGTACTGACGAACTGACTGACTGACTGACTGACTGACTGACTGACGGACTGACTGACTGACGGACTGACTGACTGACGGACTAACTGACTGACGGACTGACTGACTGAAGGACTGACGGACTGACTGACGGACTGAAGGACTGACGTACTGACGAACTGACTGACTGACTGACTGACTGACGGACTGACTGACGGACTGACTGACTGACGAACTGACTGACTGACTGACTGACGGACTGACTGACGGACTGACGGACTGACGGACTGACTGACTGACTGACTGACGGACTGACGGACTGACGGACTGACTGACGGACTGACGTACTGACGAACTGACGGACTGACGGACTGACTGACGGACTGACTGACTGACGGACTGAAGGACTGACGGACTGACGGACTGACGGACTGACGGCCTGACGGACTGACGGACTGAAGGACTGACGGACTGACGGACTGACGGACGGACTGAAGGACTGACGGACTGACGGACTGACTGACGGACTGAAGGACAGACGGACTGACGGACTGACGGACTGACTGACGGACTGAAGGACTGACGGACTGACGGACTGACGGACTGACTGACTGACGGACTGACGGACTGAAGGACTGAAGGACTGACGGACTGACGGACTGAAGGACTGACGGACTGACGGAAGAAGTTTGAAGAAGAAGAAGGAGACGGACATTTGAGCGCGGCGACTTCTCCAACCGGGGGGGGGAACTGAAGGACGGACTGACTGAAGGACTGACGGAAGGACTGACAGACGGACTGACAGACGGACTGATGGACTAACCTGGATGACGGAGGGGTCTGCCGTGCCGCACGCAGGCCTCAACACCTCCTGCTCTAAAGCTGGTCAAAACAGCAGAAAATATACAATACTCAGATTTACAAATATCTATGTTTTTACAATTAAGAAGCAACTTTGATAACCTTACCTGCACATTTTGCCTTCATCCTCTGCATCGCCACCATCTGTTTCTTTGCAAACTTTATCAGATCTTGTTTAGACAGTGTGTCCAGCTGTAAGGAGACAGAACTCAAGAGTGACTCTGCCCTCTAGCGCTCTCTCGAGTATATACATATACTTCTTTAGATTATTTCTCTCCTATATATTTATAATTAGCTTCCAATAAGAATAAAATAAGACTTTTCATTTTATTAGTAGTATTATCATTATCAATTAAACACATACAAATATGTACATTAATATACAAAGCAATAACGTAAAATAGACATTAACATTTCAACTTTAAACATGCAGTTTGTTTTCGAAATATGCTTATTATTGCTTTTTTTGTTCACCAGTCAAGTCAATACTGTCTAACAACAATTTATGAATAACAACTACTTAGCATAGATGAGCTTTTACAAGTTAAAGAGGGGAAAGGACTTCCTGAACTTCTAGAACTGTACAGTATATCATCATAGGTGATGACGAACTGTGTTAAAGCTTCGTTTTCCATCAAACACACTATGAATGAAGGAAGTGTCACTCAATGAAGGATCTCACCTTGGATTTGCCTGACTGTCCAGCAGGTGACGTCAAGGACTCTGCGTTCGCGTCATGCGGTGACGTCACGGACTCTGCGTTCGCGTCCTGCGGTGACGTCACGGACTCGGCGTTCGCGTCCTGCGGTGACGTCACGGACTCGGCGTTCGCGTCCTGCGGTGACGTCACGGACTCGGCGTTCGCGTCCTGCTGCAGGTGTAAAGCGTTAATAAGACAATCCCACAATCCCTGTGTTAATTATGATAGTTTTGTGCTATGCAGGATAGTACACAGTAGTACCTTACACAGCAATGTCAACACTGCTCTATACTATGATGTAGTCAATAGTCATCCTCATGTATCATATTGTGGGATTGCCATGGTGAACCTTGAGGCTTCGTGTAAATTAATGGTACAGGGTAAAGCATTCCCTGTCACAGCCCTCAATCTTTAATACTAACGTTAATGGTTTAGACTCTTTTTGTTCAGGTCAGTAACTTAACACATTTAGTTGATCAACAATAAGACCCATTTGCATACATTAATGATAAATGTCAGTTTAAATCAATGCTTCTACAGCAGTTTTAAGTGTTTAAACTTCAGCGACTAACCTCCATTCTTGTGCGGAATCACGAAAGACAGCTGCTTAAACCGGGAATGACTGGGAAAAGATCATTTATTCACAAACCCATTGCGTGTAAACATATCCTGCATCTCTGTGCTGTTACTTCCGCATTCGGTACTTCCGCAGCAGCGCGAGGGAGGATCAGCCAATCACGTTCGTCCATCAACCCGGGTACCTCCACGTCACTGTTTGTTTTGGTTGCCACGGCTGTATGAATGACGTCTCGACTGTCCAATCACAGGTGGCTCGTGCGGTTCTCCAACTGACTGGATTGGCTAGTCAGACCAGAGGCGGGACTTGATGGGGCAGGGAAAAGGATTGGCGTTTGTAAACAACGAGAACAAAACTTTCTACAGGAACGTTAAATTCATATCCACAAAAACAAATAATAATAATAATACTTTTAATCCTCCATGTACTTACCATACATTCCTCGGATTTGGTGAACCCAGTAAAGATCAAGATCTTAGTGCCTTATAATGTTGAACAATGAATGAATGAATTAATGAATGAGGAATTTCAAACTTGTTTTAGTCATAAATAAATGACACCATTTGAATTCTAGGCATGTTGAAGTTGATTAAAAAAGATAATTTGAAAAAAATTACAGCATTTTGAATCTCCACATATCACCATTGTTCATATAGCCTATCCCCTGGCCTGTGTAGCCCAATTTCATGATAAATTCAACAATTTCTATATTTTTTTTATTTTTTTTTACATTGTTGGGTATATCGGTAAAGGGTTACAGAATGCAAAAACAGGCTAACATAGATGGTTTATCTAATAAAAAAATTGCATGGTGTTTAAAATAATAATAAAAAAATATATATTTTTTTTAATTACAATTTTAAAGACCATGCAATTGTTTGTTATATAAACCTTCTATGTCAGCCTGTTTCTGCTCAGACGCGTTGCAGTGGCTGGTTTTAACTCAGAAGGTCCTCTCTGTTATTTCAGAAGAGCTAACACAGTGGACACTGAATGAACAGTGATCGTAAAGGAATTTATGTTTAAAGTTGAAGAAGTAGAGCATTTAAAGTTTGTTGGCAACATTTTACATATTCTTTCCTATCTAAATCCAGTTCAAACTAAAGTAATAATTTAACTGGTTGTATGTGAGCGATAGGAAATCATCCATCCACCCATTCATGCTTTAGACCAGTTCTCCACCCGATTATTATTGTGTCCACTATGTTTTCACTTTGTCCACCCTGTCCACCCTTACAATAATTTAATAAAATCAGCAAAAACATACTAATAATTCAGTGACAATGTAAATTTACTGGAGTATCAATAATGAAGTACTTTAAAAAGTAAACGAAAAAAGCCTTTTAATAATAAAATAATAATAATAACATTTATTTTCTATAGTGCCTTTAAAAGGTAAATCTCAAAGCGCTTCCCAAAAATAAGACAAAATAAAAGAGAAATACAACAATATAAAAGAATTAAGCATTTATAAAAGAGAAGTACATTCAAAATATACAATACAAATGTAAAATGTTATCAAAAAGAGTTTTATAAGTAAATGGTATAGAAATATATATACACTCACCTAAAGGATTATTAGGAACACCATACTAATACTGTGTTTGACCCCCTTTCGCCTTCAAAACTGCCTTAATTCTACGTGGCATTTATTCAACAAGGTGCTAAAAGCATTCTTTAGAAATGTTGGCCCATATTGATAGGATAGCATCTTGCAGTTGATGGAGATTTGTGGGATGCGCATCCAGGGCACGAAGCTCCCGTTCCACCACATCCCAAAGATGCTCTATTGGGTTGAGATCTGGTGACTGTGGGGGCCATTTTAGTACAGTGAACTCATTGTCATGTTCAAGAAACCAATTTGAAATGATTCGAGCTTTGTGACATGATGCATTATCCTGCTGGAAGTAGCCATCAGAGGATGGGCACATGGTGGCCATAAAGGGATGGACATGGTCAGAAACAATGCTCAGGTAGGCCGTGGCATTTAAACGATGCCCAATTGGCACTAAGGGGCCTAAAGTGTGCCAAGAAAACATCCCCCACACCATTACACCACCACCACCAGCCTGCACAGTGGTAACAAGGCATGATGGATCCATGTTCTCATTCTGTTTACGCCAAATTCTGACTCTACCATCTGAATGTCTCAACAGAAATCGAGACTCATCAGACCAGGCAACATTTTTCCAGTCTTCAACTGTCCAATTTTGGTGAGCTCTTGCAAATTGTAGCCTCTTTTTCCTATTTGTAGTGGAGATGAGTGGTACCCGGTGGGGTCTTCTGCTGTTGTAGCCCATCCGCCTCAAGGTTGTGTGTGTTGTGGCTTCACAAATGCTTTGCTGCATACCTCGGTTGTAACGAGTGGTTATTTCAGTCAAAGTTGCTTTTCTATCAGCTTGAATCAGTCGGCCCATTCTCCTCTGACCTCTAGCATCAACAAGGCATTTTCGCCCACAGGACTGCCGCATACTGGATGTTTTTCCCTTTTCACACCATTCTTTGTAAACCCTAGAAATGGTTGTGCGTGAAAATCCCAGTAACTGAGCAGATTGTGAAATACTCAGACCGGCCCGTCTGGCACCAACAACCATGCCACGCTCAAAATTGCTTAAATCACCTTTCTTTCCCATTCTGACATTCAGTTTGGAGTTCAGGAGATTGTCTTGACCAGGACCACACCCCTAAATGCATTGAAGCAACTGCCATGTGATTGGTTGATTAGATAATTGCATTAATGAGAAATTGAACAGGTGTTCCTAATAATCCTTTGGGTGAGTGTATATAGTTAAAGTATTCAAATAAATCAAATAAAAGCTACCCTAAAAAAGTAAGTTTTGAGGGAAGCTTTAAAAACACCCAGAGTGTGTTTGCCTAGTCTCAGAGGGCAGAGAGGTCATCAGCTTTGGGCAAACGGAGAGAAAGCCCCATCACCCATAGATCAGAGACGGGTTAGAAGACCAGCTTCAGCGGAGATCAAGCGCTGGGATGTACGGGATTACAAGTTCTGACAAATACTGAGGAGCCAGGCCATGCGAAGCCTTATAAGTGAGCATGATCATTTTAAAATCAACACGAAACTGGACCGGGAGCCGGTGTCAGGACTCTAAATAGGAGTGATGTGATCGCTGGCCCTGGTCCTGGTGCTGGCCCTGGTCCTGGTGCTGGTCCTGGTGCTGGTTCTGGTGCTGGTTCTTGTCCTGGTCCTGGTCCTGGTCCTGGTGCTGGCCCTGGTGCTGGTGCTGGTCCTGGTCCTGGTCCTGGTGCTGATGCTGATGCTGATGCTGATGCTGATGCTGATGCTGATGCTGATGCTGGTCCTGGTCCTGGTCCTGGTCCCGGTCCTGGTGATGGTCTTGGTGCTGGCCCTGGTTTTGGTCCTGGTGCTGGTCCTGGTGCTGGTGCTGGTGCTGGTGCTGGTCCTGGTCCTGGTGCTGGTCCTGGTGATGGTCCTGGTGCTGGTCCTGGCCCTGGTCCTGGTGCTGTTCCTGGTGCTGGTTCTGGTCCTGGTGCTGGCCCTGGGCCTGGTGCTGGTCCTGGTCCTGGTGCTGGTCCTGGTCCTGGTGCTGGTCTTGGTGCTGGCCCTAGTTCTGGTCCTGGTCCTGGTCCTGGTCCTGGTGATGGTCCTGCTCCTGGTCCTGGTCCTGGTCCTGGTCCTGGTGCTGGTGCTGATCCTGGTGCTGGTGCTGGTGCTGGTGCTGGTCCTGGTGCTGGTGCTGGTCCTGGCCCTGGTCCTGGTGCTGTTCCTGGTGCTGGTTCTGGTCCTGGTGCTGGCCCTGGGCCTGGTGCTGGTCCTGGTCCTGGTGCTGGTCCTGGTCCTGGTCCTGGTCCTGGTCCTGGTCCTGGTCCTGGTCCTGGTACTGGTGCTGGTGCTGATCCTGGTGCTGGTGCTGGTGCTGGTGCTGGTCCTGGTGCTGGTCCTGGCGCTGGCCCTGGCCCTGGTGCTGGTGCTGGTCCTGGTCCTGGCCCTGGTGCTGGTGCTGGTCCTGGTCCTGGTCCTGGTGCTGGTGCTGGTGCTGGTCCTCATCCTGGTCCTAGTCCTGGCCCTGGTCTTGGTCCTGGTCCTGGTAATGTTTCTAAGATGAAAAAAAGATGTTCTTGCTGTATTCTGGATGTGAAGTTCGAAAGTTAAATTAGCATCAAATATCACCCCCAAATTTTAGGTACTTTAGGTAATTTAGGGTACGTTTACACGACAACGATATGCTTAAAACGGAGACGTTTTTCCTTTGAGTTTCCCGTGTACAGACGACACCGATGTCAAAACGATCCCCATCAACACGTATCCACGAAAATGACTAAAAACGGTGTATTCTGCTGCCAGGCCACTAGATGGCGACGAAACACTATAGACTGAACACATAATACGTGTGTGCATGACGTCATTGTTCTCACAGATTCGCGTTTTTGCTGTTTACACGGAGACTGTTCTCAAAAACGTGCAATTTGAAACCCGTTTTCAAAACATATCGTTTCGAGGCACCCAAAATGCTGTTGTCGCGTAAACGAACGGCCAAAGTGGTGGCGGGGCCCAGTGTGAGGTAGTGGAGGCGGGGTCCAGTGTGAGGTAGTGGAGGCGGGGCCCAGTGTGAAGTAGTGGAGGCAGGGCCCAGTGTGAGGTAGTGGAGGCAGGTCCCAGTGTGAGGCAGTGGAGGTGGGGCCCAGTGTGAGGTAGTGGAGGCGGGGCCCAGTGTGAGGTAGTGGAGGCGGGGCCCAGTGTGAGGTAGTGGAGGCGGGGCCCAGTGTGAGGTAGTGGAGGCAGGGCCCAGTGTGAGATAGTGGAGGCGGGGCCCAGTGTGAGGTAGTGGAGGCGGGGCCCAGTGTGAGGTAGTGGAGGCGGGGCCCAGTGTGAGGTAGTGGAGGCGGGGCCCAGTGTGAGGTAGTGGAGGCGGGGCCCAGTGTGAGGTAGTGGAGGCGGGGCCCAGTGTGAGGTAGTGGAGGCGGGGCCCAGTGTGAAGTAGTGGAGGCGGGGCCCAGTGTGAGGTAGTGGAGGCGGGGCCCAGTGTGAGGTAGTGGAGGCGGGGCCCAGTGTGAGGTAGTGGAGGGGGGGCCCAGTGTGAGGTAGTGGAGGCGGGGCCCAGTGTGAGGTAGTGGAGGCGGGGCCCAGTGTGAAGTAGTGGAGGCGGGGCCCAGTGTGAGGTAGTGGAGGCGGGGCCCAGTGTGAGGTAGTGGAGGCGGGGCCCAGTGTGAAGTAGTGGAGGCAGGGCCCAGTGTGAGGTAGTGGAGGCGGGGTCCAGTGTGAGGAGGGGTTTCAGTGATGAACATAGCACACGAGGGTCAGGTTTGACATTCAACTCTTCCTGAACGAGCCAAACTCAGTTGTGTTTAAATGGAGCAGAAAGAGAAAGAAGGAGAAGATCAGAGGCTGAACGTGGCAGATGTGAAGCAGTCGGTTATACAAACACACCTGTAGATAAACTGTCATTCATAATCCTCTGCAGCTAATGATTAATCCTTAATGGATCCATTGACTGATTTACTTCCCCTCGTAATAGGATTATCAGGCTAAATGAGTGGGAATGACGTGGCAGACGAGCTCGTTCAGTTCCGCCACTCACATCATTTCCAGAGGAGAATCTGAACTAACGTCATTATCCTCATGTTTCATGTCAAAGTTCAGAGCTAGATCATTCACACGCAACGCAGGGCATGAGTGAACGTTAACATAATCAGTTTTTGGACAGTCTATCACTAAAACATTTAGTGAAATCCTGACAGATCGGATGTGTGACGGATCGCGCAAGCTTTTCCTTATAATTGCGCATCTTAATTTCCTTCCTTTGAAATGGCATCAGATGTGAAGGAGGAGAATTCACGCGTGTCAGCCATTATGTGCAGCTGTGTTTCTCAATTACAGTAATGAGGAGCATTCAACGACTACAAATCGATGTCAGTGTCACTGTCAACAGCATTATGAGCTGATACCAGTCGCCCAGTGCTGATCCCAGTCAGACAGACGGCCTGTGATGAGATTCTTAAAAGAGTAGTTCACTTCAGAACTAACATTTCCTGATTATGTACTCTCCCCCACGTCATCCAAGGTGTTCATGTCTTTCTTTCTTCAGTCGAAAAAGGAGTAAAGGTTTTTGAGGAACACACTCCAGGATTTCTCCATATAGTGACTTCAATGGGGTCCAACGGTCCAAATGTGAGTTTCAGTGCAGCTTCAAAGTCTCGACACGATCCCAGAATACTCACGATTCAGTCGGACCTTCGAGGAACGTCACTGGGATTGTTTGTGTGTGTGTTAATCAGTGTGAGTTCACAGCAGGAGACTCGGGGCGAGGTGAGTGATATACCCCCGCTGTGGTCCACCTGTGATTGGCACTGGAGCACAATCAAACTCCCGCCGCTTCTGGGACTTACACTGATTAAACTGAACCTCTGTCTGGCTTCACGCAAGCATGAACATGACAGTACACCTACTGTACCTACACACAATTTACCAATGAGAAGACCTGTGGGACTTGTGCAGATGCTTTTATCCAGTATGGGTTGTATATTAGTTATAAGTATACATGCATTGCCTGGGAGCGTGATGCTCTTGGACTGATGGCCATTACTTTCTGACAGAACCGTTCTTTCTTCCAGTGCTGAACAATTCAAATCAGTGTGAGTCTCAGACTCTGGATTACTCACCAACCCTCCTTTGGTCTTCTTATGAGTCACTTGTTGAAGACAAAATAACTCTTGAGGATGGGACTGGTTGTAAATCGTACCTCACCAACACTAAAACAGGCTTAAATGACCATCATTGCCTCCACATGTCAAACAGCATCTCCCAAACTCCATAATATATGTAACACACACCACAAGTTCTCAGTCTTAAAATTATTAAAAAAAGAAAGCTTGTTTCATTCCAGAAAGCTTATTTAATTTCATTTTGATAATAATTTTTCTATTTTTTAATGCTTTTTTTTTGGGAGATCTTTTGGTATTTTTTATTTAATTTACCTTTAAATGACTACATTTGATCAATAAATAACAAATAAATAATAATTTAACCCTTGTGCCTCCTTAGGCACATCTTTGGTCTTTTCAGTTTTTTTGATCACTTTGCCTGAAAAATAAAAAAAAGTAAGAACATGAACATGACCGTAAATCCTGAAAGTCACATTCGTAAAAACAAAAAAGAAGAAAAAAAGTGCACCTTGTTAATCAAAACCTTAAATTCATGATATTAACATCAACAATAATAACATCGTTACTAACAGAAAAAAAAAAAACATTCCTGATATCAACGTTGGAATTCCAGTGCTAGATTGTTTTGGCTGTCACAATACTAACATTTCAGTAGCAATACAAGAGACATGTTTCTATTCTCAAACCTGCAGCAAAAACTGACTTGCTAAACTCTTAACTCTCTAAGCTTCTGCAACACCAGTGGCACATAGCCTTACTTACAGAAATAAAGCATATTTTCAAACCCCACACAACTCTAGTGTATGATACTGGAGTTATTCTGACATTTAACCACATTTAATACTTATGATGACTGTTTTTTAAACACAGTTATAGTTTATTGTATTGTTATAATTTTCACTTGTGTCATTTGTTATGTGTTCTCCAACAGCCCAAGTATATATAGATTCAGGCCTATAGAATGGTGCATACAGCATGTTTAACTGTTCATAATGAGAGTAAATTCCACGTGATCAAGGGCTTTCCATTTAAACCACTAGGCTTTCTGGCACGACTAATGTGCTGCAAATGTGACTCGGATCTGAAGAGCTCAGGTAACACAATGAAGATCTCCAGCCGGAGTTTGTTTCACATCCATTTCATATGGTCTGTATGCACACTTCATAGCTAGCATCTTAACAAACTCCACTAGGAGGCGCTGAAGAACAGATCCTTATTATGAAGAACACTGAAGAAATCAACAGTTGTGTTTGTGTTCCTCCACTAGGAGGAGCTATAAATAAACCTAAATGAACTGATAGGCCTTGTGTTGATGCAGTTGTAAAATGCTTGTAATATTTAGGTAGTATTCAGTACATGTTAACGGTTAATGCTGTCCTGAAAGCATTAGATGACGTCTCTGTTGAAGTAAATGCACACACACTTGGTTCAGTCTATCAGAGAAGCTGATTTGAAGGCACAGATCAACACAGTCAGTGAAGACGCCGATAACGCTGAGATCCGATGGGTTCTGTTCATGACCGTAATGAAACACAGCCCAGACGTCTAGGCTAAAACAAGGCAAAATTTGGGCGGTCAGTGAAAATTTAATAGACGTCTAAACCATCGCCCAAGAATAGACTAGCCATCACTTAAATAAATAAATGAAATGAGTGAATGAATGAAACACAACACCTTGTAATCACTGTTTACTTTGCTTACATGATGGAATATCATACATCCCGCAAGTTATTTTAGCAAAAACGACATGTAATCAAATTCAAGGTTATTTTGGCCATAGCTGGACTATATCGGGTCTATAGTTAACCGAGACGGTGAAATGATGAATATTGCTTGCTGGGACAGAGCCTTTCTTTGAAATGTCCAGATGCACAATCAAACTAAATCAGCAAACTACTGATACGAAGCAGTGATATAATTTAAAAGACAATGATTATTCAGTGATTTTGGTTTAACTGCACGGACATGAAAACAAAAGTTGATCTGTATAATGACACTATTGTGTTTTTAGAGCAGCTTTATTACAGCAGAATGTGAATTTGTCTCATATGTGATAAAGTTTACTTCATTGATTCTGTTTTTTCTTGTTTATGAACTAATCTGAACTGAAGTGCCACAGAAATAAAGCAGACTTGACTTGATTAAAGGAATCCCCTTGGCTTTGGTCAGTACCGGACTTGAAACGCATACACTTTGGTAAGTCTTGACCGCGTCAGAAAGAGATGACAGTGTATTTCCCCGTCAGCTCTGATTCATAGAGGAGCAGAAGCAGGAAGAAAATAATCAGATAAATAAGAGTCAGTGACAGCAGATCTATCTGTCCGCCTCCACTCGGCTGCTAATATCGCCTCACTCGATCTGTCTACGCCCCGCTTGACTCCTGAGTCCCGAACGCAGTGCTCTAAACACCGGCCGAGAGCGACTGCTGTGACAGCAGTGTGTTAGCAGGACAGATGAGCCTCACACACACACACACACACACACACACACACTGGCAGTGTGTTAGCAGGACAGATGAGCCTCACACACACACACACACACACACTGGCAGTGTGTTAGCAGGACAGATGAGCCTCACACACACACACACACACACACTGGCAGTGTGTTAGCAGGACAGATGAGCCTCACACACACACACACACACACACTGGCAGTGTGTTAGCAGGACAGATGAGCCTCACACACACACACACACACACACACACACACACACACACTGGCAGTCTGTTAGCAGGATAGATGAGCCTCACACACACACACACACACACTGGCAGTGTGTTAGCAGGACAGATGAGCCTCACACACACACACACACACACACACACACACACACTGGCAGTCTGTTAGCAGGATAGATGAGCCTCACACACACACTGGGTTTTCTTCTCCGTAAACCAGCCTGATGGCCTAAAGGTAATAGCAACTGTCAGATAAACGCCAACACACCAGTTCATCACTACAGTTTCTTTGGCGTTGGTGGATTTGTTAGTTTTCTGCTTGACTGTTTTACAGGTGCTTTACAACGCCAATTTACAACGCCAATTTACAATGCCAATTTACAACGCCAATTTCACCACAGTCATTAAATCTCAGGGTCATTTCTCTTCTACAAACAGGGCAGTCGCGAATATGACATGTGTAATGGCAGCATAAATAAGACACCAGTTCCCCCAACGCTTCGCTCGCCGCGTGTGTGTGTGAGTCTGTGTGTGAGCCTGCAGGGCTGTGTGTGTGTGTGTGTGTGTGTGTGTGTGTGTGTGTGTGTGTGTGTGTGTGTGTGTGTGTGAGCCTGCAGGGCTGAGTTAGTGTGTGTGTGTGTGTGAGCTCTGCAAGGTCGGTGCAAACACAACTACTGCAATCATTCTTTGAAGACCTTCTACAATTATTTGCTTCATTTGCAATGTTATGTTTTGTTATTTAACTATTAAATGTAGTAGTTTGCAACACATTTGTGTTTAGAGATATGTATGATATTAAGAACATTACATGTCTTAGTTATCTCCAGTTATGAATGCTATTGGAAATATGCACATTAGTAGGCATGAGCGGGACACAAACTAACGCGGGGCTAGTTGTCACACACTTGTTTTAAATACTTCCACAAATGCCAGCATGACGAAACTTACCGTATTTACCATATCAACACTATATAGAGGAAAATGAAAAAGATCAGATACAATTTTAATCTGTCATATGTTCATGTTACAATGAGCACCACCTATGGGGCATGTTGTCACAGTTCACTTCCATTCTTCCAGGGTTAATGAACAAAAAGTGTACACCGTATTAATGAAACAAAACCACATAATCGTACTAGACGTGTGAAATGAATGTGGGGAAAAATAAATACTCTGACCCCTAAGTAGATTTACACACACTGAGAAAGTGAAGCGCTGTGCCCGCTCTCCTCTATTAGTCGGCTCCTGGTGTCCTTCACTGCAGGATCGGCAGCGTCCGCATCTATAAAGAGCCTCTGACTTGATTAAAGTCGATATGAATGACGTTTATGGAGACCGGAGATGTTGTGACTGCAGGTGGTGAGCAGATGCGCTTCTCTTTCCCGCTGACCAGTACAACACAATCGTTGAGCTTCATTTCCTCGATCACGCAGTCACAGTCATGTTCATCCAGCCAATGAACACGTTACATGTGCACCGATACTGTGATCATTTACAATAATCAAAGCACTATATTTACATGACCAGAGCAAACCTCTTCACTCCTGTTTACACACAATTTTCATTATGTGGTTATTTTTACTGCCATTATTTACGTCCCTAATGCCCGGGATATATGATGATAGAGTAAGGTTTGTTACTGGCCACTGTTTTAATCTACTTGTGTCAAATGCAAAACAGATTTCTATGGATGCACTGGCATTTTCTGCTCACGATCCTTAAAAAGCCTTCATTCCGATGTTTTTGACCATCGATATACTGAATTATATTCATGTCACTCAATATTGTCAACATGAACTCAGTTTGTTCAGCGCCAGAAAGATGTGATGCCTTCTTTCCCGCTGTGTTTATGAATCTGCACATGAAAACATCATTTGTGTTGGTCACGAGCACATGCACATGTGTGTACATGCCTGTTTATTGATTAAAATCTGCATATTTTACTATGATTATGGTTACTACGATTATGAGCTTAATCGCATCAATTTGATCTAAGTTTGCGTTTATATTATAACAGTCCCAGCTTCTTGGCACTGGTCAAGCTACATTTCCAAAGGGGGTCACCTTGTTTGCAATGCTCAATTGGTCTCAGTTGAAAAAGATATCAAATAAACTCTTATACAAATGAGTGGAGGGTTTCTTTCTTCATATATTCAAAGCTTTACTCATTCATTATCCAAAAACCCAATATATCACAGCACATACACCTGTATACAGAGACAGAATCCATCATGAGCCAGTCTATACATGTGGGTGTATCGAAATGTCCAACACCGTCCTCCGCGGCTCACGAACCCCAACGGTTCAGAAAATGAAAGAAACCAGTCTCATCGGTAGTTCGACCATACGTGCAAAGGTGGATATGATGAATTAGAAGGTTGTCCAACGCTTAGTTGTTTGGAGAGTCGTAAGGTTTCCAGCAAACGCATCAGAAAAGTGCTTCAGCACAGCAGTATAAGCAGGGGTCTGGGCTAAACCTTATCCACAGCTGATGAGCAATACACTTAGACTTAGACTTATTACAGTTTTTTTTATTCGCTTTGGTACTATTTTCACAAGTAAGGTGTACATTTTCAAAACTCTTAGTGCTAATATCACAACAGATCATCAAAAGTGCACTTTTTTCAAACATTTCATCATGTTTTCAATTGTGTTAGTGCAATTCACAAAATCACAAAGTATCCCTTTCACAACACAAAATACGTGTTTCATCTACATAACTGTTTCATTCACAGTAACTGCCTTTCATAAAGCTCTTATTATCAAACTTTTGATTTGCATCTCTTTTTGTTCAGTTTAATACATTTGTCTATTATTTAATCCAACTGATCTTAATGGTTAATCAATTAATCATTTGGTACACCTATAGATTTCTATAGATATTGATTGTATATACAGTTTCTATAACTTGTTTGCAATTTCCGATATGGATAACCAAATGTAATGAATTCTTTTTACTACATAAGTGATTTATAGATACAGTAATAACCACCACTATGTTCAAAGTGTGTGCACACCCATGTGTGTGAGAGAGAGGTACAGAGAAATTAGCTATTTGTGAAAACACTGTAAAGCAGAATAGAGTATAATGGAGAGGAAACGGTCAATTACTGTAAAACAGATTGATTAGAGATGCATCAGTAGAAGGGAGACAGATGGCATCAAATACAGCATTTTACATTACAGTATGTATGCCATGTGATACTGTAAACAGATTACCATGGTAGAGACTGCCACATTACAGTAATTCAACCTTCATCTGTAAAGGTCCACTACAGTATATATAGATTCAGTCAAAGGCTATAGAGTGAACACATTTACTGTATTGCCAGCAAACTCTGTTCTCGCACAGAACCTCATGGCTGTGTCATACTTCATCACAGCTTTTGATAACTCACTGCAGATACTATTACAAACATTATGGATTCAATTACATAAGTTAGGTAATGCACGTGTATTTTCTAATATGGCAACTGTAGCCTGTAATACTGTAATTATTTCAGCAATAAGGGTGATCTGAAACATGTATCTTGCATTGTTTGCTGTTGAATGAACTGATTGTTAAAAGTACTAAACTGAAAGAAGATCATACTGTTGTGTTTCTGTGATTAAACCAAACGTTCTCATTACATATTACAATAATCTTGTGTTTGAAACAATGATTATGTGGACTGAAAAATGTATAACTGTAATGAAAGCATGGGATCATGTTTTGAAAGAATGACTAGCTGTGTTACAAGTGTGATCAGTTTGGATTTTTGTACTAAGAGTTTTGAAAATGTGCACCTTACTTCTGAAAATAGTACCAAAGCGAATAAAAAAAACTGTAATCCTTTTAAAAGAGAGTAGCAGAGAAAAGGAGAAAATACAATACAACAGTACAATAATAATAATAACATTAATAAAAATATCAACAACCATAAATTATTTTAAAAATTGTCAATGTTAAGTCCACTGTTATAGTGATATTTCATCCCAAACAAACAGTTCCTCAAACAGGATTGGGAAACAGTGGCTAGGAAACAAATAATACCCACAATTGGACAAAAATAAACCCTATTACAGGCGGTGACTGTTACAATATGAGATAAAGTTTAATCACAATATTGCCTGAATCTCAGTAAAATCGCATTGGCCAATGAGAAGAAAGTACATCAAAGTGTGTAATATAATGTAAAATAATAAAATGACACACAGATACACACACACTTCAATATACACATAAATTGAGTATATTTACCGTAGAATCTTCTTTGGTCTTATTATCTACCTTATACAGGTGTTTTCTGTCGGTTCATCAGCCGCTGTAGGGAAATAACTGAGAATATCAAAGTGCAGTCAACAGTAAAACTGTGTTTATGATTACGACAATACATTAAAAGAATATGGTGAGAAAAACAAGTTTACAATATCAAGCAGCATGACGAGTTAAAAATAACTGGAAGCGCTTCACTCTGTCAGCCAGACGCGTTCAACTTACGAATGGCGGTAAAACGGTAATGATAAAGAGTTTTGGATGTTTGTGAGCGAGGACATCCTCACAGTCACAGATGACCACCGCATTCACACACAGAGGGACATATGAAGGCAAAGAGCATCAATCCAGACGCCTGTCCATCACTGTCAACATGCATGACAGCTCACACAACGCCTCTGAGATCCTTCCTTCACTCGATCAGGAAATATACGGCCAATATTACGTGTCAGTGAGGATCATTCATCTGCAGGAGAATCGCCACATCAATACCCCGTGACCTCAGCAAACATCACTCAAACACACCGTCAGCAGGCCCGCCGAGTCCACCAATCACACGCAGGCATGAGCTAGGACCAATGCCAAACTAAATGACTTGTCAGATACACTCGAGCCACTAAAGCTGTGAGAGCCGGACAGCAGGAACTGATGCCAGCAAAGCGAGGGAGAGGAGATGCAGACGTCACTGTAAATGTGCGGATATGTCACGAGAATTGACAGGAGTGCAATTATCCACGATAGAGTACCAGCTGTGACGTAAACATCTGTGTGTGTGTGTGTGTGTGTGTGTGTGTGTGTGTGTGTGTGCGTGTGTGTGTGTGTGTGTGTGTGTGTGTCACTGCACAGGACTCGTATTCATTATTAACCTGATTTGAAATAACAGGGAGTATTGGTTCTTTTGCAATGATGGCACTTAACTCTTTTTATACCCTAACGACACACTTTACCCCTGATTATATACTGTACACAGCGCAACACTGAGTGCCTCGTTTAATGAAGCAGGACAGAGACGGAAGACTGTTTAAAACTGCTGTTATTATGTTTTAACTTGACATCAGCAAGTGATCAATCTGAGCAGTGCTGAGACGTGCAGAGAGAGCGTCCGGGTTCATTAAACACAGGCGGTGAGCGGGACGAGTCCTGAGCACGGGGGAAACTGGGCTTCGTTTCATGTTTGCAAAGGCTTAGAGCCAAACACTGTGAGAGAGTGAGATTTGTGTGGTTGATGCCTGTGAAGAAAGGCTATATTGCTCAAATGAAACCGTTCTCCGTCTGCAGTATTAGCAGTGTCCTCCGCTGTAGCGTTAGCATCACATGCTTCAGACGAGCACTTAGCCTGAACGCCACCGGCCCTTTCAGCACTCCAGGCTTTTCATCTGCAAACATCTGAAGCATTCAGCAAATGTGCTTCTCGTTCACTTCCACCTCCGCCTTTGTTTGAGGCTTTAAAACAAGAAGCAGTAGTTCTGGGTCAGTGGTTGTACATTAAAGTCTTCTGCTTTTAAAGCCTTTTGCTCCTCGGGAGGAGACGGGGTTGCAATAATGCGACCAATTCAACCATTCAGAAGCTCTCAGTTCTACATGCTATGGAGCTGGAAGACAAAATCTTACAATATATCATGTTGAAAACAAGTCACCGCGATCGTGCTCTATTGAACACATCTATTCTCGTAATTAGCCATTGGTATAACGTCAAGATGATAACTGATGTTGTAGAAATTGTTGCTCAACTCTCAAAGTTGAGAATAAGCAGTTTCGGCCTGTGTTCAGACAGAGCTGATCGTACATCTGTCATCCGCGCAGTGGTAACGGCATCCATCATGTGGAAACCAGCCGTGTGTGTGTGTGTGTGTGTGTGTGCAGGACGAGGACAGATGCAGCGCAGGATCAGGACTTCGGGATTGGATCAATAGAACTAGTTTTGTTTTTGTCTGCTGCACTCAATAAGCTTTAATAGCCGTTCATCAACGCCTCCAGAAGTGTCTTCAACTCGTGTACCATGAGGAGTTTTAGCTCTAGTTTCTCCCGCAATCCAAAGCGTATGGCTGAACTGGAGACCGCAGGTGTGTGTGTGTGTGTGTGTGATGGACTGTTCATCCGTCCAGAGCGAGACGGCGAGATATAGAGTGCACTGACGCTACGGATACCAGTTTCACCCACACAAATGAACCAAAATGCACATATTGTTTTCTTTCCCTTAAAGTCACCCTGTAGTCAATAATTGTATCCCTTTAAATTCATCTTTGATCACCAAAATGACATATTTAAAGTTTTTTTTCCTTCCCATTCCTTAAGATTTCTTTTTCATGCCTTAAAATAGCTGGAATGTAACTAGATCAGACCAAGAACACTTCAAACTAAGGGCTAATCAAAAGATAATCAATGAAAGAAACAAGAAACAGGTGTAGCGAATTAATCAAACAATGAATAACCATAGAAACCAAAGCAAACAGAGGAAACGATGAAAACCCAAGTCGAACTGAAGTCAGTCAGCCCAGCCGTGACACTGTCCTTCCGAGCGACTGATGTCTGGCCTAAACCCGCCCGCCCGCACTCGTCTGCGGTGAGGATACTTCACATCTCTGCAGTTAGTGCTGTTTTGTAAGTTTGTTAACGATGCTTTTGGGAATCTCAGCCTAGTCTTCTTCTCCTGCAGCTTCATCATTTAGTATCTGTTAGTTGCACTTCATGCACACGATTACATCAAAAAATACACACAGCCAGTAATGGCAAACAGTGTCATTTAATTCCTATAGCTGACATATTCATCGCATTATTAAATAAATAAATAAATATTTCCTCCAGAACTGTTTTAACAATGACACTTCTGATCTTGTGTCCTGAAGCAGCTGTGCTTGATACAGCAGATATACATATACACCACACACACACATATATACTTTACAACAACAGGAAAATACATAAATACAAGCAAAAATAGTTAGGTCACACAAATGATATTTCCTTCGTACGCAGCTGTCCTGCAAATATCTCATACTTGCACGTACACACACACACACACACACACACACACACAAAAGTGCTGTTTATCCTCTTAGCCTTTCATTCAGAATGCGTGCGAGAATCTTACATGTAATTAAAGTAAAATTATAGAATAAAAAAGGACCTGTTTTTCATTCAGTGATCTCGTAGTGTAATTGAAGGTTAAATTTGTAGGATTTACGCACCATTAGTTTCTCCAACGATACACTGTACTATAAAGACCAAAGAGACAAACAGCTTTTTCATTTAAGCACTTTTTCTGTTTCACTTCTATTTCCTAAAGCTGCTAAAGCTTAAATAAAATAAAGACATCGAGGCGACTTCAACACACCTGAACACACACAGTATCCCACAACACCATCCAAAGGACAAAATACTCTATTTCTATTTTCTAAAGTAGTCAATATATTGACTTAAGTAGAATTAATTATATCGATCTGCCATTGAGTTCAGCCCCTAAACGAAGACTCAACGATATTATTTTAGATGAGAACATTGATTAGACATTACAGAAAGAGCTTTTACATTGTTTGGTTCACATTTGATGTGCATGTTTTTTTTTTTTGCAATTCAACTAAAGAAAATTGCATGTTTCTATCAACTCTGCTATTGTTATCTTGTATGTATACTCTCTTAAGAGCAAGAATGACCTCGTTGCCTCAGGGTGAAGTTTTACACAGATTACACACATGTAGTGTTATTAAATGCTGCCACGAGTTCACATGATGAATGACGCAAGCCTCCATACAGCAGAGAGCTCGAGGACCAGCCGAGAAAACACTGTTCTCGCCAAAAGAAGAAGAAGAAAAAGGTTTCCTGCACCTTTGCATTTGGACTTCAGCAAAACCCCAGAAAATTCCCCTCAGCCTAACGCGTGAATCCTAATGCAAACGTGAACGAGTCTCAGTAATCGAACATTAGTCTATCGCTGCCCTGCAATCCCTCTGGCTATAGAGTTATCAGTCGGAAGTAGACCCGTGGGACGACCATTGCTTGACACTGACGCACACACACACACACACACACACACACACACACACACACGTACAGGCCAGTGTATGCCAATGTGCTCAGTTTCGACATATCACAGCCAAATGTATTAAACATCTGTCCCAACCAAAGAGCTATAGCCTATATGACGGGGTTGCTGATTGAATTTACACAAAATATATTATATATAGTAATATAACCTAGCTATGTGTTACTGGGCTGACATTAAGGTTTATTGAAACTAATCACCTGAGCCAGTCTAGCCAGGCTTTACCTGTAATTACCAAACATGTTTTAGTATAGATCCAAGCTTACTAATCCATCCTTCTCTAATATTCATAGAGGAAATCCAGATCACTGCAGACTAAATCAAGCTCAATGTCTGACAGATCACAGCGAGACGACCCATCCGCGTGTGCCCTGCTGGCAGATTACTCCACATACATATATATATACACATATATATACTGCTACTGTGACTTTATCAATATAAGTACATATTACATATTTCTCAGAAATGAGGTGGTTCCGTTGCTGCTGCCTTGGAAGTAATGAATAGAGAATTCACACACACACATGATCTGCATCTAATGACCAACAGCCAAAATAACTGACGAAAAATATCAATAATACATACCCAACGTTTTAGGAATATTTGAAAATGCTGTCATCATTTACTAACCCTCAAGTCCAGCCCTATAATGAAACAATGTTCAACTCTTTTAATGCAATGAAAGTTCATAGGGACAGACGCTGTCAAGCTCCAAAAATGTAATAAAACAAGATTAGTAGTAAAGTCTTGCAATATCTTTATGCAGCAAGTTTGAATATGGCTTTGTGACTTTAAAAAGATAATAATAAATAAGAAGAGTGGATCAACTGCTTAGTTTTATTATGTAAGTGTATAGTAGTTAAACTGCCCCATTATGCTACTGTAAAGGCCTCTGATTTTGTGTCAGAGTTTCCTACAACAAGATCAAAAACACTGTAATGTCCTCATAATCTCCACTGCAGCTTCAGCTCTTTCCTCTCAGTGTCTGAAACGCTTCGATTGAAGATTCAGTCTCTCTAAGCCCCGCCTCTCTGAGAGCTGCTCTGCTGTGATTGGTCAGAAAGCAAACACTCATTATCATATCTGAATCTCAGCTCTTGATCACAGTGATACGAACAGTAATGATGACGTGGGTTTTACCGTATCAATCTCATCAAAGTGGATTTGCTTCGTCAACAGAAAACAGCGTCTTCTCGACACGAAAAACACACACCAACCTCTTCCAGTCGCAGATACACTACAGTGTTTGAGGGCGGAGCTAAGAGACGCTGTTCAGCCTATCAAGACCACAGATGGGCATTATGCAAATTAGGTACACATCTACAGGTTCAGCAGGAAGTGAGACTGAATTACTGACGACTCGTTTCAGTTCAGAATCACTTTTTTCTTTTAGGAGATGAAAACTCTATTTATCTTTGAAACTTTGTGGATCTTTTACATTCACAAACAGCTGTATTTAACACTACATGAAAGGGAATATCCCCAAAAGCATACTAGGGGCACTTTAAGACAGCTAATATTGGAATTGGAATATAGTGCGCACACTTTTCTGTCATCTTCGGAGCTTGACAGCCACTGACTGCTTTCACTGTACACTAATACGAGACATGAGGATCTAGAGCACATACAGTAGCCGACGCCTTTGAAATCATGGTGTTCTGTAACAGTTGTATTCTAAGCAGAAAACAAGTGAATAAACGTAAGCTTGTTTCACAAAAGGTCACGTCACCTTATGATAAATGTCCTACTAGTTTCGCCCAGTGTTCCCTCGTGTCCTCGCTGCCGTCGTCTTCAGCAGTGTCTCTGCTGGTGCCGGGTGTCGGCGTCTGGGCTGACGGTGTCCTCGTCCGTCAGCACGTCTGTGTTCACGAACGTTCCCGCTAGAGAGCTTCCGTGCCTGGGCTTCACCGCAGCCAGCTCTGACAGGACGATGTTGTCGTGCGTGACGAGCGTTGTCTTGTCCATCGTCTCCTTGCTGTGTTTGGAAAGCACTGCGTCCAGGAAGTCGTACTTGGGCGAGAGAGTGCCGCTTTCGAACAGGTATTTGGCCAGATAGGAGAAGGCGGCGTTGCTCAGAAGCGAGGCGAGCATGGAGACGGTCTTGTAGGGGAACCTCTGCTCCACGTAGCGCTCCACCTCCAGCGTCAGGCGGTGCTGCTTCTCCCGCGGCCGCCAGCCGGGATAGTAGATGAAGGGAGGCAGCCGGAGGTACGGCTCGCCTCCGCCGACCCGCAGCAGGAGCCCGAACACGTACCCCGCCACCGACCCGTAGGTGTTGGTGCCCTTGACGAACAGCACGCAGAGCAGCTGAGGGAAGATGATGACGTACACCAGGTCCGAGCTCAGGTACCACAGGCCGTACACGGAGCCCGTCAGCAGGGCCATGGCCGTGGCCAGCGCTCCGAACACGAAGATGGTGATCCGCATCACCCACACGATCTCTCGGTCCGACGCCTGCCGGAGACACGCACACACAAGACATGACGTCAGGGTGGACCCGTTCACTGCGCTCGTGCCGTTACTGGCAACGACTCATCAGTGCACATTATCCGTAAGCAATAAGGTACTCGAGGCTGTGCTGTACGGTGAATAAGTCCCGGCTGAAGGGCGTTGTTAGGCACGACGCGAAGTGGAGTCAGCCGTGAGTTATTCACCGTACACCACAGTCTCGAGTACCTTATTGCTTTATATAATATGGTCAATCCCCAATACAAATACTAAAGCCAAAAAATATGTATCAATGCAACTTTCATCATGTAAAATCACTAAAAGCCTTCCTTCCACTGGAAAAAATGGTCCCACCCTGATCGTGAAAAGCAACAGAAATTACATAATTTCTCCATTAGATGGCGGCAAAGACTGTCTTTATGAGTGAGTCAGTCAGTAGAGAAGACTTTTATATTGAAAGAACTGAAACTTGTGAACAAGGAGAAGCAAGACGCAACTGATAAATGACTAACGTGTCGCGGGAAAACCTCTTAACTTTAAAAAGGACAAGATATGACGGTGGACATCCAAATGGATATTTTATTACGAATATAGGACTGACCTGAAGGAAGATGCTATATCTACTGTAAATGCAGGTACACTCGCTCACTCGATCTCTCACAATACTCTATGTAAGTTTCAATGAACAATATCAATGAGAACAAACATATGTTTACGTTGCTAAGAGTGGTTGCTAGGGGTGTTGAGTAGTGATGCATAGATCCGTAGGATGAAACGGTTTATCGTGAATAAAACACAGCTATCGACCAATCAGAATCAAGGACTGGAATTAACCGTTTTATAATATTGGTTAATGTTGAGACCTATCTGAACATCCAGGTCTGGCTCCATTGTTGACAAGTGAAGACTGAAAGAGTTATGAAGGCTTAGTGATGCTGATGTTGAGGTCATGTGACTTCTGTATTTACGCTCATACAAGTTGTGAATGAAACATTTGTTTCTTGAAGACTGATATGTGTAAAGTCCTTATCGCACGTAATTCAATGATTGATTGAAACACACAGTTTCCCTCAGTGGAAGTAAAAGCATCGCAAACACAACAGTTCCACTGTTTTGCGAGTGACAAATTTAAGCACTTCAAATCCTGCTATCATAATCTACAATATGATTTAGGATTTGTACGCATTTGATCAGACAAAACAAATGTCACTGGCACAACATGAAGAACTGGCAGATCTAAAGACACTTGTGGTCTCGTTTTCTCTCTGTCTCTACAGGCTTTTTCTCTCCGTTTTCTTCACCACAGTCTTTGTCATGCATGTTTTCCTGGAAAGCTTCTAAACAAGGGCTTTAAGAAACTGAAGCATTTCTGTAAAGCTGCCACATAATCAACTTAAACCTTCCCCCGATCCAGACAGGTACAACACAACAAACACCTTTATATATCAAAACATTGGCATCCACAACACATCCCACATCAAGCACACATTTTTTATGTATTTTTTTGTGGTCACTCAGCTATTCAGTTTCTAGCAATAATGTTCATATATACAGAATACATTTTGGTTTTGTTTAACATTGCTTGTACAGTAATGAGACCCGTTAGTGGACTAATGGCATTAGGAACTCACGGACTGCCGGAAAGCGAGCTGGTAGATGTTGCGGGCGAACATGGAGCTGGCGGAGAGGATGGAGGAGTCGGCGGAGGACATGACGGCGGCGGAGACGGCGCCCAGACCGAAGAAAGAGACGGCGGGCGGGCAGAGGTGCTGGAGCACGATGGGCAGAATCATGTCCGACTCGTCCTTCTCCACCGGAGGAACCGGCCCGTACGACGTCTGGTTCCAGTCTGATGACACACACACACAGTAGAAGTAGAGTCAAGTCAAGTCAAGTCTTATTTAAAGAGCACAAGTTTAACACAACCGAAGTTGATCCAAAGTGCTTTACAATAAAATAACATAAATCAAGAAAAGGAGTGGAGAAACCTTGACCTTTCACCCTGATTATGTAATGTGTGTCGCATCACCAGGTGTCCATGAGCATGACACCTAACCCCAGCTGCTCCCGACGAGCTGGATGGCGCCTTGCATGGCTGACACCGCCATCGGTGTATGAATGAGTGGGTGAATGTGAGGGAATATGTAAAGCGCTTTGGTGGCCATTGGGTCTGTGAAAGCGCTATATAAATGCAGTCCATTTACCATTTACCATCACAGCTAGAGCAAGACCAGCATTAGTGGATATAAGTATATAAATGTGTATTTTGTTATAAATGTCCGCTGGTTTGTCTAGATCAGACTCTTATTCCTCGGCTGGATCGTGTCGAGACTCTGAAGCTGCACTGAAACCAGAGACTATTTATATAGAGACATGCCACTTCCCCAATCCTTAATACAACTATATAGGGAAAACCCGTAACGCCAAAGATGGCGGTTGTATGCACATGCCCCGCCCCTCCCGCTGGAAAGCCAATCGTCTGCTTTTAACAGTCAAGCCGGAAAACATTTAAGCCTATCGTCTGGTTCCACCGACGCATGCACACAGTTGAGGTTTGCGACAGCGGAAAATATATTACTGTTTGAAAAGGCGGCAGATTTGATGTGTTAGTTGTGTAAATATCAGACATCCCAAGTCTCCCGGAAGTTCCGGGAGTCTCCCGCAGATTGATAGCGGCTCCCTGATGACCGCAAATTAGTTCAAATCTCCCGGAATCTAGAGCGAGCGAGCAGTAGCGCGCGCACGACAGAGAGCGAGAGAACCCTTGCACATGCGCTGTAAAAGTATAACCTGTGGGGAAAAAGGCGTTTTAAACCTTATTTTGGGGCAAAGTCATCAAACTTTTTCAGCGATTTTTATCATATTTTATTAGTGTTTGAATACATGCAGTTTTTATGTCCCGGTGACCAGTGAAAGTGCAGTTCCGGGTCTCTGCCCATTCATTTAGATAGGAGCCTGGTCTTGTTAGTCCGAAATAGCTGCCCGGAGGCGTTGCCAAGATGGCGGCCGAGTGGCATGACTTGCCTAAAAGGACTTTGACTGAAACTCACATCTGGACCTTCGACCCGTTGGACCCCATTGAAGTCACTATATGGAGAAACCCTGGAACGTGTTCCTCAAAAACCTTAATTTCTTTTACACTGAAGAAAGAAAGACATGAACACCTTGGATGCCGTGGAGGAGAGTAAATTATCAGGAAATGTTAATTCTGAAGTGAACTACTCCTTTAATTATATATTACTGTATGCAATATAATCTATAGTAGAAAATAAACATGCTATGCCTCATTTAGCTGTACAAGATGTAATGCCTTTTGTAAATCAGTCTTCATTCAGTAAACATCTGCTGATTAACAGAGACTCTGCGATCAACAACATTAATGAAGTCCCCGTAGATTCAGAGAAACTCCTGGAACATCTGGAATCAGCAGCCCGTCAATCCCTGATCTCAGAGCTGCTGTAGGACGCCTTTCTGCCAGAGACTGTGCAAAGCACTGGGCGTCACCCGTATGTTTCTGAAGAGCGCTTTTGAAGCCCAGAGTAGCGACGTCGCCATCTTGGCAGCGCGCCACACCCGGATAAACGAAAATTGGCAAAGAGGCGAGATTAGCTGAGGTGACGTGACACTAAAGCCCAATTTATACTTCTGTGTCGACCTCCCGCGGGAGCTACGTCGTAGGCTGTGTGTAGCGCGCGTACCCTTCGGCGTACCCTGACGCGCACCTCTACAAAAATGTAACAACGCGTCAATTTTACGCGGACGCAAGCGCTGTGATTGGCCTGTCAGAACCGCTCCCTCGGGTTTCACACGCTCCCTCTGCACGTGTAAATGCGCTTCAATGCGGACAACATAGTCTATGGGTCCGACGCAGAAGCATAAAGCCTTAACACTAGCAGACAAGCGGCTAGTAGTGACATCAGCGGCAATCCACCTGTCACTCAATTATGCAGAAATTTAAGGAGTTATATGTAATATTAAACGGATGAGTGTTAAAAATACCCCCCCCACAGTCGTCATGAAGGGCAGAATTAGCTATATAGACCAAAACCACTTTACGCACCAGGCTGTAAACGTGTTTTTCTGCTGTAAAGTTGGGCATTTTAAAATGCGGGTCTATGGGATTGAGTCTCTTCTGCAGCCGGCCTCTAGTGGCCAGAGGAGGAACTGCAGGTTTGAAGAGAGAGAGGGAAGGTTTCTACCTGTGGAGGCCCCGATGGCCCCGATCAGGACGGACGGGATGGCCATGACGAGACAGCCGAAAGCGGCCAGGAACGACAGGACTTGAGCATAACTAGCAGAGGAGGCCGAGAGAACCCGCTGGAAATACACCTGCCACGGGATCCCGCCCAGCATCTGCACACACACACACACACACACACACTGAAACAGCCGCAGGATCGGGTCGTCATCGATCAGCTGGACTCCACTAACCCTACACAGATACCAATAGACTATGGGATATGATTCAGCACTATCAGTGTTAGATGGCCTCAGTCAGTGTGGAGCGGTTGTGGAAACTGTCAAAAGAATGACAAAATGCAGGAAGATGCAAGTGTGTGTGTGTGTGTTGATGATTGTGTCAGTGTGTGTGTGTGTGTGTTGATGATTGTGTTAGTGAGTGTGTAAGTGTGTGTATGTGTGTGTGTGTGTGTGTTGAAGATTTTGTCAGTGAGAGTGTGTGTGTGTGTGTGTGTGATGATTGTCAGTGTGAGTGTGTGTGTGTGTGTGTGTGTATGTGTGTTGATGATCGTGTGTGTGTGTGTGTGCGTGTGCATTTTCCATGCAATATAGTCATTAAAATGAACCCTACTCTTATGTCTCATGCGCTGATGTAAACCCATCACTGAGAAGCATGTGTTAGCGCACAGACTTACGAGGAGGCAGAAGTTATCGGCCCATATCCAGCCGTCGGACGGGTCGATCTCTCCGAGCCACGGAGGCTGAAACACTGCGGTGACGGCCGTCACTCCGATGTCCGACACGGCAGGACTGGACAGAGCGAACGGCACGCTGATCCACTGGATACACACATTCACACACCGTCAGGGATATCACTCTCTCAATGATCATCCACCCGACTAGATTAACATCAATACTGTGGCTTATTAAAGATGGAGTGGCATGCCATGAAATCATGGTGCAGATTATTTCATACTCTAATAACAAACCCATCCACCCAGTTGCTCTATTATTTTGTTATATAAAAAGACAAAAAGCACAAGCTGAATCAATAGTTCATGGTAAATTCATGTTTGTTACTGCTGTTTTGCTGATGGAAGACCCTTTGAAATTTGAAGAATTAAAGGAATTTAATTCCTTTGGTAGTTTAAAGCATAAGTGCATCTAGAATGACGATAAAAGATAAATTATTAATAAAAACTGTTGATAACCACAGAAAATGAAAATATTTAGGAATCATCTTGAGCAAATAAGATTCATTCCTCTGTCTTTATAAAATGTACAGCTCTATATTATTTTTATCAAGGTCTTACAATAATCCCATAATCCAGCAACACATTAACCAGATAATCCAGATAACCCATAACACATTAGACCGCACAAACTGATTTCACTGTGCGTTTAATTCAGAAACTTCATACATTTACATTACTTTCACTGTGGGGACGAAACGAGCAAAAACGACTAGAGACTCAATGGCGGGTGACGTCATCGACCAGGAAACTATAAAGCACACCTGAACCAAACAGCATCAGCTTCTGTGTCTTCAGCAAGCGCTCTGTGTGTGAATCATTGACTCTGGTGTTTTTGCTTGTCCTCAGAAGTTGCTAAGCAGGAGTTTTTCACCATATATATTTATTATAAAAGAAAAAACAATATAATGGCGAGCGAACAGCATTTTAGGAAGTTTGTTCATCCTTGCACTCGTTATCTCACGGGTGGGGATACACACCAAATATGTGTTGTGTGTTTGGGAATGCAGCATGCCCAGTCAGCTCTCGAGGGAGTTGAATGTGAGCATTGTGAGCGGCTGTCATTGAGAACGCTGCGCTCCCGCCGATCACTCTTCGAGGAGGGCGGTTCGGCTCGCGTTACCCGTGGCTCGGGGTCACGCTAACGACGGATGATCTCTCACGGGTTGGGAGGCGATCATGAGTGGATGCCCAGCTCACGGTCTGTGGACCATCATCTCTCATGGCATTTCAATTGTCTAGAAATGTTGGCGGTGTTCCAGGCTCTAAAACACTTCATCCCAGACCTGAAGGGCCATCATGTGCTTGTTCGTTCAGACAACACATCGGGGGTCTCAAATATAAACCATCAGGTGGGTCTGCGGTCGCGCCCCATATACAAGTGGCTCACCAGATCCTCCTGTGGGCCCAAGGGAAGTTGCTCTCTCGAAAGGCAATTTACATCCCTGGGTATTTAGATCATCCTGTTGAGGCAGGGGCCGAGGCCTGGGAATGGAGACTTCACCCTGATGTGGTGGAGCTGCTATGGGAGAACTTCAGTCGAGCGGAAGTAGACCTATTCGCATCCCAAGAGATAACACATTATCCACAGTGGTTCTCTCTCAGCCTCTGGGGCTGGACGCTATGGTACAGATGTGGCAGAGGTCACGTCTGTAAACATTTCCCTGGATTGCTCTGCTCCCAGGAGTTCTGGAGAGAGTTCGCCGGTCAGTCTACGGCTAGTAGCCCCGTTCTGGCCGGCCAGAGTATGGTTCTCGGACCTAGTGTCTCTGCTCAATGGCTCTCCTCTGGAGATTCTGATCAGGGGGGACCTACTCTCACTGGCGAGTGGGTCGATCCTTCACGCCCGCCCAGAACTGTGGAAGCTGTGGGCCTAGTCTCTAAAGGAAAGGCAAGGCAAGACAAGACAAGTGTATTTATATAGCACATTTCATACACAATGGTAATTCAAAGTGCTTTACATAAAAGAAATTAAAATAATCAAAAGAAATAAGAATAATTGAAAAAAAAATACAGTACAAACAGTAGGGGCCCAGTTCATAAGTTAAGGTCTCTCAACTGAGGTTGTTGAGACCATCCTCCACTCCAGAGGTCCCTCCACGAGGAAACTCTACGCCTTGAAGTGGAGATTATTCACTTCCTGGTGCAGAGAGCACCAGCGGGACCCAGTTAGCTGCCCGCTGGGTGCAGTGCTGGAGTTCCTGCAGGAGCGCCTCTCCGCAGGGTTATCCCCCTCCACACTGAAGGTGTACGTGGTGGCCTTAGCTGCTTACCACGTCCCTTTGAGTGGGGGATCTTTGGGGAGACACCCAGTAATAACTCGTTTCCTTCGTGGCACTTTGAAGCTGAGGCCAGCAGTCCGCACGAGGGTACCGACTTGGGATTTGGCTATTGTTTTAGTAGGCCTCTCTCTAGCTCCGTTCGAGCCCATTGGGGAATTTGCTGAGAAGTTTCTTACTCTTAAGACCATCTTTCTCCTGGCAAATTCGTCTCTCGAGAGGATTGGAGCCATTCAAGCACTTTCGGGATTTCCCTTGTGCCTGGAATGTTCGCCTGGTATGGTGAAGGCCTTTCTTCACCTGAGGCCGGGCTATGTTCCCATGGTCCCTACTAATATTGTTAGACCAATGGAACCGGTGAGGGCACTAGATGCTTATGTCCACAGAGCTGCCCTGTGGTTGAAGTCTGAACAGTTGTTCATTTGCTTTGGGTCACCCAGGAAAGGGTACCCTGCATCTAAGCAGAGAATGAGCAAGTGGGTGGTCGAGGATATCTCAGTTTCTTATGAGTCAGCTGGTCAGCCTTCGCCTTTGGCTGTATGAGCTCACTCCACTAGGACTATGACTGCTTCTAAAGCTTTATTGTCAGGAGTTTCCCTCCAGGATGTATATGACACGGTAGGCTGGTTTTCACTGCACACCTTCGTGAGGTTTTATGATCTTGACTTTTGCTTCATTCCAGGGGCGCAGGTGCTTTCGTCCGAATGTGCGCATTAATTTCACACACACAGGCATTGGTTATTATGGCGGCGTGGGTACAGTGTTCCCACAGCGTCTCGACGCAGCTCGAGTTCCCTTGAAAGGGAACGTCTCGGTTACGTATGTAACCCTGGTTCCCTGAAGAGCGAACGAGACGCTGCCATACTCCCTGCATGCCTGTGATCGACTTGCCTATCAGAAGCTGACGCTGTTTGGTTCAGGTGTACTTTATAGTTTCCTGGTCGATGACGTCACCCGCCTATGACATCTCGTCACACCACTGGACTGATTCCATACGTGCTTCATGATGCAATCACGCAGGGGCGTTCCCCCAGCATTTTGACGCAGCGTTTCGTTCCCTCTTCGGGGAACTAGGGTTTCATATGTAACCGAGACGTTATAAGTTTGTAGAGAAGACTCACCAAACCCAGAAAAATGCAGAAGAGCTGGACAACATCAGTGTAGGGCCACAGAGTACAGTCCTCCGACCAGCGTGTAGAAGACTGCGATCAGTGCCGAGATCACCACAGACACGTTGATGTTGATGTCCACGATCACGCTGAGCGTCGCCCCTGAGCAGAGGACGAGGGTGAGACACACTGAAGACTGATGGAGGCTGGAGCTTCACCTGTGTGTGTGTGTGTATGTGTGTGTGCGCTCACCCAGCGCTGACAGGATGGCCGCTGACCAGAACATCTCTCCCAGTAACGCAGGGATGAAGAGCAGGCCGCCATCCTCTTCCCGTAGAGCTGCTGGAACGGGTCTAGCATGGTCACGTATCCTCGGGAGCGCATGGGTCTTGGCGAAGAACAGCCCGCCTGAGAGAGAGAGAGAGAGAGAGAGAGAGAGAGAGAGAGAGAGAGAGAGAGAGAGAGAGAGAGAGAGGAGTAGAGAGAGAGAGAGAGAGAGAGAGAAGAGAGAGAGAGAGAGAGAGAGAGAGAGAGAGAGAGAGAGAAGCTGAGAGAGAGAGAGAGAGAGAGGAGAGATAGATAGAGAGAAAGAGAGAGAGAGAGAGAGAGAGAGATAGAGAGAAAGAGCGAGAGAGAGAGAGAGAGAG